>PQWQ01000004.1:3600000-4200000 GCA_002943765.1 Psoroptes ovis | reverse complement strand
GGAAACGTTAATAATGTTACTATGAATAGTAAAAATAATAAAACAGTCAAATCATCATCATATCGAGTTGTCAAAAGACCATGGGCAGCACCGATTGCACCAGTTGCAACTGATCAACATTATATTCCGACCAAAGAAATTGAACATACATTCAAATTAACACGTGATGATGTTTATGATGAGGATAATCAATATAAATTACGTATCGATACAAATTCTCGAGATTCGATCGGTATTACGGTTACGATGTCTGGTTTTTCAGAATTATCAGCTGATGGCATAATACTGGCGGCAGCCGTTCTGGTGTTTCTTTACATTTTAATTATTTTTGAAGTGGTCAATCGAACATTGGCTGCAATGCTTGGTGCAACATTAGCAATCACATGTTTAACATTGATACGTGATGTAAGTCTCATAATAATAACATGATTATCCACTGATTAATTAATTATTTTAATTAATTGAAGCGACCATCCTTGGGAAAAGTTGTATCATGGTTAGATGTCGAAACATTGTCACTATTATTTGGCATGATGATATTGGTGGCAATTCTATGTGAAACAGGATTCTTTGATTATGTTGCTGTTGTGGCATTTCGTTTGGCCAAAGGCCGTACATGGCCATTGATTTATACATTATGCATGTTTACCGGTATAATGTCAGCATTTTTAGATAATGTTACAACAATTTTACTCATGACACCGGTCACAATTCGTTTATGTGAAATTAAAAATATTGAACCAAAACATGTCCTCATTTCATTGGTTATCATATCCAATATTGGTGGTGCGGCAACACCTGTTGGTGATCCTCCAAATGTTATCATAATATCATCGACGAGCATCCAACAACAGGTTTGCATTCAATGTTTAATTGAAAATTATTTAATTCTTTTCTTCGATTTTGTGTTTAGGGAATAAATTTTGGTCGCTTCACATTACATATGATGCCTGGTATCATAATATCATTCATAGCGACATTAATTTATATTAGAATTTATTATCGAAATTTGTCCAATGTTGAATATCAGGATAATAACACTTCGAGTGGAGATGATACAGGTAAATAGTAATTCATAATAATTTTTTTAAAATTATTAATCTCTTATTAATTCAAATACAGAGGATAATTTGATTGAATTCAAAAATATGAATGAGCAGCAAAGAAGACAACGAAGACTGCAACAGCAGCAACAATTGAATTCAATGGAACAAACAATTTTGGTGCCACCGCAACCACCAACAACATCGAAATCGACAGCAACATCATCCTTGATTGAAAATTATTTTTTAAATGGTCATAACAATAATAAATCATATCAAAATCTGAATGATAAACATCAACATAAACAAGAAACAATATTTAATGGTGATGAAAGTGATGATGACGATGGTCACAATGAAAATGATAATTTTGATTCCACTAAAATGCCACCAATTAAACGTTGTCCAAATTGTACAAATCTTGCTGGACTGTGTTCAGATTCATTCAAAGATGATCTTTGTGAAGATCGCCGAGTATTTCGGTCATCTGATGGTAAATTATTTTATCGGTTAAATCTTGATTCTTTATTTTAATCATTTGTTTTCTTGCTGTAAATGCCAATAGAATTGAAAAGAGAAATAGAAGTCTGGAAACGAGCATGTAATTCGATCGTTGGATATTCCCGTGATGAAAATTCAGTACGTACCACATTAAATCAAAAAGTTGAAACATTGGAAACGATTCTACAGCAACATTGTTATGAAACTGTACCACCAGAAGATAATTATCGATCAGTTTTGGCTGAATTGGAGCAAAAAGTTAGTACCTGTTGATTGGTTTTTTTGGACAATTTTTCAATTTAATTTTTTTTGTTTTGAATACAGTACAAAATTCGTGATTGGCCATTATTAATTAAATCAGTGATTGTCATGTCATTGGTCATAAGTTTATTTTTTATGCAATCAATACCCAATTTGGATTTGAGTTTAGGATGGATAGCAATATTGGGTGCCATTTTATTATTGGTGTTATCTGATCGCCATGAGCTTGAATCAATAATGGGACGTGTTGAATGGTCCACACTAATATTTTTTGCCGCATTATTTGTCGTCATGGAAGCATTGGCCGAATTGAAATTTCTTTGGTGGATCGGTCAATTGACACAAGATTTCATTAATTCTGTTCCAGAACAATCACGTTTAATTGTGGCAATTCTTGTGTTTATTTGGATTTCAGCATTATCATCATCATTTATCGATAATATACCTTTGACCACTGTTATGGTTAAGATTATCGAAGATTTAGCCGAAAACAATGAATTCAATATACCCCTAGTACCATTAATTTATGCTTTGGCATTTGGTGCATGTCTTGGTGGTAATGGAACATTGATTGGTGCATCATCCAATGTTGTTTGTTCCGGTGTTGCTGAACAACACGGTTATCGTTTTACATTTTTGGATTTTTTCAAGTAAATATTTTTTTTACAATTACATGATATTTTAACATGAATTTTGATAACATTCATTTTTTTTATTTATTCATGACCAGAATCGGTTTTCCAATCATGTTATTGACTGTATCAATATCAACAATCTATTTGATAATTTGTCATGTTTTATTCGAATGGAATTATTAATTTTACCCGAAAAAATTATTAATCATTTAATTAATTGCTCAGAATTCATCATAAGACAATCACATTATTTTCATATCGATCATTTTTTAATTATTATTGATTATAGAATTCACAGAATATTCTCATTCAATTTGGTATATTATTTTGGAACAAAAAAAAATGATATCAACTTACCTTGCTAGAAAATTGGGTCCAAAAATACAAATTATCGAATAATTTATAATCGCAAATTTGAAAATTCAACAAGTTTTAAACATTTAACTTAAACGCATAAATGATAAATAATTTGAGACAATGATTTTTCATTCAATTCGCTTAAATATATATTCGAAAAAAAATTGATTTTAAATAAAAAATTGCAGTTCATGCGCACTGTATAGTGTATGCGGTAATTTGAGAAATTTTCTTGTGTGTGCTTATTATATAATATAAACAATCCTTGAATTTGAATCCTTTGAATTTTTTTTTTTTTTTTGAATTAAGCTAGTAGTAGATGCCAATAATATATTTATTTAATGGTGCACTGCTAGGGCATTTGCACCTGTGGTAGATGCCAATTGATGCTATATTTCTTATGAGAAATTTAAATAATCCTCATAAAGTTTTGCATTAGATGGCGTTACCGTAATCATTAAAATCAATGGTCGTATCATCTTCAATGTATCTTGTCATTTTTACTGTTATGCGAAAAAATTAACAGTTTTAAAAAAATTATCTGACATCTATTGGGAAGATTTTCTCATTGAATTTTCCCAAACCATAAATAAAGGTAGAAATAGATTTTGTATAATTAACTTGATTGTATTTGTTTATGTTTACAAAAATTATTTCATCTCATATTACTTATATTTGAGATATTAAATGACTGATTGGAATATGGTTGTAGCTATTTACTCTTAATCTTGTGATATTGAAATCGAATAAAATCGAAATAAATAAATAAAATTGTAAGTTCAAAATTATGTCTGATTCAAATCAAAGTACGAATCCATTTGGTGACGAAGAAGATGATGGGAGTAAATCAATCTCAAATTGTTTGGTTAATCATCATCAACAAGAGTCTTTGAATCCTTTCGGTGATGAAGATAGTAATGATGATGGTGATAATCTACATCAAAATGATCGAGATTCATTGAATCCATTTGAAAATGATGATCAAGATAATCAGCGATCTTTGAACCCTTTTGGTGATGAAGACGATTACGAAATTAATTCAACAAATAATTTTTACACTGATGAATCATTTAATGTAAACAATAAAGATTTATGCAATATCCATTACGATAAAGAAGAAAAATCATCTTTCAATGATGAAAAAGGTACATTTAATATATTCAACAATAAAAATTCATCAAAAAATCAATCAACTCTATCGTTACAATCAAATGTTTCGAATAATACACTGAATAATATAAATAATATTACGAATGAGCAATATTCATTTGGTGATGGTGATTTCCAGAAAGAAGGTTTATTATGTCCTGATTGTATGAAAGAATATCGTACGATAACTGAATTAATGAAACATTTTGATCAAGAACATAATAAACAGAATAGTCGATCATCTGCTATCAATAATGATGATAATTTATCAAATTCGAGTAAAAAATTCTCATCTTGGTCGGCTAAAAATTTAACACCATTATCAAGAAAAATATTTTCCAATGATTTTCCATCATCATCATCAACAGGATTGGTTGGTGATCAAATAAAAGGATTTCTGGATAAAATTGTATCGAACGTGAATAACAATACTAATTCTTCTAAGCAATCAATGTCTAAAAATTCTTCCACTAATTCATTACAAGATGACGATGCAATATTTGACTTACAAAATAGTGATAATAATAGTACCGTTTGGTCACAACAGACTGTGAATATGATTGAACAATGGAAATACTCAATGAAAATTGGATCACAACGGTCACATTATGATTATTTTCGAAAAATACGTGATGCACGTGTTGAACGTTATGTATTTGAAACAAATAAACTTATGATACGTTTGGATAAATTATTACGAAATTATCCACCACTTAATGATTGGGTCAAACGGCGTAAACATGAACAATCGATTGTCGAATGGATAGATGAGACGATTGTTTTATTATGTCCCTCATGTGCATGTAAATTCAATATTTTGACCAGAAAGAAACATCATTGTCGTTTATGTGGTGCTGTCATGTGCACAAAATGCTCTGAATTTATTTCATTTAAATTTGCATATGAATTAATTAACCCTGTCAATATTGATTCAGCCAATGATGAAACGGCTGAAGATACCTCTGACATAACTATAGGATTCTCACCATTACCTCCAATGCCTACTACTTCAATACAACAATATTCATTGAATGATAATACTGCAACAAATGATGAATCGATTAAATCATCTCCAATCAAAACATTAATGACAAATATGTTGAATAGTTCTTTTGTGAATGATCAAGAATTGATTGATAAATTACGTGTCTGTTCTGATTGTAAAACTTTACTGAAAATACGCAAAGAAAAAGCAGATGTTCAACATAATAAGCCTGAAATAATCAAATTATATCAACAATTAATGGAACATATCAAACAAATTAATCGTTTATTGCCTGTTTATTATCGAATGTCAAATTCCATCAAGTTAGTACATTGCCAATTAATTTACAAAATGATTCATTTTCATAAATATTTTTTTCAATTTTACCAATAGCTCCGGTGAAAGTATTTATCAATTGAATGATGCTAAAGATTTAAAACAAAAAATATCAAATTCAGGAGAACAAGCTGATCTGCTGAGGTTTGTACAAATTTTTCGAGAATTTGAAATTAATTTATTTAAATTATATTTTTTCATATAAAATAGTCGTAAAATTGAAATATATGGATTAACACCATCTGAAATGGACATGAATGGCATGAAACAATTACCAACAAATCATGTATCATCAAAACAATTATCAATACAATCAGCAATAAGAAGATCTATTTGTTTATATTTACGTAATAATCTTGTCGGTTTACCCGAAATACCAGATGCAGAACGTTTTGAACAATTAAAACGACAATACAATGAAATGATTGAAAAAAGAATACGTTTTGAAAAACAGATGACATTGAATGAGCAGGAAAAATTTCGAAAAAAACAATTGCTGCTACAACAACAACAAAAACAAAATTTTAATAATGATAATCAATTAATTAATGAATTTAAAATTATTGATGAAGGTTTCAGTACTGTTCAGCCAAAATTTAATAATTTAATTTTAAAACAACAACAACAACAAAATAATGATAATAACAATGTTCAAAATGGTTCATTTCAAATACAAAATAATTTTCAAATAAATGAACAAGAAAATGATGCAATATTAAATATTGAACAAGATCCAATATTACAGCAAATAAATATAATACGTTTATATATAAAACAAGCGAAAAATGATCATCGATATGAAGAAGTACAATTATTGGAAGAGAATTTAAATGAATTAGAAATTGAATATTATTTTAGTCAACAACAACAGCAACAATCAGAGCAGCAATGATTTATTATTTATATAAAATATTTTAATGGAATAGTTGTTGATTTTTTTTCCTATTATTATTTAATACTGAAATTAAAAAAATAAAAATTTTCAAATTAAAATCTTGTCAAATCTTAATCTTATCGAAATTATAACAAATTTTTCAAAATTCTCTTCTTCTTCGATCATCTCCCATTGTAATGTTTGGAGATGGAACAATGGAATTTTTTGAACAATTTTATGAGTATTATTGTTTATCGATTCAAATATTGTTTCAAATTTGAAAAAATAAATAATTCAATTGTATTTTGAATTTTTTGGAGAAAAAAAGCGACATCTACAAACACAAGTAAGCATTTATTTGAATATATATTGTTTATGATTATTTATTTACTTAAATGCTTACGGTTTTTTTTATTAGCTTCTTATGCCGCTTTTTATAAAGCTGCGCATGTTTTATATATATTGTGCTTATATATTGTATAATATAAGGTTTTAAGTTTTTATTCAGAGTTTTAAAGTTGATTTTCGTAGTTTTGAATGCGATTTCAAATTGTAAAATTACGAAATCTAATTTTAAAACTACGAATTAAAACTTTAAACTCTGTAATAAGCAACAAAAAAAAATATATTGAAATATACACAAATAAAATATTAAATGTGTACAGTATAAACAAGTATAAGAAAAAAACCAATATAAGAAAAAGAAAAGCAAAGATTTATAAATGAAAAAAAAAATTGAACAACTTACATCTTGTGTAACGGCAGAAGAAGCAGAAGGTAATAAACAAATTCAATCAATTATTTATTTTTCTTTGATTTTTGATTAATTATTTATTTTCTTTTTTTATTTAATTATTCAGCATTAACAATAATGATTCGATGGTCTGCTGCTTGAAAAAGTAGACAAACTAAAGCGATATGTGATCAAAAACAATTTAAAATAATTAATTAATTAATAAATCGGGACAAAATAATGTTCAATTTTCAATATTTTCATTATCATTTAAAATTTCGACCAAAACAAATCATCGTCTTCATTCGTCATCAATCGAAACGATTACGATAATGTTTGAGCATCGAAATCATCGTTTAAATATGTTCGGTTGGTGTGAATTATCGAAAAGAAAAAAAAACCAAGTACCAGACAGTCAGACGATTGATTCAACTACAAGTGAATGTGTGGTCACAATTTGACCAGAAAAAAAGAAAATCAAATTGATAGCAGCCATATATGATTCTACGAAAAGAAAAAATTTCGATTCGGTTTTGATTATTGAAAGTGAAAGTGAAACGTTTTTTTTTTTTTTTTTTGTTTTGTTTTTTCTATTATTCCAATACTCTTAAAGGATTGAATGATTTTTTGTTCTGTTCCATGTGTGTCTTACCAGTGTTTGTGATTTTTTGTAATCATGTGTTTACATTAAAAAAAATAATATTATTTTATGTTGTTAATGATAATATCAATACATTGATGTTGATGGTGATCGTTTGTTGCATCGATGATCAACCATAACATAACATGCTAACAACAAACGAATTTTCGGCAAAGAAAAAGATTTCAGTTCACTTGAAAATATATGAAAATGTCTGAAATGATTTTTTTCCCAATTAATTGATCCAATGGTAAATCATTATTTTTTTTCCACTTTACCACAATCATATTCCTAATCAATGTCCTAAATAATAAAAGTTTTTTACCATAAACATTATTCCAGACGTTCCATACGTTGCGAAATTCATGATAATTCATTGAATGATCAAAGAACAAAAAAATGAAAATGATTTGTTTATTTAAAAAAACATCAACAAATGGCCATGATTGGAATATCATAACATAACCCTTCATCACTGTTCAAACATTTGTTTTTTTCCATATGCATCTATTACAAGTGATTCAATAATTGATTTATTTATTTTTTTGATTTAGACAACTTAATGGTTATTTTTTCATAGGTTGTTTTCATAGACATAACAATTAGTATGATACTTGCCATCATTGTACGTTGCAGCATTGTCTGAACATTTGTCTTATAAAAACAAACAAATTGGAAAACTGACATAGTTCAAAACTGACAGAAAAAACAATTAATTTGATTTATGTTCAAACATAATTGGTAAAATGTTGTGCATTCGAATTTGAATTTTGCCCTCACAATGAAAATGATGAAATTCATATGAACATTTTCTTAATGAGCGTGTCACCTATTTTGGTTATTGTTGATGCCAAAAAAAAAATTTGTAAAACCATCTGTGAATTACATTAACCCTTAGAACTCTATGCAGTTACAGCGCAAGCGTGCCAGCAGCTCTACAATTTTTCACACTCATGTAAAATGGTGACTAAAGAGCGCCTATCGAGTTGCTTCATTACATCTTATGGTGAGTGATGCTCACCGCTCGAGTTTTAAGGGTTAATGTTCAAATTAACCTTTGCACACCATATATTTGTCTTCAGTCAATTTTTTCCAATTATTTTGAATTTGGTAGAATTTTGGCAATTTTGAAGCAGACATTCATCTGTTCATTTGAAATAGACTAAACCCTGAACAAATATTGGATGATATTTGCAACCAAAATCTCAAAAAACTCTTTATCCAAATTTTTCGCAACAAGTTTATCCGATTCAGAATTTAATTCATGATTTATAAAATTCCAAAAATGTTTGAGTTCCGAATCATTCAGCCGCCCATTTGCTTCATTGGGACTTGAATCAAGTGAAAGGGCAAAGGTCACATGAAATTATTTGGTTGTTGCATAAAATTTTTCCAATTTCGTATGTCATGAATTATCAATAGCTTGGAAAAAATTTATGAAACGACCTAATAATTTGATGAGACTATGGTATTATTTGAAAGGATTGAATGGCAAATGCAAAACAAAGCTAAGCAAGCTGATATTTTTGACAGAAAAGGTGCATGATAAATAAATAAATAAATGCCATTCGTTTGATATTTGTGATGTTTGGTATTGTTGGCATTTACACTATAGGTATTCATCGATATATTTGATTAAAAAATATGAATTTTGTGACATTTAATTAATTTTTTTTTTTAATTTTGGTTTTTTGTATAGAAATTTTCAAAATGGCAAAAAATCAATGTAAATATCATAGGATGGATATTTTATTGAATGACATTTTAATTTGAATGATTTTAATGTTGACAAACGCGTATATAAATTTAATTGACGATCTCAATTTTTCAATTATTATTTTCATCATTTCTCATCGCATCAAAGATTATCATTGAAGATGTTGTGATTGAAACAAACCAAAAAAAAAGACCAATTAAAACTGCAAACATGGATATGAATAATGAATATGAAAATTCATCTCCAAATAAACAAAAGCCGTCATCATCATCCAATTTAAGATCATCATCGACCGATATTATTGATGATGGTAATGATCATAATAAAACAAAAACTGAGCAGCTAATCAATGAAATTATTGATTTAACATCAAGACAATCTGAATATTGTCTTAGTTGTTCATGTAATAAATATAATAATGATCTATTATCATTAATGTCCATCGAAGCGAATGCCAATATGAAAAAACGTTTATTATTCAAGAATTTATTTGAAAATTTAGATTATATTGATCAAAGAAAAAATCTCATCGATTCAACATTATTGATGCATAATTTTGAATTACTGAAAAAATTTATTGCCGATGATGATGATGATGATATTGTTCGTATGATTGATGAACAAAAAAATAGATTATTTTTCCGAACTCCATCTATTAACACTAATGGAAACGATATGAATTATGATTTTAATAAAAATTATTCATTCAATCATGATGATTGTGATGATGAAGAATCATCAATGAAAATTAATCATCATCCACATTGTAGAAAGTGTTCTTCAATAACATTAGATAGTAATGATCAAATCAAACAATCGCAACGGCAACAACAAAAACAATGGATAAATCAAATGAATTTATCGAGCGCACACAATTTCAATTTACCGGTGATTAATTGTTCAATATCTACAATGAATATGTTGAAAAATTATTTTCCAAATAATCTGATACAATTTTTACATTCAATAGAGGAAGCAAATTTACGTATAAATTTAATTAATAATAATTTAAATTCATTGTCACGTTATGGTGTTATTAATGATAATCGAAATTTGAATGAACAACGATTACATCAATATGTTGATTTGAATATATTTTTACCGTACGGTTTTTTCATACAATTATCAATCGAAAATGATTGCACATTGTCCGAAATCAAACATGATATTTGGAATGAATTCGAACAAGTATTGGATAATATTCAAAAACAATATAAATTATATTCAAAACAAAATAAACAAAAAAACAAAAGACCATCGATGATACGATCGTTTTCAGGTATTAATAGAGTTTTAACCAATCGATTATCATTCAAACGTAAATCATCAAGAAAATCACTTGACAATAATTTATTGCAATCATCAATCACTGGCTCGTCATCTTCGGCATCTATAAAACGTACAATATCATTGAATGAAGCTGAAGGTATTGGAAAAATAATTGATTCTGAAAATGATGATATTGATGACAATGAAAATGCCAAAAATAGAATAAATGTGAAACAATTATCGTTTAATCCATACAATAATCAGCAAAAACAAATTGATTTGTTTGAATCGATTGATCTATTAAATGAAACGATATTTTCTGGAAATAATTGTGATAAATTAAACTTGAATTTATTATCATTTTTAAGCAATGATCATTGTGATTATGCCTTTCAATCATTGATAAATACATGGGAAGAAATTTATGATGATAATAGTCATCTCTATGAATTATACAATGAACAAATGCCTTATTATTTACGATTAGTTGAAATAACCAAAAATAACGAGGAAAAATTATTGAATCAACAAATCAAACAATTAATTAAGTGTTCTGTTAATAAATTAGAAGTATATCGTACAGATGAATTTTATGATTATCGATTTTCACTTTACAAATGCATGTTAAAAGCTATCAAACAACGAGAACAATTTTCAATGGATAGAAAAATTTCATATGAATTTGAGCCAGAATTGGATGAGATTCATACGTTGAATTTAAGCACACAAACAATTATCAAGAAATTTCATTTGAACGAATTAATCAATGATGAAGATAAAATTGAATATAATAAAAGTGACAGAAATAATTTTAAATCATGGTTCGAAATATTGGCAGATTATTTCGATCATCCATTTCCATATTTGGCCAAAAATCGTCGTAAAAATTCGAATACAGACACAGATAAAAAATTAAATCAATTATCTACACGTTCAACAATGCCAGGAGCTTATTCACCACATCATGGCCGTATAAATATTGCCAATAACATTGAAAATAAAAATAAAAACGAAAGTTGTTATCAAAATATATCGAATAACCTGAATCAAACAAACAATAATAATGAGCCATTGTACACTGAAGTATGTATTGTAACATCAGAATCAAAAGATGATTATGAAAATATTTCATTAAGAAATGGCAATGATGCAGACAATGAAGATCATAAAAAATCGATTGAATTTATTAAATCAATACAATATAATAATCCTTTGATGACAACCAAAGCATCGAAAAAATTTGATAAACATCGAAAAAATATGAAAATAATAAAAAACATTCCAAAATTGACGCCTGTATTGGAAGAAGATGAAATATCGGCCAATAAAAAATTTCTAAAAGAATATGAAAATAAAGAAAATAATTATTTTGATGGAATTGATGATGAAACAGAGAACGAAGAATCGATGGATATCGAATATTCAACTGTCAATTTTTTAAACAATGAAAATAATGGCCAAATGTCAAATCATTTGAATCAAGATGCACAATATCATACCAAAAATATTTTTCGTAAACCATATAAGAGAAAATTTTCAGTTAAAATTTTACTATCAGTCAATATTATTAAGAAAAATAATCGAAAATATTCAAACAGTCATATGTCCGATCATGTTAATGAATTGAATGGTCGAATCAATGATGAAAATAAAGAAACAGTTGATGGTAAAAATCAATTAAATCATATCGATGATAATGGAGACATTGTAAATATAAATGAAAAAACAATCATGATGAATATATTATCCAAAGATGTTGGTGATGATATTAATAATAATGACAATGTTAATGATAAATCAAATGAATCAAAAAAATTTTTGAAACAAAAAAATCGTAAAAAATTCATTGAAAATATTGTCAATAAATTATCAGTAAACAAGCAACAACAAAATTCAAAATCATTTAAAAATGATTCTGTTAATAATAATAATAATAATTATGGTCCCATAAATCAGCAATCAACAGTGAATAATTTAAAAGAATATATTAATGATAGTAATGATGATGAATCATTATTATCGTTTGATTTGAATGCCAATTCGAATAAAAATTCATTTAATTTAATACAAAAAATATTATTTGAATCAACAACATTTATTGAACATCAAAAATTTTTAAATTCAACACCGTCATCATCATCATCATCAATGCAATCAGTATCGACACAACCATCATCAGCAGCAACAGCAGCAACAACATCATTATTATCATTGAATTTATATCAATCAAAATTAAAATCAATACAGAAAAATTTGAAACAAACATTTACAAAATTTAATTTCGATGAAAATCAAAATCAAAGAAAAATTGATTCGAATAATAATAATTTGAGAAATGATCATACGACAATATTCAATGAATATAATTTAAATTCAGAATTTTATTTGCTAAAAATTTATAATCAAAATCAATTTTTATTGGGCAATTTACCATTAATACGTTATGAATATATACGTAAATGTGTATCGATAGGCATACAGCCAATATTACAATTGATCAAAAAAGAAGATGCCATCTATCAATTGTCAACATATAAACATATTGAACCATCATTTATACGGCGTTTGAGCCAGCATCAAATAGCTAATTTTAAAAATTCAATGAATGATGCTGCAAATAATAAAAATGATGAAAATGAAAAAAAGAAAAATAGATCAAACATAGCATATAATTTGATTGATGGTTACTCATCCAAAGAACGTTTTTATTATTTGAATAGTTATTATAATCGTAATAATATTCAATTGGCTTCAATTGAAAATGAGACGTCCATCGATGAAATTCGATCAAATAAAGATTATTGTCATTATACAACCATCACTCATGTTATGGATTCGCAACAACAAGAACAACAACAAGAAAATCTAATTAATGATGCTAGGAACGATTATCAAAACAATAAAGTGTTGAATGAAGAAAAAACGAGCACATCGTGGACTAATAATTTTCATTTAGAATCGATTTATGATTCTAAATCATTAGATTCATGGATTCATTATGGTTTGAATGAGAAAAATTCATTGATTTCTTTGTGGAACATTAAACGTACATATCGTTTGAAAATAATGTCGGCAAGTTATGTAAATGTGAAAACAGCAAACAAAATCTTTGTACGAATGGCTATCTGTAATGGTAATGAATTATTGACCGAAATTAAATCAACAAAATATGTCAATTCAAATACACCAAGCTGGAATCAATGGATAAAATTTGATAATTTATTAACAAGTAATTTGCCTTTATCATCACGTTTATCATTAGAATTATGTATTACTAATTCACGTCGTGATCAGGATATTTGTCCAATCGGTTGGGTTAATTTACCATTATTCAATTATCGTCATTGTTTATTATCCGATCGTATTTCATTGATATTATGGCCAATGAAATATTTTGATAATAATGAACCAATCAATCAATTGGATAGCAACAGTAATAATAATGAGCCACTATCAACACAATCAATTTTATCGAATCGTTTAGGCTATATTGGTAGTAATCCATTGAAAGATTCGGCACCAAGATTAGACATAGAATTTGAACATTTTGATTATCCTGTTGTTTATCCACCAAAACATGAAATATTAGAATATGCAACCATTGTCAATCGTCGTGAAGGTTCCTTGCGACAAATGTTTTCACAAAAACATTCAGCAACGAATATGAATGATCGTTATTATCGTCCTGATTCAAATGAAACGAAATTGAATCAATTAAGAAAATCATTATCACAACGTGATCCATTAAATGAAATGTCCGAGCAAGAAAAGGATTTCTTTTGGCGTGAACGATATATTCTTAGTGAACTATGTCCAGATGCTTTGCCTAAAATTATTGAATCAGTCAGATGGATAAATCGAGATGAAGTTTGTCAATTGTATGCATTAATCGATCAATGGCCAATTATATCAGTTGACACAGCGATCATTTTACTCGGACAACGTTATCCTGATCCAATCGTGCGATCATTTGCAATCAAATGCTTGGACGTTGGATTGACTGATCAATTAATGTTACATTATCTGTTACAATTGGTGCAATTAATCACAAATGAAACCTATTTGAATAATGATTTAACACGTTTATTATTGAAACGAGCATTATTGAATCGACGTTTTGGCAATCGATTTTTTTGGCATATACGTTCACGTTTATCTGATCAATATTTTGGTCCACGTTGGTGTGTACTATTGGAAATGTACTGTCGTGGTTTGCCTGAACGTTTATTATATGAAACACTGCAACAAGTGATTGCATTCGATGAAATTGAAAAAATTTCTTCAAGTACATCGGCAATAAGTGAACGCAAACAAGCAATCATCGAAACATTACGACAACCAAATATATTGAGCATGATGAATGGTTTTTACAATCCATTGAATATTGCTATCAAATTAGATCATTTTGATATCGACAGTCTTCGTGTAATGGATTCAGCCAAACGACCATTATGGCTAGAATGGTCCAATATGAATTGTTCAAATCATTTCAAAAATAGTTTACCAAACAATGCAATCATATTTAAATCCGGTGATGATTTACGACAAGATATATTAACATTACAAGTTATTAGAATAATGGATCAGATTTGGCGTAGTGAAAATCTTGATCTAAGAATTCTCTCATATAATTGCTTGGCAACAGGTGATTTTGTTGGTTTGATTGAAGTAGTTCCAAATGCAAAAACAATTATGAATATACAACGTGATGGTGGGCGTAAAGCTGCATTACAAATTGATAATACAAAATTATATAAATGGATCTGTGAACATAATAAAAATAATGAAAATGATTATAATAATGCTATTGAAAATTTTACCCGAAGTTGTGCTGGTTATTGTGTCGCCACATTCATATTAGGCATTGGTGATCGTAATCCTGACAATATTATGATCAATAAAAATGGACAAATATTTCATATTGACTTTGGACACTTTTTAGGACATTTTAAGAAAAAATTCGGCATCAATCGTGAACGTGTACCGTTTGTGCTGACACAAGATTTTCTTGAAGTTATTGCCAAAGGTGCAGAAAATCCATTGAAAAGCCAAGAATTTGAAGCGTATGTAATTTTTGTGGATTGTTTTGATGTAAAATCATTTGATTTATTTCTCATATAGATTTCAACGACTTTGTAATGATGCATATTTAGCATTGCATGACAATGCTCAATTAATAATATCATTATTTACAATGATGTTGGGCACCGGTATTCCTGAATTACAAACAATCGATGATATACAATATTTAAGGCAAACATTACAAATTGATAGTACACGTGATGAAGCGTTACAATATTTTGAACAACAATTGGACGATGCATATGCTGGTGCATGGTCAACTAAATTGGATTGGTTTTTTCACAGTGTCAAACATGCTTAAAGCGGTGATTTATTATGATACGAATCTATTTTCATTCAAATCATTTCATTATTTAAATCACTATTTTCAAGACAAAATAATCTCCAAGATTTCAATAATTTCAATTATTTTATTTTTGTTTATCTGTTAAGAAAAAAAAATTATTTCTAATATGAGTTCTATTTTGATATTTTTTTATTACCAAATAAAATTTTTTTAATTTGAAAATTTAACCCTTTGCATGTAAGAGGAATTATTTGTCGAGAAGAAATCGTGTGGTGACTGGTGGTCGCCATCTGTTTGGAAGGCGTCATAATTTAATTTCGAATAAAAATGAAAATCGCATTAGCACTTTGCGAACAAAATTTTTGTTGCGAGAGGGGGTCGTGGTGAGCGGCTCACTCACCACTCAAGTGCTAAGAGTTGAATACTTGTCAGAGGCTCTTTTTTCAAGCCATGCTTGCAAAAACAGTAAATTTGAAATGATTTTCATTGCATTTTTCTTCAAATTCGTCCTTTATGAATTGACAACAAATTTGAGAGCAACAAAAAAACGTGCTCTTCAATTTGCTCTGTTTATGTGTTGCTGTGAAATAAATTTTAAGAAAAAAAATATATTTGTTTTCAAAATAAAAATTAATTTAATTGTGAAATGATGGCCGATTATTACATGGCATATATTAACCAATCATCTGAAAACGAAACTAAATTTCTCAAAAATGATCCAGATGCGGATTATTTTCGTATATTGCTAATTGAAAGTAATATGAAAGAATTATATAAATTGTATTATGATTATTATATTTATAAAAAACGCGTCAAAAAAATGGAAATTCAGTCAGATGATGCAATACACAAAAAATTTCAAACTGAATCTGATCAATTATTGGAACGATTGTGGAGAAAAATTGAATTTACTTATCAAGATAGCGAACAACAACAACCACCAGCCATTAAAAAAATGAAAACAATTCAGACAATTGATAATGAAAATAGTAATAATAAAAAATGTGATTTTGAATTATTGAAAAATCCATCAAAAATTGGCAACGTATTCATTAAGTTATTGATTGATCAATATAACAACTGTGAAGAAAATCAAAAATTTCTTGATGAATATATCAAGTTATATTTTCCGATACCAATGAATAATCGGCGAAAAAATATATGTTCACAAACAATTTCGGTGGCGTTATGGATAGAACATAAAAAATTATTAAATTCTTTGACATATTATATATTGAATGAAGCAGTCGATTATCCATCACGTCAATTGCCAGAAAATTTGCCTGATATATCGTCAAAATTTTGTTTGTCACTCATTTCACAAAGTCGTTTTCTAAAATATTTGGATGATAAACAAAATATAAAACGATGGTTACATAAATTATCTAGAAATAGTGGTGACGTTGGTGTTAATCAATTTAATTTATCAGCTATAATAAGATATTCATTCAACGAAGCATCAGATGATGCTGAATTATTTGATGGTATAATGATTTTAGTTGTTGATGGAAAATGTTCACGATTCACCAGTCATTTTCTGCTCGACATTGCTACTTATCTTTCAACGCTCAAAAATAATGAATTAGTCGATAGATTTCTTATCTTTATGAATATTGTATGGAATAAAAAATTATGCTCAACAACCAAACAACTTAAAAATCGTTTAGTCGAAAGACTTGATTTTCATGAAGAGTTTGTTAAAATTATGGAATCATTAGCAAATGATACTGATATCAATGTTCGAACATTTTCTTCGCAAGCAATAAACAAAGATTCCGATATCACAACCGAAAATGAACCAGTGAAATCAAAATCAAACAATCATGGAATATGGAATCAAGAATATGAATCATCAGATTATGAGAGCGAAGGTGATTTGCAGATATTAACCATGGAATTTCATAAAGATAAGATCAATTTAGAAAATTATGTAAAATCTCCAAATGATGAACAATGTGATGATAGTGAAGAATGTCATTACGAATCCGACAATGAAAAATCTACAGATGAAGAACATAGTGATGAAAGTGAAGAATGTCATTACGAATCCGACAATGAAAAATCTCCAGATGATCAACAATGTGATTATAGTGAAGAATGTTGCTGCGAAGCGGACAATGAAAGATCTCCAGATGATCAACAATGTGATGATAGTGAAGAAAGTGACCACGAAACCGGCGATGAAAAATCCCCAATCAGTGAACATAGTGAGGTATGCGAAGAAAGTCACCACGAAAGCGGCGGTGAAGAATCCTCAATTAGCGAACATAGTGATATATGTGAAGAATATGAATACGAAGCCGACGATGAAGGTGATAGTCAAGAAAAAGTGAACGACAACAGAATGCAACAACCATAATAATAGAAATAAATGAATTTGTTAATAACTAATAGAATCAACAAAATGCAAAAACCATAATTAAAACTGAAAAATAAAAATAAATGAATTTGTTTATAATTAAAAAATCATTCCATTCAGTCTATTGCCTTTGCTTTTTCTGAAAAAAGATGGCAATGTATAGCCTTTGCTTTTTTTTGAAAAAATTGCCAGTCTATTGCCTTTGCTTTTTCTGAAAAAATTGCCAGTCTATTGCCTTTGTTTTTTCTGAAAAAAGATGGCAATGTATAGCCTTTGATTTTTTTCAAAAAATTGCCAGTCTATTGCCTTTGCTTTTTTTGAAAAAATTGCCAGTCTATTGCCTTTGCTTTTTTGAAAAAAGATGGCAATGTATAGCCTTTGCTTTTTTTGAAAAAATTGCCAGTCTATTGCCTTTCCTTTTTTGAAAAAATTGCCAGTCTATTGCCTTTGCTTTTTCTGAAAAAAGATGGCAATGTATAGCCTTTGCTTTTTTTTGAAAAAATTGCCAGTCTATTGCCTTTGCTTTTTCTGAAAAAATTGCCAGTCTATTGCCTTCGATTTTTTTGAAAAAATTGCCAGTCTATTGCCTTTGCTTTTTCTGAAAAAAGATGGCAATGTATAGCCTTTGCTTTTTCTGAAAAAATTGCCAGTCTATTGCCTTTGCTTTTTCTGAAAAAAGATGGCAATGTATAGCCTTTGCTTTTTTTGAAAAAATTGCCAGTCTATTGCCTTTGCTTTTTCTGAAAAAATTGCCAGTCTATTGCCTTTGCTTTTTCTGAAAAAAGATGGCAATGTATAGCCTTTGCTTTTTTTGAAAAAATTGCCAGTCTATTGCCTTTGCTTTTTCTGAAAAAAGATGGCAATGTATAGCCTTTGCTTTTTCTGAAAAAATTGCCAGTCTATTGCCTTTGCTTTTTCTGAAAAAAGATGGCAATGTATAGCCTTTGCTTTTTCTGAAAAAATTGCCAGTCTATTGTCTTTGCTTTTTCTGAAAAAATTGCCAGTCTATTGCCTTTGCTTTTTCTGAAAAAAGATGGCAATGTATAGCCTTTGATTTTTTTGAAAAAAGATGGCAATGTATAGCCTTTGATTTTTTTGAAAAAATTGCCAGTCTATTGCCTTTGCTTTTTCTGAAAAAATTGCCAGTCTATTGCCTTTGCTTTTTCTGAAAAAAGATGGCAATGTATAGCCTTTGCTTTTTTTTGAAAAAATTGCCAGTCTATTGCCTTTGCTTTTTCTGAAAAAATTGCCAGTCTATTGCCTTTGCTTTTTCTGAAAAAAGATGGCAATGTATAGCCTTTGCTTTTTTTTGAAAAAATTGCCAGTCTATTGCCTTCGATTTTTTTGAAAAAATTGCCAGTCTATTGCCTTTGCTTTTTCTGAAAAAAGATGGCAATGTATAGCCTTCGATTTTTTTTGAAAAATTGCCAGTCTATTGCCTTTGCTTTTTTGAAAAAATTGCCAGTCTATTGCCTTTGCTTTTTTTGAAAAAATTGCCAGTCTATTGCCTTTGCTTTTTTTGAAAAAATTGCCAGTCTATTGCCTTTCCTTTTTTGAAAAAATTGCCAGTCTATTGCCTTTGTTTTTTCTGAAAAAAGATGGCAATGTATAGCCTTTGATTTTTTTCAAAAAATTGCCAGTCTATTGCCTTTGCTTTTTCTGAAAAAATTGCCAGTCTATTGCCTTTGCTTTTTTGAAAAAATTGCCAGTCTATTGCCTTTGCTTTTTATGAAAAAATTGCCAGTCTATTGCCTTCGATTTTTTTTGAAAAAATTGCCAGTCTATTGCCTTTGCTTTTTTGAAAAAAGATGGCAATGTATAGCCTTTGCTTTTTCTGAAAAAATTGCCAGTCTATTGCCTTCGATTTTTTTGAAAAAATTGCCAGTCTATTGTCTTTGCTTTTTCTGAA
The DNA here is from genome assembly GCA_002943765.1 of Psoroptes ovis. Classification (NCBI taxonomy): domain Eukaryota; kingdom Metazoa; phylum Arthropoda; class Arachnida; order Sarcoptiformes; family Psoroptidae; genus Psoroptes; species Psoroptes ovis. The sequence continues at coordinate 4,179,864 of PQWQ01000004.1, read as the reverse complement.
AAAAGATGGCAATGTAAAGCCTTTGCTTTTTCTGAAAAAATTGCCAGTCTATAGCCTTCGATTTTTTTTGAAAAAATTGCCAGTCTATTGCCTTTGCTTTTTTGAAAAAAGATGGCAATGTATAGCCTTTGCTTTTTTTGAAAAAATTGCCAGTCTATTGCCTTTCCTTTTTTGAAAAAAGATGGCAATGTATAGCCTTTGCTTTTTCTGAAAAAATTGCCAGTCTATTGCCTTCGATTTTTTTGAAAAAATTGCCAGTCTATTGCCTTCGATTTTTTTGAAAAAATTGCCAGTCTATTGCCTTTGCTTTTTCTGAAAAAAGATGGCAATGTATAGCCTTCGATTTTTTTTGAAAAAATTGCCAGTCTATTGCCTTTGCTTTTTTGAAAAAAGATGGCAATGTATAGCCTTTGCTTTTTTTGAAAAAATTGCCAGTCTATTGCCTTTCCTTTTTTGAAAAAATTGCCAGTCTATTGCCTTTGCTTTTTCTGAAAAAAGATGGCAATGTATAGCCTTTGCTTTTTTTTTAAAAAATTGCCAGTCTATTGCCTTTGCTTTTTCTGAAAAAATTGCCAGTCTATTGCCTTTGTTTTTTCTGAAAAAAGATGGCAATGTATAGCCTTTGATTTTTTTCAAAAAATTGCCAGTCTATTGCCTTTGCTTTTTCTGAAAAAATTGCCAGTCTATTGCCTTTGCTTTTTTGAAAAAATTGCCAGTCTATTGCCTTTGCTTTTTATGAAAAAATTGCCAGTCTATTGCCTTCGATTTTTTTTGAAAAAATTGCCAGTCTATTGCCTTTGCTTTTTTGAAAAAAGATGGCAATGTATAGCCTTTGCTTTTTTTTGAAAAAATTGCCAGTCTATTGCCTTCGATTTTTTTGAAAAAATTGCCAGTCTATTGCCTTTGCTTTTTCTGAAAAAAGATGGCAATGTATAGCCTTTGCTTTTTCTGAAAAAATTGCCAGTCTATTGCCTTTGCTTTTTCTGAAAAAAGATGGCAATGTATAGCCTTTGCTTTTTCTGAAAAAATTGCCAGTCTATTGCCTTTGCTCTTTCTGAAAAAATTGCCAGTCTATTGCCTTTGCTTTTTCTGAAAAAAGATGGCAATGTATAGCCTTTGATTTTTTTGAAAAAATTGCCAGTCTATTGCCTTTGCTTTTTTGAAAAAGATGGCAATGTATAGCCTTTGCTTTTTTTGAAAAAATTGCCAGTCTATTGCCTTTGCTTTTTTGAAAAAATTGCCAGTCTATTGCCTTCGATTTTTTTGAAAAAATTGCCAGTCTATTGCCTTTGCTTTTTTGAAAAAAGATGGCAATGTATAGCCTTTGCTTTTTTGAAAAAATTGCCAGTCTATTGCCTTTGCTTTTTCTGAAAAAATTGCCAGTCTATTGCCTTTGCTTTTTCTGAAAAAAGATGGCAATGTATAGCCTTTGCTTTTTTTGAAAAAATTGCCAGTCTATTGCCTTCGATTTTTTTGAAAAAATTGCCAGTCTATTGCCTTTGCTTTTTCTGAAAAAAGATGGCAATGTATAGCCTTTGCTTTTTCTGAAAAAATTGCCAGTCTATTGCCTTTGCTTTTTCTGAAAAAAGATGGCAATGTATAGCCTTTGCTTTTTCTGAAAAAATTGCCAGTCTATTGCCTTTGCTCTTTCTGAAAAAATTGCCAGTCTATTGCCTTTGCTTTTTCTGAAAAAAGATGGCAATGTATAGCCTTTGATTTTTTTGAAAAAATTGCCAGTCTATTGCCTTTGCTTTTTCTGAAAAAATTGCCAGTCTATTGCCTTTGCTTTTTCTGAAAAAAGATGGCAATGTATAGCCTTTGCTTTTTTTGAAAAAATTGCCAGTCTATTGCCTTCGATTTTTTTGAAAAAATTGCCAGTCTATTGCTTTGCTTTTTTGAAAAAAGATGGCAATGTAAGCCTTTGCTTTTTCTGAAAAAATTGCCAGTCTATTGCCTTCGATTTTTTTGAAAAAAATTGCCAGTCTATTGCCTTTGCTTTTTCTGAAAAAAGATGGCAATGTATAGCCTTTGATTTTTTTCAAAAAATTGCCAGTCTATTGTCTTTGCTTTTTCTGAAAAAGATGGCAATGTATAGCCTTTGCTTTTTCTGAAAAAATTGCCAGTCTATTGCCTTCGATTTTTTTGAAAAAATTGCCAGTCTATTGCCTTCGATTTTTTTGAAAAAATTGCCAGTCTATTGCCTTTGCTTTTTCTGAAAAAAGATGGCAATGTATAGCCTTCGATTTTTTTTGAAAAAATTGCCAGTCTATTGCCTTTGCTTTTTTGAAAAAGATGGCAATGTATAGCCTTTGCTTTTTTTGAAAAAATTGCCAGTCTATTGCCTTTGCTTTTTCTGAAAAAATTGCCAGTCTATTGCCTTTGCTTTTTTGAAAAAAGATGGCAGTCTATTGCCTTTGCTTTTTTTGAAAAAATTGCCAGTCTATTGCCTTTCCTTTTTTGAAAAAATTGCCAGTCTATTGCCTTTGCTTTTTTGAAAAAAGATGGCAATGTATAGCCTTTGCTTTTTTTGAAAAAATTGCCAGTCTATTGCCTTTTTTTTTGAAAAAATTGCCAGTCTATTGCCTTTGCTTTTTCTGAAAAAGATGGCAATGTATAGCCTTTGCTTTTTTTGAAAAAATTGCCAGTCTATTGCCTTTGCTTTTTATGAAAAAATTGCCAGTCTATTGCCTTCGATTTTTTTTGAAAAAATTGCCAGTCTATTGCCTTTGCTTTTTTGAAAAAAGATGGCAATGTATAGCCTTTGCTTTTTTTGAAAAAATTGCCAGTCTATTGCCTTTGCTTTTCTGAAAAAATTGCCAGTCTATTGCCTTTGCTTTTTTGAAAAAAGATGGCAATGTATAGCCTTTGCTTTTTTTTGAAAAAATTGCCAGTCTATTGCCTTTGCTTTTTTGAAAAAATTGCCAGTCTATTGCCTTTCCTTTTTATGAAAAAATTGCCAGTCTATTGCCTTCGATTTTTTTTGAAAAAATTGCCAGTCTATTGCCTTTGCTTTTTTGAAAAAAGATGGCAATGTATAGCCTTTGCTTTTTTTGAAAAAATTGCCAGTCTATTGCCTTTGCTTTTTCTGAAAAAATTGCCAGTCTATTGCCTTTGTTTTTTCTGAAAAAAGATGGCAATGTATAGCCTTTGATTTTTTTCAAAAAATTGCCAGTCTATTGCCTTTGCTTTTTCTGAAAAAATTGCCAGTCTATTGCCTTTGCTTTTTTGAAAAAATTGCCAGTCTATTGCCTTTGCTTTTTATGAAAAAATTGCCAGTCTATTGCCTTCGATTTTTTTGAAAAAATTGCCAGTCTATTGCCTTTGCTTTTTTGAAAAAAGATGGCAATGTATAGCCTTTGCTTTTTTTGAAAAAATTGCCAGTCTATTGCCTTTGCTTTTTCTGAAAAAAGATGGCAATGTATAGCCTTTGATTTTTTTGAAAAAAGATGGCAATGTATAGCCTTTGCTTTTTTTTGAAAAAATTGCCAGTCTATTGCCTTTGCTTTTTCTGAAAAAATTGCCAGTCTATTGCCTTCGATTTTTTTGAAAAAATTGCCAGTCTATTGCCTTTGCTTTTTCTGAAAAAAGATGGCAATGTATAGCCTTTGCTTTTTCTGAAAAAATTGCCAGTCTATTGCCTTTGCTTTTTCTGAAAAAAGATGGCAATGTATAGCCTTTGCTTTTTCTGAAAAAATTGCCAGTCTATTGTCTTTGCTTTTTCTGAAAAAATTGCCAGTCTATTGCCTTTGCTTTTTCTGAAAAAAGATGGCAATGTATAGCCTTTGATTTTTTTGAAAAAAGATGGCAATGTATAGCCTTTGATTTTTTTGAAAAAATTGCCAGTCTATTGCCTTTGCTTTTTCTGAAAAAATTGCCAGTCTATTGCCTTTGCTTTTTCTGAAAAAAGATGGCAATGTATAGCCTTTGCTTTTTTTGAAAAAATTGCCAGTCTATTGCCTTTCCTTTTTTGAAAAAATTGCCAGTCTATTGCCTTTGCTTTTTCTGAAAAAAGATGGCAATGTATAGCCTTTGCTTTTTTTTGAAAAAATTGCCAGTCTATTGCCTTTGCTTTTTCTGAAAAAATTGCCAGTCTATTGCCTTCGATTTTTTTGAAAAAATTGCCAGTCTATTGTCTTTGCTTTTTCTGAAAAAAGATGGCAATGTAAAGCCTTTGCTTTTTCTGAAAAAATTGCCAGTCTATTGCCTTCGATTTTTTTGAAAAAATTGCCAGTCTATTGCCTTTGCTTTTTCTGAAAAAAGATGGCAATGTATAGCCTTTGATTTTTTTCAAAAAATTGCCAGTCTATTGTCTTTGCTTTTTCTGAAAAAAGATGGCAATGTATAGCCTTTGCTTTTTCTGAAAAAATTGCCAGTCTATTGTCTTTGCTTTTTCTGAAAAAAGATGGCAATGTATAGCCTTTGATTTTTTTGAAAAAATTGCCAGTCTATTGCCTTCGATTTTTTTTGAAAAAATTGCCAGTCTATTGTCTTTGCTTTTTCTGAAAAAATTGCCAGTCTATTGTCTTTGCTTTTTCTGAAAAAAGATGGCAATGTATAGCCTTTGATTTTTTTGAAAAAATTGCCAGTCTATTGCCTTCGATTTTTTCTGAAAAAATTGCCAGTCTATTGCCTTTGCTTTTTTGAAAAAGATGGCAATGTATAGCCTTTGATTTTTTTGAAAAAATTGCCAGTCTATTGCCTTTGCTTTTTCTGAAAAAATTGCCAGTCTATTGCCTTCGATTTTTTCTGAAAAAATTGCCAGTCTATTGTCTTTGCTTTTTCTGAAAAAAGATGGCAATGTATAGCCTTTGATTTTTTTGAAAAAATTGCCAGTCTATTGCCTTTGCTTTTTTGAAAAAAGATGGCAATGTAGAGCATTGTTTTTTCCAAAAAAATTGCCATAGAAAATCAATGGAGAAAATGTTAAAAATTTTTCTAAGGCTATAGCCTTTTATTTTTTGAAAAAAGATGGCAATGTTTAGCCTTTGATTTTTGAAAAAAGATGACGATGTAGAGCATTGTTTTTTCCAAATATTGCCATAAAAAATCAATGGAGAAAGTGCCGCTGAACATGGGTTGAAAATGACTAATCTAAATCAAATATGACGTTTAAAAAATAGAATAAAATCTGAATTTTTTAATTTTCAAAGAGAAATATTTTTAATCTATCTCTGAGTTCAATTTTCAATGAATCATTATTCTTATTTAGACAAATTTTTTGCAATTTCTTTGCTCACATTAATCGATGTTGTTGGCATTTGTGTACGTTTAAAATTCAATAATTGATAAACACCAGCAGCATATGTAGATCGATTGTTATTATTATTATTATCATTAAAATCATTTTTATCGACATTTTCTGGATAATCATAAATGATTTCATTATTATCATCATATCGATCATCATGGTCGTGCATGTAAGATTGATGATCCGATTTCATATGATCTGCCAATTCAGATAAATTATTCAATTCCTGTTGTTTACCTGATTCTTTTTGTTCTCGAATATTGTGCATATTGATCACTTGATTCATCCTCGTATTTTTGTCTAGATTATTATCGATGTTGTCATTAACATCATCGTCATTTTGATTTTTGAATATGTCTGATGATGTTGAATGATTAGTTTGTTGAAAAAATCCAGAATCTGTTTCTGAAAAATATGAAATTAAAAATCAAAATCGATAATAAAAATTTTAATGATAATTAACCTGAATTCTGTCCCGAACGTATTAATGAATTTATACTTTTTTGTAAAGATTTTTTACTTGATATTGGATTCGAAATGATCATCGATTGCTTTGAATAAACATGATCCAATGATAGAGGGCTAGAAATAGTCGGTTTACTCGTCGTTGATGTTGTTATTTTCGCTGTACGTGTTTTCATTCCACGATTATAATGTTCCGGTGTTGATGGTAATGATGCATAATGATCATGAAAATTATTTGAAAATGCTTTATTCATTTGATTCAGATTATTGCTTGTAAGTTGCCTTTTGAATGGTATCATGGCCGATTGTTGCTGTCGTCCATCATCAATATCATTATTAATAGGCTCCTCGTACATTGGCGATTGTCTCAATGATTGATCATGATTGTCGTCAACAGGTGTTATCATCAAATTTTTCGATAATCGCTCAGCAGTTGATTGTTTATTATTATTATTATTCGAATTAACATCATCATCATCCATATCGTAAACATGAATTATCTGTTGCTCTGCGTTTTCAAGCTGTGGGCGATTATCATTGAATTTTAAATTTGAAATCTGTATCGGCTGAAATATTGGTTCCGATGAATGATTGTCATTGCCAATTAGACCATATATTTTCGGTTGTTGTCCACTATAATTGCTTACCAGAGATAATTTCTTGATCATTAAATCTTTTGATTGTATGGCTTTGTTGTTATCATTAATATGATCAACATTAGTTTGATCGACTATTTTTTTAATTGGATAACGTTTAATGAAACAAAAATATAATACAATAATCGATATGAAAAAGAGCAGCAGACTGAATGATATCAATGATATGATAGCTTGCTCTTGATATTTCAATGGATAAATAAAATAATATTTCAAATGATTACAAAATTCATTTTGTTGTATCATTGATTGTTCTTGATACCAGAATAATGGTATTATCAATTCTGGTATTGTACGATTAGCACCTCTATGATTATTTTTTAAAAAATAAAATTAATAATCTCTTTGAATAAATCAAATAATAAGAAAATCTTACAAACGCAATGGTAATGGTGGAAAATGTACATTGAATTGATAACGTTCCATTTTATTCAATGCAACACCAGAAATTGGTTCGATGTCTAAATATGTTTGAAACGATTCATCATCATTAATCAACATGAAACCATTGATGGAATTTTTTATCGATTTAGTTATTGTTCCACTAAAATGTGGACGTGTCAATATGATCGGTGCTCCTTTATAGCAATTAGCTAAATCTAAAATACCATCAAAATTGCATCGTTTCAATTGATTTTGATATCGACAATAACAGCTATTTGCACGATTTCGGAATGGGCTTTGCATAAACGTTCTTGATTCACTGAAACGATTCAATTTAATACCAGATAATGAATGAATTAGATCTAATTTTGACAATGTTAATGGTATTGATCTAGATCGAAAGCAAAAATAAATGACATTTGTAAACACAAATCATACTGAAATCAATCCGACTTACCGACATAAACGTGGAATGAATTGATAAACATGGTCATCACGTACTAATGGTGTGAATTGCTTCCCGTTGGTACCGTTTATGCGATTACATTGATTATTACCATACCATGCATCAACATAGCTGTGATCATTCCATGCAATTATTTCATTATAAGCTTCCATATTGATACCAGTGTTGACATGATATTTTTGTATCGAATCATTTTGAAAAAATGAAAATACACTATTCGCATATAAATTTTCATCTTGTTTCTTGTCGAAAAGATCCATTTTATTCAAAGAAATTAATTTCGAACCATCATTTTTATAGCGACAATTTCCCGATAACAACTCATATGGATTAATATCGACACCTAAACGTTTAATATATTGTCCATATTTATCATAAATTGTCAAAATATTTTTGACCGTTTCATCATTTGTATATTTATCAATGTTATAACTTGTATTATTATTTTCGACATTACTTGATTCTTGTTTGATTGATAATAATTTATCGTTTGTAATGTTCGATGTGACATCATCAGCTTCATTATTATCAATCGATTCAATCATTTCATGTTCGCTTTTATTTTCTGTTTCTAAATCTTCATCATCATTATTATTATTAATATCATTGTCATTAGTGCCTGTATTGTCATCAATAGAATTTGAATCATAATTTGGACCAAAAATAATACGCCATACAGGACGTTCAACAAAAATATTCATCGCATAAAGATTAAGTATTTGATTGATTAAATTACGCATACTATTCGATATTTTCTTAACACTTTCTCCTCTACGCATTAAGCTACGTACAAATGGATTCAATGACTAGAAAAAAAATGAATCAAAAGTTGAAAACAATTCCAATTATGATATTGAGATAACTTACCGATAATTCTGAATTGACAACCATAATTTTTTGTTTCAAATTGCCATAAGACAATAATTGATCAAAATGATAGCGAATGCGTTCAACATAGCTTACTGTTTGTTTGTCATCATCATCAAATACAATATTTTCTTTCAATTTTTCTATTCTAAAATATTTTGTGACATAAAATTTTATAAAATAAATATGGTAAATCACAAATAAAAAAAGAAATACTTGAATACAAATGGACCAATTTCACGAATTTTCGGTTTCAAACGATTGGAATTTTTTTTCAATTTTATCACATCCAAATCGAGCAACGTATCATTCCAACTTTGTTTTAAATCATTTGAATTTTCAATAGCAAACACATTTATTGTTAATGTTTCTTTATTCGTTGTCGACATCGATGATGATGATGACTGTTGCCATTGTTGATACCACCAATGATTATCATCATCAGTAATAATCATTTGTTGTCGAACAATATCACCGAAAATTGTATCAAATTTTGAATAAAGTACAATACCGATGCCTAAACAAATTAGACCTGAGAAACTTATTAATAAAAAACAACAACAACCAATCAATGGACAACGACGTTTCAGTTCAATTGTTTGTGATGATGATTTCATCATTTTTTCAATATTATTTGTTTTACTGTTTTTGTGATTGATAAGTGAATTGAAAACAAATGAATTTTTATAAAAAAAATCAATGGAAACTAATTCAACCAATTGATTCTTTATTTAATCACTTATTAGTATTTTTGCCATTTGTCAATTGAATCAATGAAAATTTCATAATTTTTTTTCAATTTTGTTCATGGATGGATGCGTCGATATTTTATTATTTGAATGAAAATGAAATTTCAAAAAAAAAAAAGAAATAACGCCGAATTATTGATAATTCAACGAGTTCAATTAAGTGAAATGAATGCAATTAATTAAAGTTTATATTTTAAATTATTTTTGAACAAAACGAAAAAAATTCAATTAATTAACATATATTCATCAAAAACAAATATCAAAGTATTTCATTATGAATTGAATCATTGAACTTTTAATGTTTTTTTTTTTTTTTTTTTTTTTTTTTTTGAACGAATTTTGATATTTTGATTCAAAAAAAAAAAAAATTAAATTAGATTGAAAAATAATGAAAATATTGAATATATTCGATCAATTATCAATCAATAATTAATCAATTATATGATTGAAACAAATTTTAATTTTTTTTTTCAAAATTGTTGAATGATTAAAAAACAAATTGAATTGAATTGTCAATTATACAATATGATTATTATGGCATTTTTCTGGCAAATAAAGATCAAATTAAATTATCAAGACATGTACAACAATAACAATCGCGATAAGGAATCGCAATGAATTACGATTCGTTTTCGTTTCATTTTTCTCATTGTACATATATTCTTATGACTTTAAAATTTTTTTTCTTTGTTAATATAAAATCCAATATTTTTTTCATATGGTTGAACCATAAAAATGGATCAATAATAAATGTTTTGTTGTGAGAAATGAATGATTATTTTGTTTGAAAATTTTAAAAAGATATTTTTTTTTTGAAAAAAAATATAAACTTGAATTGACAATTGAATATTTCGATTTTTTTCTTTTTCATTATTAGTTTTTCAATATTTTTTTGTTATTATTTTTTTCGTATTCACTTTCGAAATCAATGGTACTGTGTCGTTGTATGGCTGATACTGTTGTTGTTGTTGCTGTTTTTGGTCTTACGATTCTTATAATGATAATCATAATTCATCGTATACATTTTTTCAAAGGGAGAAAAAAAAACAAACACAAGAATTTAAACTAAACCAAAATGATTCGAGAGAAACTAGAGTTATTATTACATTTAAGAAAAAAAAAACAAAAACAAAACTGATTGACGACAATTCACTTTCAATTTGAATTTGAATGAACGAATTTGAATTTATTACATTTATTATAATCAATCGAAACAATACAATTTCAAATCTCTTACACCAAATCATCATTGCAACTTTACATAGTTGACTCAATCAAGTTTTAATCATAATAAAATTTTCCTTTCAATTTTAGTCATCGATATTTCTGAGAAGAAATATAAACGTATTCATTTCTCATTATTAGGTGTATGTGAATGTTATGTTTGTATGATCTAAATTTCTATTTAAAATACACTAAAGTTTAATAAATATTAGTAAATCGATAAAAAATATGCAATAATTCATTTTATTCATTTTCGCCAATTGATTTTCTGTTTTTTGTTTTTCATTTGAAAATATGAACAACAAATATGAATATTCAATGGATAAAAGTTTAAAGGAAAGGAAAAAAACAAGAATTTTCAAACATAAATTGTAAATTTTAGAATTAAAGAATTCTGGTGATATTGGTGATAAGCAAAATCAACGATTGTTGAAATGGCCTGAATCATTTAAATGAATAATGATTATGATTTTTTTCTGAATAATTCAATTTCTAATCTTATGAATGATTTAATACCAGAAAAGAAAAACATTCAAGTGGTAAACCATAAATCGATATTTTAGACAATTATTTCTATGTATGTTTCAAGATGAAAAAAAAATTGTCAACAATAAAAGCCAAGCATTTATGGATCGAAACGTAGAATGGTTTCAATGTTTCGATATTTTATGTTCCTTGGCAAAAATCCAATTACCATAAATATTGATTGACTTATTAACGGTTTTTTTATATTTTCAAGTGTTATACACATAGATTACTTGCACCAAATTTATGAATTTGATTCATGTTTAAATTGAATGTACATAATTTATTTATTTATTTATTATGCATTGATTTATGTTTAAATTTCATTTATTTGGCATTACAATTAAATATTGTAATTTATTGCCATTCCATAAACGATTAAAATGAAAATATTAAAAAAAAATATAATCTTTGTTAATATTCTCATAAAAAAAATTGGAGAAAATAATAATTTCAAAAAATAAACAGTCATAATAATGATAATAAAATTGTAATTTTGTCACAAAAAATTATTGTCATTCATTCATTCATCATTCATCTAATAAATCATATAAAATTGTTCATACATTAACCTTGAAAATTGAAATAATTTGAAATACTTGAAACTAATGATTATATTATTTCTAAGCAATTATTTCTTCGATTTTTTCTATTTGTTTTGTTTATTTTTATATATTTTTCAATTTTCTATTCATTACACACAAGTGCAAACGTTTTTTTTTTTGATTGATTAGCTTGAATAGGACCGAATGACTGAAGAACTAATTGTTTGATAAATTTGTTCTTATGATGGTAATGATGGTGGTGGATCTTGAATAATTTGGTCTAGAATTGTGCCATTATCAAAATGTTTCAAAACTGATGATTGAAATGGATTGTTACCTTAGTTACAATTCAGAAAATAATTATGACAATTGATAGAATTGTTCAAATCCGAATAACTGGATTTTTTTCTCACCTTGTTTATCCATATTGTCTTTGGCCATCCATTTGATCATATCACTTTATCAATTGATTCTTTCATTTCAAAATCTTGTTTTAATTTGAAATTTTTCCCAAAAGTTATCTTCACAATAATGAATTGTCAAGAACAAACCTTTATGATGATAAAACCAGACGGTGTACAACGAAGATTGATCGGTGAAATTATTAGACGATTTGAAAGCAAAGGTTTCCAATTAATAGGATTAAAAATGAAAATGGCTGATGAAGACATTTTACGACAACATTATGAGCAGTTGAGTGATCGTCCATTTTTTCCTGGTCTAATCGATTATATGAAAATCGGTCCGGTTATTCTGATGGTATGGCAAGGATTAAATGTTGTACAAACATGTCGTCGTATGATTGGCAAAACAAATCCATTCGATTCAAATCCAGGCACCGTACGTGGTGATTTTTCAATTCAAACAGGCCGCAATATTATACATGGTAGTGATTCGATTGAATCAGCTGATCGAGAAATTAAACTTTGGTTTCATACAGATGAATTGATGATGTATGATTCGCATGATGACAAATGGATTTATGAATAGTTGGGCATTGAAAAAAAAAAATAAAATTTGTTGTAAACAATTTTCAAAAATAATTCACAAATTAAAATTTAGAACATGTGTTTATGAACAATATTGTTTATTTCAAAATTTTCAACTATTTTTCTCAGAATTTAAGAAAGTTTTGGCAACAAACAAAAATTGCTGCACCATCTCTTGACTTTGATTCAAACTTGTCACAATAATTTAATGTTTATTTTTGTTTTGTTTTTTTTTATTTTGATGATTAAACTTTTTTTTCGATTGTTATTTTGACATTGAATTATTGCTTTCGGACAATAATTTCAAAATTTGCAGTGGATTTAAGTTGAATCAATTTTCAAATTTTGTCAAATTAAATAATTCAAACAACAAAAATCAAAAATCGAAACATCGATATATATTATAAAACAAAAATGCTCAAAGGTTTACTGATATTTGGTGCTGGAATATATACGGGAATTTATGTATCACAAAATTATGATGTACCACAGGTGGATCGGCCACAAGAATTATTGAATCGTTTCAAAGTATGGATCAATGATATTGATCGTCAATATCGTAAAACATCTGGTCGTGATGATAAATAAATAAATCAATCAACTTTATTATTTTTCTTAAATATTTATTTATGTAATAAATAATATTATTAAATCCTGTTATGGATTATAACTTTTAACAAATTGAACGAAGTAATAAATCAATAATTTTCATCAAAATATTTCATTAATTAGTTTTTTTTTTCTTTCAATGTAAGCAATGTAAAAATTTGAGTTATTTGACAAAATTGCTGATCAATTTTTCTTCGATTTCTCACAGATTAATCAAATATACATAGATAAATACACTTTTAAAATGAAATTTTATTTTCATCAAAAAAAAAATTAAAATTAGCCCAAATTGGAACATGAATGAATCACCGAATCAAAAATAAAATAATGGAATTGAAATGTTTAATAAAATGTTTTAAATGATTTTAAAAAGTAAACAAGCGAAAAAGATGTGCAAAAAAAATAAAATAAAATAAAAATAAAAAACATGTAATTTTTAAAATTTATGAGAACATATCACAGTGTTTGATTTCAAAAAATAAGAAAAAAATCAATCAGTATTTAATAACAAAACGAAATATAGTCATTGATTTGATCAAATTTGAAAGCATATCAGCTTTTAATCGGTTTCAACGAATGATGGCCATAGGCGACATTAATATCAGCATTATTTTCAGCCAACGATAAATTTGATGATGTCATTGTTGTTTCCGTATCATTTTCATAATGATGATTTAAATTCATATTTGAATTAATAATTGATAATGTTGATGAATTTTGTATCATACTATTTTCATAAATATTATTATTATTATTATTATTTGAATATACTTCATTATAAATATTCATTTGCTGTTGTTGTTGTTGTTGCTGTTGTTTAGATTCTGATATTGATTGATTCTGTAAATCACTTTTGGAAAAAATTGAATTTTTCAATCTAAATAATTTATAAGCACTGATCAATATGAATAGAAAACCAAGAATAATAATAATGATTGAAAATATATCGGCATACAAAAATGGTTTGGTCATTGCCCAATTAATATGTTCAATCATCTGTGATGATGCTTCAGCACGTAATTCTTGCCAAAATACTGGAAACACTAATTCTGGTATATAACGATATCTAGAAATCCATGGTGGTTTCGTAATATAAATATTGATTTGAATTCGTGCATATGAACGTATACTTGTGCCGGTTTTCGGTTCGACCATCATATAAAATTGATGTCGTCTTCTGTCTGGACGTAAACCACCAATATTTTCACGATAATTTGGATGTGCGTGTAAAAAATGTGGATAACTATATAAAACTGGTGCACCATATTTACATTCGGAAATATCAAATACACCTGAACGAAATATGATTCGACCATTTTTGACATAAAAAAATGGTTTAATCGAAAAACGTGATTGATTCCTTTCACGTATCGATACAAGGAGATCCCCAAATTCTGGTCTGGATGGCGTTATCTTACTTGTATAACACTGATTAGATGGATGATCATCCAATGAACCGATCGTATCTGGGTCTGGAACATATCGATCAACAGTAATCTTAATATCATCAAGATTTCCTTTGTAATCTTTCGGCATAAAATAAGTTGCATTAATTCCAGTTTGATCAGCACTGAATTTAATTGTACGACATAGTTCTGGATGAAATAGTTTGAATGTCCGTTCATTATTAATAGAAATGATTTGTCCATCAGTCGCTCCAAATAATCGATTACATTCGCTTTTTGGTTTCCAAAAATCTAATTCGTTTTTGCCATTAAATAGATTAATCTGATTAATCATTGAAAAATTATTTTTTCCAGTAAATACTGTAAATGATCCATCATCGGTATTGTTTCGACCATAAAGCCAGCCAAATCGACCTTTAGTATTCGGAATTTTGGGATTAAGTAATGGACCGAAACTTGTCAACATTTCATGATAACCATCAAATAATAATTCTCTAGCACTACGGCGAATAAAGAAACCTTCGGCCACAGTACTTAATCCAAGTGATACAATATTACGCACAACTAAAGGCGCTTTTTGTAATAATGCTAAAGTTACTGTTAATGGACCATTGATTGTAACAAGTATTCGATCACGATCGGATGCAATCGAAAGTTCAGGAACAAATTCTAATGATTTTCGTTCACGAAATGTAACAGTACCGTTTGGATGAAAGTTAATCGGATCTTTTATCCATCTTGATCGATATGTGAATGGGCCAATTTCACGAACCACTGGACGAGCTCCATTTCTTTCGATTTCACTCGGATTTGATACATTGAAAAAATAATAACGATAATAGACTGGCATTGGTATTTTTTTCCATTTTTCAAATGTTTCACTACCTTCTTCCAGTACTAATTTCTAAAACATTACAAACAAAGCATAATTAATAATGTCAATTAATTTAAAAATTTTCAAAAAAAAAAATAAAACAAATACCTCTGATATTATTTTATTAATTAATGAATGTAAAATTGCTAAATAAAATAATAAACCAATGACAATGAAAAGAATACCGAACAATGTCAATAAAAATATATACAAAGATTTTGTCAATATTAATGGTTTTGATTTATTATTATTTTTTTCCTTATAAATCACTAATGATTCTGATGATTTTTGTGAAACAACAGTAGTTTGTGATTGCTGAGAATGTCGATGTTGATGATGATTATGATGATGATGATGATGATGATGTTGTAATTGCTCAGCTTGTTGTTGTTGTTGTTGGTGTTGTTCAATTTGAAATTTATTCATTGAATTCGTCATATTTTTTTAATGTAATGTTTTCTGTAATTTAAAAAAATTTATTTTTCGAATATTTTTTTTGAATTATCGAATTGTAACAAATGACAAACATTCAATTAATTAATGAAGAATTATCAATTTGACTATATTCAATTTCATTGCCTATCTTTTTTTGGTTGGTTTGAAAATGTCGAATAAAATTGAATTTGTCATTGGCAAATCTTCTTCATTTATCGATGATTTCATTCATTTATTTATTATGTTGTTATTGTTTTTCAATTTTTTTTTCTTTTCTCACTTCATTAACATATCAAACAAAAAATAAAAATAAAAATCAATATTAATAATCAATCGACAATGACAAATTCACTTTTCGTCATTTGATTTCAATTCTTTCATTTTTTTTTTTTTTTTTTTTTTTTGTCATCAATTCCTACAATTTCATTATTTTATTTTATTATTTTATTTTGTTGTTGTCAATGACGTTGATCGATTTGGTTGATTGATTGGATGGAAAAAAGTATTGACAATAGCAAAGCAAAGCAAAGCGAAAAAAAAATTCATTTGAATCGATATATAATTGATGATTGTGTATTATTATTAAATTCATTATTTGCTATTATTGTTTGATTGATTCGAGATTTTCATTAATTTTTTTTTCATCTTGGGTTTTCTTCTACTACTTTTTGCATTGTTGTTGATGCATCGTTGAAAATGTATTGAGGCAAATGTCACTGATGATGATGATGATGATGATGATGATCATCACAAAATGGCTACAAGCAAATTTCTTAAGAAAATTTTTTTTTATTCTAAGCAAACAATATATAAAAGATTTACTTTTTTATTTTCCTTAATCAATTGTTGTTTTCGTACATTGTGATTTTAGATTTAGATTTTTCGGTTTTTTTTTATTATTCTTTGGTTATATTTTTGGTTTGAACATTTATTTTCAATATAAAATTTCAATAGTCACATTCACACATACACACAAAATGATCGATGATCGATGTTAAACACACACATACACACATCTAAAATTTTCTGTAGAAAATCACAAAATTTATTGATAAACTTGAATTTCTTTAAACTCTGAGAAAAAATTCGATGCAGTTACTGTCTGATTTCTGTTTGAATTTTATTCATCTTTGGCAGCAAAAAAAAAAATATTTGCTCAATAAATTGCACTTCTATTTATGATAATTTTTCACTTATTTTTCACTTGGTTAGAAAGGTTGAATTTTTAAAGATGTAAATAAATGAATGCACATAGAAAAACAAAAACTAGTTTCACTTGACTGCAGTGCTCTGTGATGATAATCGTGGATGTTTTAAAAAAATTTTCACTGTTAAATTGTTTTTTTTCTGGGCATTTTATTCATTATTAATTCAACAGAAATTTATCGAGATTAAAACAGAAAAAAAAGAAATCAATACAAGATTTACAGACACACACACACACATAATGAAAGAGTAAAATGCATTTGAATTTTTGCATAAATAAACAAGCAAACAGATTAAGGAAACACAGAGAAGAGCTTTTCGGCCATTTATCAATGAACAAATAATCGAATTGATGAAAGTAGCTGATTGAAATGTCGTGAACATTCAAAGGTATGATGGCTAGGTTTTTTTTGTTCGATTCTCTTGGAAAATATTGTTGTGTTGTATTCGACAAAATACTGTGATGTTAAATTATGATGATGATATAAGGAATCACATGGAAATTGTTTAATTATTAATTCATATCGGGGTTGAACAATTGGAAAACAAATATTTCGATTATTAATTTATTGACAAAAATAATAATTATTCGGTTGCCAAGGGATATTTAAATTTTTTTTTTTATAATTATTTTTTTGTTTTCACATCAAGTTTTCACAAGAACAAATTGATTGCCATCATCATTGTTACCATCATTATCATCATTATTTAGCTGAAAAAATAATAAAAAATAACATTTAATGGTCAAAACTATGAGAAATTATTTTTTTTTTTTTTTTTGTTGGTCAAAAAACTACATAGGATTTGACAAGAAAATCCATGCTCAAAAATGATGAAGAAGAGAATTGAAATTTTCAAACGAAAAAAAAAAAAAAAATAAAAATAGATAATTCCAATATCGTCGATGGATGGTCGATGTATGGTTGGTTGATGTGAAAATGTGTTCTGGTCATAGAAATAAACCAAACCAAACCAAAATAAAAAAATTGATTGGATTATTAAAACTATTGTTGTCGTTATATTCGTTTATTATTATTATTTTTTTTTTCGAGTTACATAATCATCAAAATCATCATTTGAAATATTTCTCTTGGAGAAATAATCATTTTCTATTTTTAGGTTTTTCCTTTTATTATTTTTTTTATTTTTTTCACTCAATCATTTTACATGGCAGTATTATTATTTAAGAAATGTAAGAGAGAAAAATATTGAAAAAAAAGGAAAAATGTAAAATTATTTATTCAACAATGAATGAATGAATGAATATAACATGACAGTGAATTTGAATCGTTATTTTTTTTTCTTTGGCTAAATTGTTTCTAACAATTTCTAAGCGTCAGCATCGACAGCCAGCAAAAAAAAACCTAAAAAAACAGCCAGAAAACAAGGCTAAATTATTATTCACTAAATAATAATCAAATTGAATATGTGTGAAGAGTGAAAATCAAATTAAATCAAATCTAAAAATAAAATGAAAAAAATGAAAAATTTTTCATTTTATGAATTTTTCACAAAGGTTTGATATGAAAGGGTTGATTTGCCACTTGAAACAATTAGTGAATAGACAATAGATAAGCACACACAAACAAAAAACACTTATAAACATCATTTTCTGCAAATCTGCAAAACATTCATTAGCACATTTTAAACAAAAAACAAAAATCAAACTGGCGAAAAAAAAAATGATGAAAATTTGAAAAATTAAATTGGCACTACACAAGACAATCGACAACTACAGCAGAAGTCGAATAATTGAATGGTCAAATATAATAATGGATAAAATACACCATTGACAACACAAGATCATGATTATATGATTTATATAATGGAATAAATCAAATATTATAATGATGATGATGATGATGATACTGAAAACAAACGATATATGAGGAGGAGGTCTAGAAGATCAAGAACCCTTGATATATGAATGAATATACCACAAGTATTCGAGGAATTCATTAGAAGAAAAAAATGTACTGGAGAAAATAAATATGAATAAATAAATATGATGAATTTAATTTGGGAAAATATAAATAAATAAATGACTTGAAAATATGAATATGAAAGTGTGTAGTGAGCAGCTAGATAGAAAAGCAAGCAAACAAACAAACAAGCAAGCAACAACGAATGTAAATAAATGAATTAATAAATAAATGAATGTAAATGGGAATAATAACAATCAAATAATGAATAAAATATTTGAATTCATCCATTCAGTATGCATATTTGTTTGAATTGAAAATAATGAATATAGTTTTAATGATGATATTATTATTATTTTCGAATTAATATTCCTCAATATTATAACAATGATAACGATAAATGATAATAATAATAATAATTGACAATTGCATGTATAACCAATGGAATATGTGTATAATTTATTCATTTATTTTTTTTCTTGGTCTCTTGTCATGAATCGAAAATCGATGAACCAGAAATTTTTTTTTGCCTGGCATACACACAAGTGGACATTTGGTATAGAAAAAAGCATGAGTAACACAAAGAGGAAAAAAAATTCCAGGTAAATATACAATGAATGGAGAGAATGAGAAGCCAGGTGAAAATAATAAATATGGAAATGGATACTTGACAATAAAAAATAATGGGAATTCAAAGGCGGAAAAAAATATATTCTGCAAACAGTACACGTTAACAAACGGAAAAAAGTATGAAATAATTATATTCATATATTCGGAATTTTCCTGAATATTTTCGAGTATCACACAAAGCTCTGTAGATTCTCATCGAATGAATTCCACCTTCACAAAATGTCAAAAATGAAAAATAATTCATTCATACATACATTTGAATTCAATGCATTCATTTTGTCAGATTTTTTTCCGAGTTTTTCCCTGTTTGAATGTGTAAAAGGATTCATCTTTCGTTGATTTTCTCCTACCCTTAAAAACTAATTTATGCTTTTTATATTAAGAAAAAAAAATATTGGCACGGAATGAAACGGAAATATTGTATATTGATGATGGTAATTAAAATGGTTAAAATGTAAATATATTTGAATAAAAAAAAACAAAAATTTTTCTCAAACATTTTAACCTTGAAACCTTCATTGTTTAATTTTATAAATTTTTTAAAATAATTATATTCATTTCAAAATAAATATTTGTTTTTGTTTTGATAAACCAACTAACTAAGTAATAATAATAATATTGGAGTGAAAAAAAAAATTTGAAATAAAATTAATTTTAAAATAAACAAAACAAAAAAAGAAAATTCAAAGCAAACATGAAAAATTGTTGACGGATATTCGAAAAAAAAACTGATCATTTTAAACAAAAGTGTCATCGACAAGTTGATGAATGAAAAATTTTGAGCCAATTTTCGCCAGATTTTTCAGTCTAATGGGTAGCTAATTAAAGCATATTTTTAGCGGCATTCACTAGCATAGTCTCCATAGAAAAAACATTGAAAAAGGCTCCAAACAAGCTTGCGACTCACCACGTTGAAATAGACACGTGTATTTTGCATGTTTGTGATTATTTTAAAATTGAAAATAATGTTTAATCATAAAAAACCTTATGTTTAATCATGAGGTGTTTTTTTTGAAATCATTTTTGTAAAAATGACGTTTTACAATTTTTAAAACCTGAATTCATGAGCAAATTCTAACGTATTACTACGTCATTCAGGCAAAACTAGTCAAATTTGCTTGTGTGACGCATTTCTATTGTAAATAATTGTAATGAAATACGTCAATCATGATTCTATTACGTGAAATTTTGAATATTTTCAAAGTTTTCCTTTATTTTTATTTGAACAACAACATGGAAAAAAGTTTTCGTTTTTTTTGGCGAAAAATTAAATTAACGCTAATTCTTTGAAATAATGATAATTCATCGATTTAGCATTCAATTATTTAATGCGAAAGATTTAAATATAAAAAGAAATAGGAAACACATGATCAGAACATCGGGGAAATAAAATTGAAAAAAAACGACAAAAATCAAATCAAAACCTTAATACAAAACTTAAGAAATAAATAAAATTATTTTGGGTTCAACTTTTTAAAATTCCTAATCAATCATTATCATTATTATTCGTGTTATTTTATCGATAATTTCGATAATGTATTCGGTGTTTTTCTAATGTTTTTTCTTTTTCAACAGAAAATTTCACTTTGTTAATGTGTTCATGAACAACGAAATGGTGCTGAAACCTGGCTAAAATCATGGCCTTAAAAAAAATAACCCGGCACGAGAGAAAAACCACAATCCTCAAAAACATTATAAATCATTTCAGTTTTTTATTTCAGATTTTTATATAGAAATTTATGGAGAAAAAAAATAAAAGTTTGACATGACAGTGTTTCACTGTTTCATGATTAAAATAAAATCCAATGATCATGCCATATATATAGTCAATCAGAAAATGGACAATTTCAAGTTGAAACTTTCAAATTGATCATCATCATTATTGATGACTGAATAATGACTGACCTTCTATTTTGTTTTATTCGTTGGCAAAAAAAAAAAAAACAAAACAAAAACAAAAAATTTCAATAAAGTTCAAGTAAAATGATTGAACGAAACGAAACGAAATAAATAAATAAATAATGATAATAATAATCAATATTAATTGATAATTCATTGATTGATGTTTAATGAAATGAAAAGGGCAAAAATGATAAATGATTACTGCCGGCAAGATAGATTCAATGTGAAATGATGAATGTTTTGATGGAAATGAAATGATTTGGAAGAAAAAAAAATATATATCTATGAAAGTAACAATAGCCAGGAATCAAAGTAAATCAATGAACACTAATTGAAATGAAATTCTCAATTCACTTCATTTCAAATCTTTTTTGAAATGAAATATAGATTGAATGAATGCTGAATTTGTTGTTTCATTTCATTTCATTTCATTTTTGTTTGTAATTAACATTAACATTTCAAAAGATTTCCATTCACTTTTATTGATTTTTTATTTTCATTTTCATTTCATTCCTTCATTCATTCAATTCCCTTGATTTTCATTGATTCTTCTTCTTCTTCTAATAATTTCTTCTAATAATTTTCCTTAAAAGTAAACAAATGATTGGAGAAAAGTAAAAAAAAAAATCTTGAAAATTCGCTGACATCATTAAATGAGAGAAAATAATGATAATAATAATAATAATATGCTTTACATCACACACACAAAAACGGGCCATACACGCAAACGTTATATTTTGTGCAAAACACACACATACCATAGCACAAAATGTTTTATATGATACATGAACTTTTGAGTTGTTTAATATATGATATATATAAATTAAAAAGGAAAAAAAAAGAAATTGAATATCATTATATTTAAATAATTATCATGAGATTATTATTATTATCATTATTTTTTTTTGTTGATCTCATTTCCTTCTCATTATGAGTAGAAACAACAACAACAATGATCCATGTTGGTCAATGGTCTAAAATTAGAGAGAAATAATAAATGAAAAGGAAATGGAACACATTGAAAGAGGTAAGCGAAAAATTCAGACATTTCAATAATCTAAGAGAGAAAGTCAAAATAAATCTAAAATTCAAAAACAAAAAAAACAAGTTCAAGCTTTATTTCATTCACCGATTTCATTTGATTTCATTCCGAAATCATTTTTTTTTTTTTCGCCATTGAATTTGACCACGGTTCAGCGCGGTCATTCAATTTATTTTAAATTTCATTTTTCGTTTTTCGTTTCCTGATTTTCATTTATCTTCTGTGTAAGAAAAAAAAAATTTCATGTTCATATATTATCATCATCATTAATGGCAGATTATGATTGATAATTGAACTATGAAGACATTTCATAGACAAAATGATGAAAACATGTTTTCTTTGAAATAAAAAATAATTTATATGGTCATATTAATACATTATCTTTGTACTCAGAAGATAACGTTTCACACCATAAATAAAAAAAAAAATTTTTGTTTTTTGGCTTCACTCAAATAAAGGAAAACATTGTTCATTGTTTTTCATTTTGTTTTGTTTGATTCTCTCATATATTTTTCAATTCAAAATATACAATGAAATTGTAAAAAGAAAAGAAGAAAATAAATGATGAAAATATTGTATTTCTTGGATATTGTGTATCACACACACTGTGTGTGTGTTATGTGTGTGCAGTGAAATTGAAAATTTGATCCAAATTTTCTTTATGTAAAAATTTGGATCAAATTTTCAATGATTGAATATTTTTCCACCATTGAAAATCAAAGATAATCAATGGTTCGATTCGATGGTGATTATTTCAAGTGCAAATTTTTAAATTTTCTTTGACATTTTTTTTTACAAATCGAATATTTCATATTTCAAAATTTTCAATAAAAAAAAATATTGAAAAATTTTTTCTTGATGCAATCGATTTTTGTTTTTGACAGTCAAATATTATTTCTTCTATCTAACTAAACACCCCAAAAATAAAAAATGACAAAATTATCAAAAATAATAAATCTTTGGTTTTTGATTTTTTTTTTTGTTTTCGAGGGTAAAACTTTTTAATATGCACATTTATTCGAATTTAATATTTGTGTACTTTTTGGCAACATACACATTTTCAAACATGAACAAGACAGACATCATTGAGTCATCATCATCATCATTGCTATTCAATGTTCATTTTCAATGTTGATTTTTTTTTTGTTTGTTTCATCAAGTTTTCCAGTATTTGAATTCATTTATTTGCGCTTATTTTCGTTGCTTGTTTTTTTGATTCCGAATGAAATTAGGCCTAGTAAATAGTGAATAATAATAGTAGTAACAATCAAATTCACAATGATTTTACATCATTTATTTCCATGTTTTGAATTCAATTCGTTAATTCTTTGTTCGAACATCAATAATAATGATAACGATTGAGCAATTGAGAATAAAAACCATTCAATGAACAGGAAAAATAGAAAAAAAAAACTTGAATCGTAATAATTAAACATGCAATAAATGCAAATAAATGTGAATTTATTTAAAAGCATTGATTTTGATTTTTTTATTTGTTTTTTGATTCTTGCTTAATGTCTTATTATTCATTAATCATCATTACTGTAATAAGTAGTAGTGAGCGGAAAAAACAAAAATCAAAAAATCAAATAAAAATGATTAATTAAAAATTTTTCAAAGGTTTTTTTAAGACTTTGAATCATATAAATTTTTCTTAGTATTTCAAATTCGTAATTTTACCAAAAGTACATTCAAATTCGGTACCAAATTAACGCGTATGTATTTATAATAGCTGAAATAAGCAAACTCAAAAATTGTGAAAACACATGTGAACACACATTTGATCAAAATTCGAATGAATTCCGCAGTGAAACGAAAAATTCAAAATTGTCAATATTAATTCTATCGAAAGGGAGAGAATAAATGAAATGAAATGATTGAATGAATGAATGAATAAAGTAATGAAGTGAAAAAATTATAATTATTCAATATTGATTCGTATTACGACTTGCGAAATTTGACAGAGAAAAAAAATCAAATAGTCAAATGCTAAAAATAAAAAGGAATTTCAATTTTTTCATATGAATTTTTTGTTGCTATATTTATCATTCTTTGAAATTCATTGATTATTAAATTTAATAAATAAATATTGAATCGATTTTCTTGCACAAATTCTTTCAAAATTAGAGGTGAAAAAAGATTGAACCGGAAAGAATCAGAGCAACGATTCGGTATTCACCGAGATTTGTTTTTGAAATTTATTTACAGGAAATAACCTTTCAAAATTAATCAATTTTCAATTTCGACATCAAAGACAGATAGTCAAAGTTACACAAAATAAATAAATCAATGTTATTTTCTGTTTCACTCCAAAATGTTGTTTTCACTGCACATCTTTATTTTGATTTTTTTCTTCATATATTTTCTCTTCAATTTCATAGATTTTCTGTTTCATCTATTTTCGAATAATGAAATACAAACAATCACTAAAACACTGACCAAAAAAAAAATTATTTGACCATCAGAGAAATATTTGTTGATTGTCAAATCCAATAGTCGATTGTCAATTGTCTTTGAACATGAGAAATGAAAATAGAAAATTATCTTTTTCCTATTTTTTTTCAATCCAATCAACATTTAATTTATAAATGAATTGACTCTGATATCTTTGCTTTGCTTCGAATTACACATGTTATTGATTCAACTAATTGATCTGACCGCAAATAAAAGAAATGTTTAATTGAATGATAAAAGTAAATGAAAAATAATAAAAGATTGCTTTTTGTTTTTTGGGGATATCTTTGTTCTGTTTGAAATTTTTTTAATATCGATAAATACAGATTCACACAAATGAATAAGGTTTGATTTATTGAGAGTCAATATTTTCGATTCAATAATTATTATTCAAAGATCATGATCAATCATATTATGATTCTTTTTTTTTCAATGTACTTACTCATAATTTTGAATAATATTTGAAATAAAAAATATTTAATTAATTAAGGGTTTATTAAGGGTTCTCGGTGAATTATGGAAAAAAACCAATGGAGAAAAATTGCAAATATATGACTGAAAAAAAATAATGAAACTTCAAAGAATCATTAATTTTCTCAAGTTGAATGATTTTCATTGATTTGAAAGGCAGCGAAAAAAAAGGAAAAAATGAATAGATAGATATTCTAATATATTTTGAAATTTAAGAAAAAAAAATTGATCTCTTGAAAATAAATTGAATGAATCGTATTTTTATTCCTTTAATTTTTCTTCATTCTTGAATTCTTGAATTTCTCAATATTATCTATCCCGAATAACATGA
Source organism: Psoroptes ovis (assembly GCA_002943765.1). Classification (NCBI taxonomy): domain Eukaryota; kingdom Metazoa; phylum Arthropoda; class Arachnida; order Sarcoptiformes; family Psoroptidae; genus Psoroptes; species Psoroptes ovis. The sequence continues at coordinate 4,154,464 of PQWQ01000004.1, read as the reverse complement.
TGCTTTTAAGACAAAATTTTGAGAAAAAAAATTGCCATTATTCTTCTTCTTCTTCTTCTGCTCGTGACTTTTGAAATTCAAAAGTTCATTACTGGAATTATTTATTGTCAAAATGATGTATTTGAATGGCGAAAGAGAGAAAAATGCATGTTTAAAAAAATAAAAAAAAAATAAGACAAGAATGACAAAAAGTGGATTGAAATATTCAAATATATATATATCGATAACAAGCAATAATTTATCGATGGTTTTTGTTATTCTGGAAAAATTCAGTTTCTTCAATTTTTGAAATGCCAATTTTCATATTCTGAAAACAACGGAGAAAAAAAATCGAATGACTGAACAAATAACGACAAAGAAAATCATCAATTTTGTTTGCTGTGTCGTAAAATACGAACAATAGCCAATGATTATTGTCATTTTCATCAATAAATTTTAGGTTTTTAAAAAAACCCTTTCAATGCGTGTGTGTTTGTTTTTAATTAAACTAATAATAATAAAAAAAATCGACGAATCACACTTTATTGTCGAAAGATTTAATTTCTTTAAAGACAATTCTTTTCGTTTTTATTTAAGAAAAAAAAGAAAATATAATAAGAAATTATTACAATTCTTGGATTTGTTGAAAATAAAATAAAATGAAAATAATCAATTTTGGGTTATTTTATTTTATTTTTTTGAAATACAAGAATTAAAATATTCTTCTTCTTCTTCTATATATTCGAGACTAATAGAATTCACATCAAAATTGAAATACGAATGCAAAATAACACAAAATGAAAAAATAATAAAATAATAATAATTCAAGAGTATTAAAAATCAAATTTCAAATTTTTTTTGTCAAAATCCTTCAAGTTTCAAATTTAAGTTCATCTGGGTTCGGATGAAAAATAAAATGGTATTTTGATCCATTCTTTTCTGGTATTTCATTCATATTACTTGAAGCACAATTGATCAAAGAAAATTTTGCAGAAAAAAGTTAATTTATTTTTGCATATTGCATACACATATACGCAAAAGAATGCCAATTGTTCGGGTAGTTGTCTTGGTTTTTTTGCTAAATTTTACTCTAAATTTCACCGAAATTCGTTTCATCAATCAAATATTTCAGGAAAATTTTTGTCTCGTTCTCGTTACTTTGTTTGATTGGCGAAATCGAAATGATTAAACAAACAGAGATAAAACAAAAATGAGCACCTAACCCTAATGACAATTCGGTGTTTCGCTACGATAATTAATTATTTCAAAATGTTTGCGTTAAAAAAATGTACAAAATCATAGGCAAAATAATTTCAAAATTTGATAATTTTATGATTTGAATTCTTAATTTAATTCAATTTTTTTGTTTTTTGGTTGAAAATTGTTTGAGATTTCAAACAAGAAACAACGTTTTATCATTTAATATCATTTAAATGAATGTACGAGGAAAAAAAATAAATTTAAAACAAAATACCTTATGTTGATAATTTTTTTTTGTTTGCGCAGCAAACAAAGTAAACAAAATCAAATACTTTACAGTCGTTTAGAAGAGAAAAAATCGAGTAAAACCATTGGAAATCATTGGTTAAAGTTTTTTTGGAACAAAATAAGACGAAATCGAATGAAATAAACAAGATGAAATTTGGAATGAATGGCGGAAAAATGGTGCAAAAAAATGGATTATTTTCATGCATATTAGAAATGTGACATTGTTTTTCTGATGTATTTTTGAATAAATTTTCAAAAATACATTTCAAAACTAAGATAATAATGTAATTATAGTTTGAAGAATTAAATTTTTTTCGAAAAAAACAAAACATTCACAAATCAATGTAAAATACATGATTTGCGTTGGTTTTTTTTTAAAATTTCTATAAGGGTTTTAAGACATTATTTTCAAGATGCACATAATATATTTTATCTTACCAGCAACCAGAATTTTTCCAGTGAATATTTATTTATTTATTTTTATTTTTCGAAACGTATCAGGATGCAAACAGATTTTATTCTTTCTTAGGCTCATCTTATTTTATTTTATTTTATTTTTATCACGATATTAAAGTTAAAGATGTTTGTGAAATAATAACAATAAGAAGAAGAACCAAACAATAAATTCAATATAAAAAAAGTAAATTAAAATTCTAATCACACACACAGACACATTTGAAAATCATACAATTAAAACTACAACAATCATTGTTTTATCAATTCAAAATGATTATAATTATAATAATAATAACGATTATTTGACGATCAAACACAAAACAAAATAAACATATTGAAACAATATTATTTTTCGCTCTTCTTGCTTTATTGCTTGCTTGCTCTCTCGCTCTTTCAAAACAATATTTTAGTGTGCTTATTTGTGTATTCAAATACATAAAAATATACAATGAAATATTTTTAAAAAAATAAATGAATGTTTTGAAATTAATTACCAAAAAACATTGGTTTTAAATGTTGAAATGTTATTTTCTTTGGTTGAAAATGTTTTTGAACATGATTCATGTAGCTATAACTATGGAGAAAAATGTCACCATTGCTATTTACACAGTTCATCAACATGAAGATGTTTTCATATTTTGATTCAAAAAAAAAAAAAAAAAAACAATGAAATTGAATGAGATTTTGTTTGTTTGTTTTTTGGTGTAAAATTTTACACTGTAAATGAATGTAAAAGTACACCAAAAATAACAACAGTGAAAATAGTTTCAAAATTTTCGTTTATTTTGTTGAAAATAATTTCATTCAATTCGTTTATTTTTTTTTTTCGGAGAATACATATGAACACACATTCATTCGTTTGATTGAATTTGAGCACATTTATCATTATTTCGAATTGTAACTCTAATTTTATTTTGTTGTTTCGGTATTTTTCAAATTTTTCCTGCTCTCAACGATTAAAAATGATAATGACGATTATGATGATGATGGTGGAACAATATATAATCTGTAAATGCCAGATGAAAAATACTAGAAAACAAAAAAAGAAATATATGACAAAAAAATGTGAAATGAATTCATAATTACGATTACGATGATGATGATGATGACTACGGAGAGAAAATTGAAACGAAATCAAGAAAATTTTCAAACAAACACATTTATTTCAAAAATGCGGAGAATACTCGTTGAAAGATTACATCAATGTGAAATCACAATGTAAAAACTCTTCATCACTTTTCATTTCATTTCATTCATTCATTCATTTCAAACTTTATTGAATGGTCGATATTTTTTTGTGAAATAAAACGGATATAGAATAAATAAACAAAGAAAAAGAAATAAATTTAAAGATGGAATTTCGGAAGAATTTCGGAAGAATATTTATTTATTTATTTATCATCAATAATACAATGTTTTGTCATTATGTTTTTTTATATATATAGTAGGTTGTCCGGAAACTTTTTGCCGATTTTTTCGAAGATTTTCTACGATATAACCGGCGAAAACTTTACGGACAGTCTAATATAAATGTTCAAAAATGCTTGAATCACACACACACAGAAGCAACAACAACAACAGAAAAAACAATAATGGATAAGAAGAAAATATTTAATATATATCATTACTAATATCGATATTTTCTTTCTTTATTTTCGATATTTTAAATGATAAATATATTTCAAAAAAAAAAAAAAATGACAAATTTGATTGTAAAATAAATACAAATGAAATTGTAATAATAATAATAATAAACACACTAAAGTACTATACGAAAATTATAATGACAATTTATTTTCATTTGAAAACAATGTACTAAAGTAACACACATAACAAAGCACAAAACAATAGTCTTACTAATAACAACTAATAATGATAAAGTTAATATATATCTTCATTGAATTGAATGTATATATCATATATATTTCATCAATTTAATTACATTTCAATTTAAAAGTTGTTCATATATTTATTTCTGTATTATTTTCCTAAATTTTCAATAAACATTTGAACATTATGAACAGCTAAATACACTGATAAACAATGTTTAAGATGATTTTTTTTGAATTTTTTGATACATTCATTTCCATATTTACTTACTCTGTGTTTTATTCAGATCTATTTTTCAATTCAACTTTGGATATGAAATAATAATCAATTATGGCAACTTTTGATTTTTTTTCTTTCCCATTCTCTTTCAATGAAAAAATAAGATTCAATTATTACTTGCGTGAATTTTGGTGTATTTTTTTTCAAACACAGAGAAATCTAGTCTTTTTAACTGTTTTTTGCTTGCTGCATAAAAAATTAGTATTTAAATTTGTGTGGAATAATGAAAAAAGCTGGAAAAAATGAATAAACAAAGATAAAAGTTTGTCCGAAAAGTTCTTGCCGATTTTTCGGATTGTTTTCTACGATATGACCGACAAAGACTTTTTGGACAACACAGATAATGAGACATTGAGAGAGAGTGAGAGATAACGAATAGAAGAGATATTTTATTTTTATATATTTAAATGAACTGGAATAAATAAATAAATAATCATTTTTTTCGCTTTGTTTACAAAATAATGTCATGATAATTATTTTTTAATTATTTAAATTTTCATTTAGTTCATTTCGGGAAAAAAATGAAAAATAAAATAAAATGAAAATAATTATGTTTTGATGAATGAATGAACGATAAATAAAATGGAAAAAAGAGAAATTATTTCATTTTCATTTTTCAAATTTTCAATTGTGTGATTAACATACTGGAAACTTAACTCAATGAGATTATTCGATTGTTGTCTTTACATTGAATTTCAATTTCATTTTTGAAAAAAATAAAAAAAAAATTAAATTAAAAAATTCATTGGTTTTGATTTTGAAATTCATACCTTTTTCTGGCTGATTTTGATTTGCTGACATTTCAATCAGTGACATATAGTCATTGATTGTTTGATCGGTGTTATTTATTTCAACTCTTTAACCAATTTTCGTATTGCATCCGTTTTTGTTTGCCTAATTTCACATTTTTTACATCTGGTTGTTGTTCATTTTCTTTTATTTTTCAATGATTTCGAAACACAGATTCAACCAACCAAAACGGGGAGAAAAAAAAATTGGAAAAAAACAAAATGAATGAAAATAAAAGTTTATTCGATTGAATTTTATTTGAGACGTAGAAGGAATTGTTTTTGGAAATCAAATTCAAATTCAAATTTTGAATGAGAATAATTCTGAATTATAATATTCAATGATTTATTGGAGAAAATATAGCAATATGAACGTAAAATTTGATGATTTGTTGTAGAAAATTGTTCAATTTCATTTTCATTTTTTCCCATTGGATTTTCACAATTGTATTGAAAATTGAACTAATTAATTCAAAGATTTTCTTCTTTTATTTTTTGAATTTAAAACCCGTATTTGAGCATATTGAAATATTATTGAAAATCATTTCTACGGCAATTTTTGTAGAGAGCAAAATAAAAATAAAAAATAAAAAATAACGATTGAATTTCAAAATTTAAAAATTTTCAATTTCATTTGTGAAATGGTAAATTGTAACCATCATATTTTTGAAAATGTTGAAAAAAATATTGGAATTTTCATTGGTATATTATGGAAATGGGCACCATTCAATTCGATTTTAAATACATTTTATTACACAAATTCATGATTCACAGGAGAAAAAAATTGAACAAAATTGAAAATAATCTTATTTTCATCGTGTATCAGCATCGTTAATGTCTATTTCTAATTTTCATCATGAGCTTGCAAAAAAAAATCAATCAAAGTTCATCATATCTACTTACACACATCATTCCGTATATATATCTGCGCAAGCTTTGAAAAATTTAAAATTTTACAAAAATAAAAAATCAAAAATCATTGAATAAAACATTTTTATTGAACAAAAAAAACAACAGAAACAACAGGAACAACAACAAATATAGATATTTATTTCTTAAAATAATAATCATTATAATATAATATAATATGTTTGTGTATGTTGCAATAATAATAATAGTTATAATCTTTGAATTATTTCAAAAAAAAAAAAAAAAAATTCTCCATTGATCAATTGATTAATTCATCAAATAAATATCACGAATTTTTAAAATATAAATAATGATAATTATTATATATATCATTAATTAAAATTATTTTTTTCTCGAGTTTTACAACAAATTATCCAAATTAATTAATTAATTCAAGAATTAATTAATTAAAGAATTTTAAAAATTACGAATATTTGCTGCGAATACAGCGAATTTGATATAAATTTTCCAAAAAAAAACTTTTTCCAAGAATCAAAAATAATTTCGTATTTCGTTTCATTTTTTTTGTGTGGAAAAATTATCCATTTTCCACGAGGTCCAATGATTATTGATATCATGGGGCTATTGTTTCTTAATTTGTTTTGCATTTGTACATGCATGGTATATATTCAATATTCACACATTTATTCATTAATTCATTCATTCAATTGTTGTCAATTGATTTTGTTTGAATGAATTATCATTTTGTTGTTGTTGTTGCTGCTGCTGCTGCTGTTGCGCCGGTTGATAATGTGTTGATTGTGTTGCTACTGTCATCGTCGAGGATGATGATGATGATGATGATAAATTCGTTGATGATAGCGAAGATTGCCTTTGATCACTTGTTAAATAATTATTTGTTGTCATTGTTGATGTTGTTGATGTTGTTGTTGTCGATATCAATGATAATGTTGATGATGATGATGATTGTGTTGATTGTGTTAATAATGTTTTATCTTCGCCCAGCAGCCAATATGTTGTCATTTTACCTTTACCCTTTTCAATCATTTAATTTATGAATTTGATGATTGTTGAAAAACATAATGCAAATTATGTTTCAATTACATGGTGGAAAAAAAAGAGAAAAAAAAAACAGAAAATCAGTTATATGTCAAAATCAGAATCATAATTAAATGATATAATTATTATTATTATAAAATATATATATATGCACCGAAAAGAACCATCAAGACTTATTATTTGAAATTCATTCATAATCAGAAAAATAATGATAATAATAATAATAATTCATGATAATGCCTCAGGGGTGATCAAATAAATTTTTAATCAGATCAAATTGTATCAAATGGAAAAGAAATACCGAAAAAAAAAATGATATTATGAAACAATATAATAGTATCTTTAATATCTTTATTGATTCTATGATGATTGTAAATTTTGATTAATACTAATAATTTCCGAAAGGTGCAAACGCTTAGATCAATAAATAAAGATTTTTTTTTCATAATAGGATATATGCAATATATAATTGTAATGAATATGTAATATGTCTGCAAAGCTCACAATGTGAATAAATGAAACATGTATGTATAACCTTGATAACAATTTTTTTTGTGTTGGAGATTTTTCAGTTTTTTTTCTGTAAATGTTTTGATTACGAAAATAAAAAAAAATTTCAATCCTTGAAAGGTATTCATTAGGTCTTATCCATTAGGTTAGTATTGCTACAGTTATTTATAATAATAATAATAATTCAAAATGAATTTTCAAATTTTTTTTTCATTTAGTTTATGTCATGGTCAATCGGTATTCCGTTGTTGTTGTTGTTGTCCGGGTGAATATCAAAAACTTTCATTTTACTCTCATTCATGTGTATCGTATCTCATGATAATTTATCCATTTAATTCGGAATTTTTTTCCCATTAATTATATGATCATTTGGTGCCAAAATATTCATATGGGTTCATTAATTAATTGAAAAATTTTTCGTTTTTTCATGGTTTAATATCTATTTCTTCCGGTTTTCAAAGGCATAAAAAAAGGCATATTCATTTTGATTCGAATAACAACAATTTGATCAACAAAAAAATAATACAAATGATAATAACTATGGTAAAAAAAATCGAAAAAATTCACATTTACTCACTTTAATATCGATACGACCACGTAATTCTAATTTAAATGTTTTAAAACGTGATAATACTTGTTGTGTTTGTTCGGATACATGTATTTTCAATGCTTCAATTGTCGATGAAATGAGATTATATATGGAGAAAAATAAATAAATAGATAAATAAATGGAATAAGAAATTAATTTTCAAGAATAATAGATGAGATTAAAATTTCATTCAATGAGATTCATTCATTAATCATTTTGTGAATATATATTTTCAATGATAATAATGATTATAATATGTGATACATAAGAGGATAAACTAATTCTATAAAAATAATCAAATGATATAAATATCAATAAATAAAATATATATTTACGTAATCCAGTCGATTCCATACGTGATGCTGTATTGACAGTATCACCGAATAAACAATAACGTGGCATTTTATGTCCAACAACACCAGCAGCACAAGGACCAGTATGTATACCGATACGTAATTTTAATTGTTCATCCGGTTTATGACGAATTGTAAATGATTTGACAGCATCCAACAATGCTAACGACATACGTGCAATTTCGGCTGCATGTCTATCACCATTACGCATTGGCAATCCAGACACAACCATATATGAATCGCCAATTGTTTCGACCTTCATAAGATTTGATGGTGTTTTTATTATTATTATTATTATTATTATTCAAAATAATTATTCATTAATAAAAGAAAAATGACACATACTTTATAAACATTATAATTTTCAATTGTTGAATCAAAACAAGTATATAAATCATTTAAAAAATCAATTATTTGCATCGGTGTTGATTCAGCTGATAGCGAAGTGAAACCAACAATATCACTAAAATAAATGGTCACCATTTCATATGTTTGTGGTGTGACTGCTTGTCCTAATATTAATTGCTTTGCAACCAATCTTTTGTAAATGTAAAATCACCACACAAATTCATAATAATTTATAATTTTAAATTTTAATTATTTCAAAAACAAAAACAAAAACAAAAACAAAACAAAACAAAAACACTCACTTTGGCAGTAATTGATAAAGTAAATCTTCAGCTTTTGATTTTGCTTCTAAAAAATCAGCTGTTCTATCTTCAACTAATAGCTCTAAATTATTAGCATATTGTTCTAAACGATTAAGAACAGTATCTAATAATTGACTTTTATCACCCATTCTGTTCAATGGTTAATGACAACAATCATTAATCAGTGTAAAATGAGACCAAAAAGAAAAAAAATTGAATAATTAAATCACTTACTCATGTAATTTATGTATCGTTTCTTTTAATGAGGTAAAATTTGGCCTATCGCCTGATTCTTGTGGCCAACATTTTTGTATTAATTGTTCAAGGACGGATGATGATGACATTGTTGAATCATTTGCTGCTGCTGTTGTTGATGATGATATTGTTTGATCATTGTTGTACATGACAACATTATTATCAGCATTATTTTGCGATTGTAATAATGATTTCTGTGTTGTTGAAATGTCATCTGAATCTATTCAAAAAAAAAAAAAAATTCAAGAAAATAAAATAAAAAATAATGGTGCTGGAATGAATAATGTCCACAGACAAAAAGAATAATAGAATTAATGACAAATGTTATGGAAATAACATTTGTTCATTCGCTTGTTCATGATGGCTTGTGTGTGTGTGTGTGGCTTACTTTTTTTCAAATTTAAGATGTTTGATGGTTCAGTTGTTGTTGTTGTTGTTGTTGTTGATATGTTTACATAATCATTATTATTGTTATTGTCATTATTATCATTATTGATATCAATTGAATTTTCATTCATTGATAATAAATTTTTACGGCCATTTTTGTCTGTACTCGTTGTATTCACAAAACTTGTTGTTTCATCATCTAATAATTTTGTTGATGTTAATAATTTATTATTAGCATTATTATTATTATTATTATTGTTGTAATTATCTTGAACATTTGATGATTCTGATGCTGATGGTGTGATCCATAATTGCTGGTCACTATTGTTTAAGCTCTGTGTTTGTTCATATGATTTAATTGTTGTTGTTGTAAGATTATTTTTAGAATTTTTATTGAATTGATCATTATTTAAATAATCATCATTCGTTATTGTTGATGTTGCCGATGTTTTTCCAGTATTCGTTGTAGTTGCTGATGATGAAACATTTTCTATTTGATTTAGATTCCGTTCCGATACTGAACTTAACATTAATTTTCTACAATTGGCACAATTAAATGTACAAATTCTTGGATGCGATGATCTTCTTCTGCCCATCATTGCACCTGCTGTAGCACCAACACCAGCAGCAGCACCAATAGCACCACCACTGCCTCCATGTTGAAATGCTGGCGATATTGGCGATAGCCAAGGATTAGAATTCCAAAAACCAGAACCAGCGGAACCAGTGGATGAATGTAAATGTTCAACACCGATCGATGAACGGCGATAATAATCAATTATGATCGATGTTGATGATGAATGAAATGGTAATGAGGGTCGATGTTGATTGTTACTATTTCCAAAATATTGATCACAAACTTGTCCGGTCGAATTTGCGCGAGAACCTGAACGTGAAACCGAACTCGAACCACCGGTATCATCACCAATACGTTCACTTGAATTTTGATCATTTGTATTACCACTCGATGAAAATGATTGACATGGTGGCGAATCGGACGTGACTTTAAATTTGAATGAACATTGTTGCTGCTGCTGTTGTTGTTGTTGTTGCGGTTGTTGATTATTAGTATTTGTATCACCATCGAAACTGTCTTCACTTTCTAGCTGATGATAAGCAAAATCTGATAAATTATCATCGATAGATTTGTTCATTTTGATTACAAAACAATTGATAAAATATATATTTTTGATATTATCATAGAAATTATTCATTTAGATTTATTTGAAAATTTTCATTCAATTATATCATATTTCTAATTTCCAATTTGACATAATTTCTACATTTTTTTTTCACGAAAAAAAAAAATTTATAAATATTAATGAGTTGAACATTATTTTTGTTTATTGATATCATCGATTCATTATTGTTATATTCATTTATTCATTGGAATTGAGCAAATATTGATATATTGAATTGAATTCGATAATTGATTTTTTTTTCTTTTCTTATTTCGATAATTGATATCGTTTCTATCATCATCATCATCATTATCATTTCATATTCGGGGTTCCATTGTGAATTTAATCTAGATGTCAGAATCATTAAAAAAAATAAAAGAAAAATAAAGGAAAAAAAATTTAAATGAATTTATCATCAATCTTTATTTTATTTCTTTTAGTTCAAACATCTCTGATCAATGATTTTGCAACATTTCAAATAGAATAATAATAATAATAATGGTATTCGTTCGTATTTCCTCGTATGAATTTCATTATCAAAATTGATTTTTGTTATTAGATTTTTTTTTGTTTGTTTGTTTGTTTGTATTGTCAACAAAACATCGATTTGACTTCGATTGAACTTTTAGAATTTATTATTCGTATAAATATATAAATACACCATCATTAATATTGACATCCAAATAGCTTTGTGTAGGACATTGACAATTCATATATAAATATATTCAAGAAAGAAACCCAGAGAAAAACGAAAATCGAAAATTGAAACACAAAATTCTTTGCATTAAATTTATTTATTTTTGCTTATTATTTATTCATTTATTTGCATTTATTATTGCAAATATTATCACATTTATTATTATTATTTCGATTATTATTGTTATCATCAGAATCAAATTGAATTTAAATGAAAAAAAAATTCCTTTTTCAATTAAAATTAAATTTTTTTTTTTTTATATAAATGTTTATTTTCCATTTTTCATTTTTCAAAATAATGATAATCCCCGGTCACCCTTGGTTTTTTTTTTAACGGTACAAGGGTTATATTTTGTTATCGTCTCCAAAAAAAAAAATCATTAATAATAATGAATGAATTGTAAATATCGAAAAAACAACAACAATAATTCATATTCACTGTGCAAAAAATTCAAATGGAAATAAATTCTTTGATTGCATTTTTATGGACACAGACGTAGTGATTTATCCGATATGAAAATTTCGAAAAAGAAATTTTTAAATTGAAATTTTATGATGATGATTAAATGTGTATTGGACGCAGAAAAAAATTATTGAATTTTTTTTTTTTTTGGCGAATCCCATTTTGATTCAATATTTACAATTCGATATTCATTTTGTAAATACCGAGTGAAGAATTCCCGTCCGAGGATTTCATTTTTTTTTCACTCAGCAAATGAAAAAACCACCAAGTGCAAATTCATATTTTCATGTTAAAAAAATAAAAATGGGAAAAAAATCATTTGCAAATAAATCTGATAGATAAACACACATTAAAATTAATGGCCAGGCAAACAATGAAAGGAAAAAATTTGGAAAATTTCATTTCTTTGATAGTTATAATAATAATAATAATATTGATTATAATCGATATTTGAAATATGAATTCTTCGAATATATATATAAGATATACGTAGTGGTGAGCGCAATTTTGGTTGAATTTAACCTTCTTTTTTCACGAAATAAATTTTTGACACAACAACAAGTTTTTTTTTTTTTTCGTAAAAGTTTTATTTATTGATAAAAAATGATAATGACAACATTTGATGAAAATAACGACTGACTGAATAATAATTGAAAAATTGACAATTTTGATTAAAATGACGGAAAATATATACATTATGAGAAAGGAATGTGATAGAAAGGTAATTAAATCGAGGATGTTTTGAATACTTTAAATCATAATGATGTGCATGTTTAGCCAATGTGATTAGATTGGAATTTTTGCCAAATATGGTAATCAGCTAAACATTATCATCATTAAGCTAACGATTTAAAAATTAATGATGTTAAATAACATCTCTTTAGATCAATAACTACCATTTCTATTACATCTCCCCTCTAAAAAAAAAACAATACGGGGGGGGGGGGGTGAAAAAGCGCAACTTTATTTTGGATTGACATCAATTTCGTTTACACAGCGGTATCATCTACTTCTGGGCTATTTGATCCTTGTGATCTAGCTTGATTTTCCAACTCGATGAATTCTTGCGATCGTTCTAATATTTTTCTCTTCTTCTTTGTCAATTTTATCCTTCTCAATATTACGATGAGTACACCAGCGATAATAATCAATAAACAGACTCCTGTTGGAATAAGCATCAACCATTTATTAAAACGATCTTCTTCAGGTTCATCAAGATTATTCATTTCCGCTAGTAATTGATCTATGTTTTTCGTTTGGATCGAATAATTATAAATTCCACTGTATAAGTTTTTCCCAATCAATTCGTTTTCATACAAATGGAATGAATGATTTCCCAGCGTTTTGCGTACTGATGGTCTGTGATGGAAACTTCCAGCGATAAACTCCTTCTTCTGTGGGATTTTATAAATTTTGTTTTCGCATTCACTTGTTATGTTTTCGATCGTTATCAATTGTTTGTAACAATATACAAAAATAAATTTATTGTTATAATGAATTTGTAGTTCTTCTTGATTGAATTTTGATTTTGTTTCACAAAATTTCTTTACCCATAATTTTTCGATTTCATCATCCTCTTGACAGCTTGTTGATTTATTTATAATAAAACTTTCTGAACGTTTCTTATGATGAGGATGTAAATGGAGTCTTTTTACGCAATCTTTTTCTAGATTATACAGCATGTATCGTGGGCCACTGTATTCGTACATACAAAATTTATCTTCTTGTTGTTTATATAAAGTAAAGGGATGGCTTTCATATACAATTAATTCGTCATACGGTTGAGGTTGTATAAATTCCAAAATTAAATCGGAATGTGATGACAAATCACATCCAACGAATTCCCATTGTTCATATTTATCTTCGGAGGTAACGATTCCGGGAAACAATAATTCAAATTCTATTGGGATTATACCACGAGCCAATTCATTAAAGAATTTTTTCAGATTTTGACTGATAGTCACCATTTGTGATCCCACCATAAGGTCATAATGTAGACCATCTATTAAATCTTCCATGGTTTTTCTGTTGTTCATTTGTATTTCGCCCATCTTATCCAACTTGTCCACCATTTCTTTCAATATTTCTTTTTGAGAGTTCATTAAAACCTTGATTTGTTCTTGCTGTTTTCTTTGTGTTTCTTTCAATGACTTTATTTTCTTTCGTTCAAACCAATTAGTTACAAATCCAACTATCGTTTGTCCAATATGTAATACCTTATCGTAATTTTCGAATAAGAATTTCGTACCTTTTAAAATACTTCCAACAAATCTTTTTCTTCGCCGGTTTTCTTCCATAAAGTCATCATATGTTATATTAATCTTATCGCAATTTTTATTTATTGTTTCCATTATCCAGAAATCATATCTTGCGTTACATTCAAAACGTCTATCCGTTCTTTTAAGGATACTACATGGATTTACTAAACGAATATAATAATAGGTATTAACTAATTCTTTTGTGATAGTATGATCGGTTTTTTCCCAAACAATAGGATCTGCGACGGAGGGTTCATATTTCCCATTAGCTAGGTGTATCAGCATTAGTAAAGTCAATAGCACCATATTAAACGGATGAAATTTTGGCTTGACTTGGGAAATGTGAACTTTTTCTAATTTTCCCTTCTTCTGGATTTTCAGCATTGTATTCCCTTCTTTATCGATCACTGGAAACGGGCCTTCAAATCTTGCGTCCAATTTTTTCCGGTTCAAAGCGTTTCCTTTGGAGACATACACTTCGTCGATTATTTCCAATGGTAATTCTTTTCTTGTTTCATCATATTTTTTCTTATTTTTTTCATGCATTAAATTTGAATTTTGAAAAGCAATTTTTCGTGCTTCTACTACTTCCTCCGGTCCTAATATTTCTTCAGCATCATACCCTGTCAACAGAAATAATGGGGAATACTTTGTGACACTATGAATGGTTTTATTGTATTCTTCAGCTGCTTTTGCAGCATGCGTTGCCCAGGATAACGTCCTTTTTTCTTTAGATGTTTCGTATATTTTATGACGGATTCGATCGCAAATTGTTTGGTTTACACGTTCGACTATCCCATTACTGGAAGGATGATCCCTCGGGATAAACATAATACCTATGTTGTTCCTCTTTAAGTACGTTTTGAATTCGGTTCCTTTTATTGCCGGATATTGGTCAGCAATAATCAATTTTGGTTTCGTTACGCTTTGAATTTTTTTGACCAAATTTATCATATCTTTTGCCGTCTGCGTCTTTGAACAAATAATCCATATAAATCTTGTAAAAGCATCGATTGCTAGATGTAAAAATCGTTTATTTGATCCAAAACTTTGGAATCCTCCTATTGTGTCGATATGGATGATTTCGAATGGTAATTTCGCTGGTCCTATTTGACCCATAAATCCAAAACGATAAGAGTTTTTCTTGGTGATGTTACACACCTCACAATTTTGCACCACTTTTTTAATGATCTTCATAATATCTGGGGTGTAATATCGTCTGGAATAATGCTCGTATAAATGGACTGAACCTATATGGCCAAATTCGTGGTGAATTCTTCTGAGTTCGTTTTCCGCTTCCGCCTTTGGGATGAAGATTTGTTCAAAATTCTTTTTCTTTCGATAAATAATTCCATTTTTTTCATAGCATTTATTCAACTGTTTCGGATTATAATTTTTTTGAATTGCAATAATTTTATCAGTATCTTCCCAAAGATTTGTAAACATGATCATCGGAGCTTTAGCCATTTCTTCTAAATCATGGATCGGATGGCGTGAGAGGTAATCGGCTTCTTGATTATCAACGCCCTTTCTGTACACAATATTAAATTGATACGAGCTTAGCCGCAAAGCCCAATTGAACAACCTTGTTTTCGGCTTTTTTATTTTTTTCAGGCTTTCCAACGGTTTGTGATCAGTAACGATAGTGAAATTTTGTCCAACTAACCAATAATGCCAATATTCTACCGCTTCAAGAATTGCTAAGCATTCTAATTCAGATGCTGAATATCTTTGTTGATATGGCAGCAACTTTTTTGAAAAGTAAGCGACAGGATATTCTTGTTCATTGGGATGAATTTGTTTCAATACCGCACCAATACCTTTTAAACTTGCATCTGTGTAAATTTTAATTTCAAATTTAGGATTGAACAATTTTAAAATAGGTTCTTTGATAAGCAAGTTTTTCAAATTTTCAAATTCTTTTTGTTGATTTTCGGTCCATTCCCATTTCTGATTTTTCTTCAATAATTCCGTTAGATAATACGTCTTTTCCGCTCTATTTGGAATGAATTTATGGTAATAATTAATTTTGCCAAGAAATCCCCTCAAATCTTTCAAATTCTTAGGTGGTTCTGCTTTTACTATTGCTTCAATATTTGATCTGCATGGAGCAATTCCATGTTCAGAGATCTTATGTCCCAAAAATATAATAGATTTCATACCAAAGATACATTTCGACAATTTTAATTTTATATTTTCTTTCAACAAAACGTTCATTACATTATCCAAATGCGTAAGATGTTCCTTCTTTGTTCTTGAGAAAATAATAATGTCATCAATATAGTTGTGACAGTACATGTGTAGATTATTTCTTTTTATTAATGACCATATGATTCTTTGGAAAATCATCGGAGCGTTTTTTAATCCAAATGGGAGTCTTTTCCATTGATACTGGTCGTATTTTGTCACAAATCCTGTTTTACCACGATCATCGGGATCTATCATCACATGATAGTATCCTTGGCTAATATCTAAAGTTGTAAAATACGTCGAATTTATTAAGCGTTCATCAATATCTGATATTTTCGGCATGGGATAATGTTCTACAATTGTTACGTCATTCAATTTTCGATAATCAACACATAATCTTGTTTTTTTTCCTTCGTCTTTCTTATCAACCAGTACTATTGGAAAACAGAATGGTGAGTTTGATGGTTCAATAACATCCATTTTCAATAACCGGTCAATTTCTTTATCGATTATTTCCTGGTCCATCGCTGTACAGGGGTAAGGACGGCATGTGATCGGTATTTCATTTGATAGATGAATTTGTGCCATTTCGTTTTTTATACATCCAATATCTTCTTTATTTTTAGCAAAAACATCTTTGTACTTTTTCAATAATTTTCCTATATCGTGGTCTTCAACGTCCTTTTCTTTACCTTGACCAATATTAATTTTTACTTTCCATTTGTTTTCATCTTCTGGAATAATACTTATTCCAAAACTTCGCATTGCATCCCTGCCTAAAGCGATTATATCTTTTTCATGCGGCACCACATAAAATTTAACTTCATGTTCAATATTTTCAATTTTTACTGTTGTCGTACATATGCCTTTTATATGAACATTTGATCCCAGAGTGATTATATTTTCGTTTGATGGTTTTTCTTTTAGCAACAGTTTTTTGACATACATTGGTGTTATGAAGCTGATGTTTGCTCCGCTATCAATCATGAGTTCTTGTTCAAAACCATTTACTTGGGCTTTCACTACCACTGGTTCTTCCAAATCTTTTCTTTTAGCCATATCTGTTGTTTCCGTCTTTGCCATCATCATGTGGAGCATATTTGATTCTAAATTTGATAGACCAATTAACTCATCTTCCATTGTCTGGACTTCATAATCATCGGGTTTTGTATTTTTCATTTCTTTTCTTTCATTTGTATCGGAATTTTGTTGAACTTGCGACCTCATATCATTACTTGTTGTATTCATGGTTTCGCACACATAACTTTCTTTAACTTTTGTTCTTGGTGTATTTGATTGGCGTTGTGGGTATTCAATCATCTTTCTTTGTGGAGACGTAATCGATCGATAATTTCCTTTGTTAACATTAGATTGATTTGTCCATCTTGGATTGTCTTGCTGAGGTGTTTGGCACAGAATTTCATGATGGCCACCTCTACAAATCCTACATACTCGTTCTGAACCACAGTTACTCATACGATGTCCTTTTTCTAAACATCTGATGCACAAATTTTTTTCCCAAATTATATTTCTTTTGGTCTTCAACGGTATTCTAGCGCGGCAATCAACAGATGTATGCGTTGGACTACTACAAAAGTAACAATAGGTTGACCGTGTATTTTGTCTCTGTGGACTTGTTTTAACAATTGGACCACAACTCAGGAAATCATCAAAAAGATTATGATCTTCTCTTCTGCTTCTAGCCAATTTATGTTCTTTTTCCAATACTTCGACAATGGTACTTAGATCAGTTTCACTAACACAACCCAATTTACTAACGATTTCATATGTCAATTTTTGATAGATGATTCTTTTGAATTGATACGTGTAAGCGGGATTAATATTGACCTTCGTCATTAATTTTTCAGTTTTCTTTATGTCTTCCAATATTCGTTCCATACCCATTATATCGAAATTATTTGTCAACTTTGGAAGACTTCTTAACTGTTGAGCTATATGTAAAACGACTTCATACGGATCATAAAATTTTTCACGCAATATAGTTTTGACCTTATCGTAGTCGTCTTCATCGCCCATACTATTTATAAGTTGTCGACTTGGTCCATCTAATTTTTCAGCAATTATATCGATTTTTCGTTGCGGGGGTAAACAGCTAAGGTCTAAAAGTGATGTTAGACTTTCGAAAAATTTCCGAAAATCTAAAAATTTCCCCGAAAATGGTTTAATTTTTTCAATTTCTTTTAGAATAAATTTTTCAGGCATCGTTTTTGGTTCAGCTTCGGTTGTCATTGTGATTGTTTCCTGTTGAACTTGTTGATTAGTTATATTTGACTTACTTGGTTCATTTTTAGCTTTAGTTGCGTCGTCTTGGATGGTCATTTCAAATATATTTATTTTTTTGATGTCCTGCTTTGTTTTGTCGGCCACTTCGTATATTTTATCAAGTTTCTGATGATAATCTGTATTGATCAATTCATATTTTTCGGAATCAAACGGAAGTCCATGTTCAATAAGAATGGACTTGAAATCCATTTCCCATTGGGAGCGCAAGTTCGAATCTTGCTGGCTTATAAGATATACGTAGTGGTGAGCGCAATTTTGGTTGAATTTAACCTTCTTTTTTCACGAAATAAATTTTTGACACAACAACAAGTTTTTTTTTTTTTTTTTTTTTTTCGTAAAAGTTTTATTTATTGATAAAAAATGATAATGACAACATTTGATGAAAATAACGACTGACTGAATAATAATTGAAAAATTGACAATTTTGATTAAAATGACGGAAAATATATACATTATGAGAAAGGAATGTGATAGAAAGGTAATTAAATCGAGGATGTTTTGAATACTTTAAATCATAATGATGTGCATGTTTAGCCAATGTGATTAGATTGGAATTTTTGCCAAATATGGTAATCAGCTAAACATTATCATCATTAAGCTAACGATTTAAAAATTAATGATGTTAAATAACATCTCTTTAGATCAATAACTACCATTTCTATTACATATATATATATTCATATTCTGCAATTTAAACGAATCATTATTTTATTTCATTTTCGAAATATTCAAATATTTTTCAGATGCTTTAAAGAATAATAAGGATAAAATTATTGGGAAAAAAAACTTCATGTACTTTTTTTAAATTAAAATTAGAATTTGAATTATCGCTTCATTATATAGCCACACACACACATATGAATCAATCGATTATGATTATGATAGTTATCAATTTATTTAAATGATCAACTCTATGGTTGTGTGCTTTTCATAGAAAATATTTTTGTAAATTCAATAAAACAAAATTTAAGCGCGTATCATTTTTTCGAGCATTAAATTCATTCATCTCAAATCAAATATAATCATTTTGATGAATAATGACGAAAGAAAATGTTCTATATTTTTCAAAACAAAAATTTCATTATTCACAATATTTTCGATATATTTATATATATATCGATTATTCGCCAATTATTTGAATGTAAATGCTCTGAATTCTATGAAGAAATATATGGCAATGTTTGAAACATTTCAAAATAAAAAAAAATTGTCCACCTAAAATAAATTTATGAAAAGAATTTTGGGAACACTCCTTGAATCAAAATGAATTACATTTGATAATCATTGCTTCAACAAAACCAGAATAAATAGAAAAAATGATCGAATATATAATTTATTATGCCATAAAACGATTAACTAACTGAAATAAACTCCAAATAATCTCCATGTATTCGTTGATATTTGAATTTTTGAATATTCAAAAATTCAATTCAGTTTCATTAGTTCCTTATTTTCTTTTGACTAAAATTTTATTGAATAATCAATTGTAAAAAAAGGGGATAAAAAAGGGAAATTTGCTTTAATTTGGACTTCAAAATGGAATTTATTCGTCAATAATCATTTGTCAAATTGTTTTTAATATGATAATGTTTAAAAAAGTAAAATATAATTCAGTCATGATAGTATGAAATTATATTTTTTTCTTTTTTATTTGATAAAAGTATGCTGTTTCCATAGATATTTGATAATAATATTTAATAAATGATTATATATGTTTACGGGCAATTTTATTTTTGTAATTTTGTTCAAATAATGTCTATGGACACCTTTTATTTTTCGAAATAGTGGACTAGTAATATATGAGAATAGATCTATTGCTCAACTAATAAATCCAATATTTGAATAATGAAAATAATGCGAAGTTTCAATTCGAAGAATTGAATAGAATTTGTTTTAATTTTATTTATTTATTTTTTTTGAATTCTAAATTTCGAAAAATTTTCCGATATATGAATGGATATTTTCTGTAATTACCTGTATTATTCTTCTATTTGGTTTGAATTGATATTATCATTATTTTTTTTAAAGCCATTTTTTCTTTACAATTCATTGTATTAACTGTATGCAAGTCGAACAAGTTGAAAAATGGAATCTAAAAATTGGAGCAAGTAAATAAAATAATCAAAAGCAATGTATGTGCTTAGCATTCCGTTGGGATAAATATTTGAATTTTATTTATTTTTTTAGAGAATTTGATTCGGGTGAATTTCTAAGAAAAATTTCTTGGAAAAATAAAATAATTTCAATTAGGTTATATTTTGGTGTAATTTTCAAAATAAATGAATATTTTATCTCAAAATATTACTTGGTTTCAAAAAAAAAATTAATCAATTCAATGGAAACAAAAATGAAATCGAAAACTGTTCGGCAATGCCGAATCGAAAAAAATTATATTTTCCAATTTCAATGATCGGAAATCAAGAAAAAAAATTCACTCAATTTTTCATTTGGTACCATGTTTTTTTTCTAGCATATAAAAATATATATTTATTGAATATTTATGTATCTAATATATCCATAATCATATATTTGCATGTATATTATTCGATGATACAAGTAAAATATGACATTTAAAATCTATGAGAAATGTAAAAAACAAGTAAAGATTTGGACATGGTGAAAAATGAAAATTCATCTGAAGAATATGTATGAACAAGTAAATTATATTTGAAAAAACAGATGGATTTTCGACGAAAATTGAAATTCATTTCATTTATTAGCTTTCATTCAAATTTATATATAAGCTTTCAATTGATTTTGTTAAATTTTTTTTCCTCTGATTTTTAATATTTTTATTGTATATTCAATTGCGAAATAAAGAGAATCAAATTACTTGAGAAATACAGATAAATAAACAACTAAATAAAATTCAAATTTCTTTTCTTTTTTTTTTTTTTTGATCAACACAGCGAAAACAATGTGAACAAAATATTGATGATATGTTTATTATTAATAATATTAAGAATTTAATCCTTTTTTTTCGGTGAACTTTTCGAAAACTTAACGAGAGAAAAATCATATTTTGATCTTTTATTGTTCTCTCTCTCATAATCATAATTGAATCATACATGAATCAGCTTGAAAAAATAAACATTTATTATTTTATATAATTTTCAGAATAAATTTTTTGTGAATTTTCATTTTATTACTTAGATCAAAAGAAAAAAAAACAATAGAAACTGTTTTCGATCAAAACAGAAATAAACAAAAAAAAAATTTTAATTCAATTTAAGAATTGAAAGAATAAAGGAAAAATTATTTATGGATTTTGATTCAAAAATACTATGATTCAATTCACTGAACCATAAGTATTTGAAATGCATAGTGAAAAGTGAACTAAGCTTACGCTACAAAGTAAGTGAAATCAATCAAACAATATATGTGTAAACAACATGTGAAAATTTGAAACATTTTCACAAATAAATATATATATAAGAATTTTGAAATTGAATTAAAAATCAGTTATTCTTTCGTAAAACACATGGAAATTCTGGAAATTATGATTCTCTTTAAGAGTTTAATTCTTTCGGTGAAAAAAATCTCTGCTTTTCCAATTGTTTGAATTCATTGAATTTTTTTCTTTTTTTCGTGCTTCAAAAATTCTATTCACTTTATTCTCTTTTTTATTCGGAACAATTTTTCCGGTGTAGAATTCGCTTATTTTCTCTTCGTCAAAATA
Organism: Psoroptes ovis; assembly: GCA_002943765.1. Lineage (NCBI taxonomy): Eukaryota > Metazoa > Arthropoda > Arachnida > Sarcoptiformes > Psoroptidae > Psoroptes > Psoroptes ovis. The sequence continues at coordinate 4,132,200 of PQWQ01000004.1, read as the reverse complement.
CGATAAAAAAGAAACATTTTAAGGATAAAGAAGGTGTAGAATGAGAGGAACATGAAAATAAAAAAAAAATAAATTCAATTTCCATGAATTCAATGAAAAATGCTACGAAAATATTGATGGTGGAAATACGAAAAAATCGCTGGTTGAATTATTGGTTATACCATAAATTTAATTGAATGATATTCTAATACCTTTGAAAGTTGAATTTGAAAGATTTGAAAAATTCGAGTTTTTTTTAATATTAAGAAAGAAAAAAAGGAGAATTATTCATCTTTTTCATCAGTTTTTTTAGCTTTTCATATTTCAAAAAGAAATGCTATCACACTCTATTTTAGAAAAGATAAAATGTTTTTAAAAGAAAATTCAATGAAATTGATATCAAATGAGAAATGAAAATTCTCGAGAATTTTCCACAAGCTCTCAAATTGTTTGAAACCGAATTCGCTTTTCTTCAAATAAAAAGAATTATATTCAATATTTTCATCATAATCAACATCAAAAATCAAAAATGAAAAAAAAATTGATGTTTATGATCGGGTGAAACAGTATAAATGTATAAATACTTGTGGATAATAGTTATAATGTGTTTTATTTCAAAAAAAAATTTTACGATGATTTATGTGATTTTCTTTTTTTTCCTGGTGTTTTTGATCCATTTTATTTTATTTTCCCATTCTTCTTGACACCCGAAATTCGCATCAAACAAGTGTAAGCAAGCAAGATAGCAAGCAATAGTATTAAATAAATAAATAATGAAATTCTATCCATCTTTGGATTTCAATGGATTTGTGTGGTTAGATTTTGAAAAATTTTAAATTTTTCAAAATGAAATTTCAAAAATTTTGAAAATTCAAAATGAATTTTAATTCGGGCAAACAAAAAAATGGAAATAAGACTTAAGTAAATTTTAAATTTTTAAAAAAATGAAAATTATTTACAAGCTTACTTTTCTGGGTAACATATTATTTATTATATATTTTTTGAATGTATCATTTTCAAGAGAATTTAAATCTTTGAAATTTTTTTTTTAAATGAAAAAAATGATGATGATGATGATGATGGAGAGAATCAAATTTCAAATAATTTTCGTTTTTTTTCGGTGAGTGTAAATTTTTATAATTTCTTGCTGCACACAAAAGTTTTAAAGTCTCTTGTAACTGTACGATAATAATTCAGGATTTTATTAAATTTCTATTCAACTTATAAATTCACAAATTATATTGATTAAATTTCTACAAACATTTGTGTAAACACACTATTGGAAATTGTCTTAATAAAAAATGAAAATGATTTAAAACAAACCAAGCATGTTTTTATATTTAAAGAAAGATTGTGACATTCAAGTTCAACATGAATGACTATTGTTCATCGACAGTCTCTGTATTTTGATTATTTTGAAAATTTGGCCAAACTATAAACTTTTCTTATTTTTTTTATTATTATTATTTTCAATATTTACGAGATAAAAATGAATGAATTTCTGAATTTGAAAATTTAAAAAATATTCAAACACGGCAAAAAATGATTTCACACATTTTTCAATAAATAATTTCTCTGTGTGATGATTTGTAATTCGTTGTTGTTGTCGTCGTTGTCGTTGGTGCATCACAATTCATGATTTTGATTCAATGAGATTGTTTTGTCGATTTATGGAATTTAAATTTTGAATTTTTTTCATTTTGTGAAAACAACCGAACAAGGAGTAGCGATAGAATTTAATGAAACAAAACATTAACGAAATGAACAGCGAATATTATGGCCTCATTTATTTATTCGTATTTTTGCTGTGCTGAATTTTCAAAATTAAATCAGAATTTTTCAAATTTGAATTCATTGATTCAGTGATTCATTCATTCATTTTATTATTCGTAATTTCATTTGAATTTTTAAATTGATTTTTTGCTTTATTTTATTTTTCATTCCTTTATTTTTGATCATTCATAATAATTGAATTTTTTTTTTATTTTTTCGTGTGTTTGATTTCAATCTTGATTTTGATTTTGATTTTGAATTTCACAAAAGCAAATATGCTGCTCACCGAACACATACACACAAAAAACAATTATTTTATTTATTCTGGTCGATCGATCGAAAAGAAAAAAAAAATCTGAATGTTTCGAACAATTCATTTGAATAATAATAATAATAGATCATTTATTTATTCATGTGTCTGTGTGTGTTTACAGGCATATATCTTTGCTTAAATGCTTGGATACTATGTATTTTTGTTTTTCCGTTGTTCAGAATTAAATGAAATCAGATAAAATCGAATGAAAAAAAAATTGTTCATTATTCTATTTGGAAATAAATATATATATCATTCAGATTTTATGAAATGTTTGATGAATTCAGATTCAGATCATTGTTACTGTTAACATCTTTCCACTTTTATTCAAAAACATTTTATTCAAACATAATTCAAACACTTGCACAGACATATATGTATGCATTGCACACACACACACACACATAGACATGAAAATTGCACAAAATCATCAGAAATATTGATGTGTTTCAATATTCAAAATGAAATTTAATGACACACATGAATAAATAAATAAATAAAAACATGGAATAATATTATAAATTTCATTTCACTTTTTGATTCTTTAGATTCGAAATAAACAATTCAAAAAATTGAAATCTTTTTCTTTTTCAATTTTCATTTCATTGTCTTTTCATTGATTATTTTCAATTTTGTGGCCATATGGTGCATTGGTGAAAATGTGTATTACATACACACGATTTTATTCATCAGAATATTATCGTCGTTTAGTGTTTGTTGCTGCTTTTGATATCTACAATCATTTTTTTCAAAAAATGAAAATGAAGGAAACTTTGAATGAAATACCCTGAAATTCACTACCGTTTCAATATATATATATGAAATGTTTTGCGTATGAAGTGTATTCCCGTATGGAGAATTTCATTTTCTTCCCAAATTTTCTACAAGTCAAATGAAGAAGTGGTAAGAAGCATTTTCAAATAAAGCGGCAACAGAACAACCTATACAAAACAACGAATCAAAATGAGAATATAAAAAAAAAATATTGAATTCATTCCATTCAATGAATGAATTTGGAATTTTTTATTCTGTTTTCTGTTATTCGGTGAACACATAATAAACACAAATAAATAATATAGAATTCGTTTGATTCATTCGGCGCTTATTTGGCGTCGTCATTTATTTTTGATTCATTTAATCAAATGACAACGACGACGACGATTTTGATGATTTGATATGAATCATTATGATTTTTTTTTCTTTGAAATTCTTTTGCTTTGTTGTTTTAAATCATTATTCCGCATGTATATTCATCATTTAATATTTTATCCTATGTTCCTATTGGACCAAACAAAGCGAAACAACCAAAGAGGAATACATTTAAATTTGAATAATAATGAACAAAAAAAAGAATATTTCGTTTCAAATATGTTTCAAAACTTTCAAAAATTAAGCCAAAAAAAATCAAAATAATTACGTGCAAACACCTTTCGTATCGAATGAATACTTTTGATGTATATTCCCTCATATTACACTTTGGCAAATGAATCATTTTGCCATTATTTTTTTTTCAATTTACTTTGTTGTTTTGGTTTTCATTGTTGAACCAAAAAATTTTTATTTCACAAATTTATTTCATGTTTTATTCCTTTTTATCAGCAAAAAAAACATGGAAAAATATTGGGTTGTCCCATAAGTTCTTGCCGTTTTTTGAATAAAAAACAAATTTAAAAAACGGTAAAAACTTATGGGACGACCTAATAAAAAAAATGAAAAAAATAATGGCAGGAAAATTTTCGAGAAAAGATTCGCTCTATCTCTTTAAGTAAAACTTTTATCACTGAACCAAAACAAAAAATGAACAGAAAAAATTTATTATTTTCTCGTTTAAAAAAAAAATTTTAAAGGAATTTTTTTCTATGTGATAAAACATATTGTAAGAAAAATGAAAAAGGATTTTTTTCCTTTTTCTCTTGCTTTTTAGCTTTGAAATGAATAAATGAAAATAATGATTATAGAATATAGAAGATACACGATTGAATGAAAGAATTGAAATTGAACTAAACAACATTTTTTTATATGATCATGTATGATCTTGACAAAGAAATTGAAAAAAGAAAAAAAAATTCTTAACAATACAACGACTTATTCAACGAAAGAATAATGATGGCAAGCACTACTTGCAAGCACGATAATTTTTCTTTTCGAAAAAAAAAATAAATAGGAGACACATTGACAACCAACAAAGAATAACTCGGGACTCATGAATTCAGGACTCGAAAAAAAATCATTTGAGATAATCATTGAAATAATAATAATTCATAGAATTTTGCGTTTATGTGAATAGAACCAAAGGAATTTTTTTTGATAAAGCCTTTTTTAGATTCAATGGAATTGTAAGAATCTTTTTTTTTCCTCTACTTCCATCAGGTAATGATGATAATCAACCAATAATCGACAATGAAGATAAAAATAATGATGATGATTATTACCACTAAAAAATATTTCGCATTCAAATGCATAGAATCTTCAAATCATACAATATATTGTCGACCTTAAATCATTGTTATTGTTGTTATTCAATAATGATAATAACAATAATAATCAATTCAAGATCTGAAATTTTGAAATAAAAAAAAAATAAATGAGAAACGGATGAATCGAAAGTCTCATAGGAGATTCGTATTGTTTTCATTGACGTATTCAAAACAAACAAGTACCAAAATATATTTGATGATGATAAAAAAATGTTTATCTATAAATTTTTGCTGACGCTTAAAGACTTTTAAATAATAAATTAATCAATAAATTAATTTTATTTTTTTTTCAAAAAATAAAAAAAAATAATTTACCCTTAAAAAATTAATTATCTCTCTTCTCTTTTTTGCGTAAAACTTGAACAAAATAAATGACATTATCTTTCTATTTTTTTTTCATAGGAATAATGTGTAATAGGAAAATTTGAATTTAAATGCAAAAAAATGGAATAAAATAAAATTAGAGATCAATAGATAGATTAATAATTTATAATTATATTTATGCGTTTTCGTTCGTTTTTGTTTTTGTTTTCATTATTCATTCGTTTCATTATCTTTTATTAATTTATTTATTTTTTTTTTTTTTTGGGCAAATTTCAAAATGAATAATTGATATGATAATAATAGTTGAATATATAATCATTTTAGACAAGATAAGACAAGCGAATCAAACAACAAACAAGTAACCACCAAAAATTGAATATTCTTCAAAGAATATTCATGAATTGAAATGAATAATCAATGTGAATTTAAACATATATGTGCTATCATTATTGATATCAATTTATTATTTATGAATAAACTTGAATTGGAAAAAAAGTGGAATAAAATAAAATAAAAAATAAATAAGATACGAAAGTACACACACACACAAACACAAACACACTAATGATGATCATAATAATGATTGAAACATTGAATTACGTCAATCATATGTGTGGTCCGTTCAATAATGATAATAATAATTCAAATTCTATTATCATTAGATTTCCAATGATCTTGAAATTTGAAAAAATATTCAATATAATATAATCTATTTATAAGTTTTATTCATTTTCATTTATTTATTTATTCATTATTCTTTAATCAAAATTCAAAATTTCAAAATTTCAAAATTTAAATATATAATGATATGAAATGATTATTGACATTTTTTTCTGTTCATAATTTTAATTAAAATAAAGTCATGTGACTTTTTTTTGTATTGTATTCATATATAAAATTTGTATTTAAAAATAATTTATGAGAAAATAGATTTTCAATCAACGTATCAATCAATCGATCGATCGATTCATTTCGATTGATGAATGTATGGATGAAAATATTGCAGAAAATGATGTTTTTTTTCAAAAATGAATATGAATTATAAATAATTTCAATTATTTAATTAAAATAAATTTGTGCGCCTTGCGAATTGAATTGAATTGACTGTTTATTATTGATTCGATGTTGATTATTATTATTTATTAACCATTGTTATTGCCAATATTTGTTTGTTTGTTGTTGTTAATATTGTTACGATTTTTATCATTATGATTATTATTATTTTTATCTGAAATATTTGAATCATTCGTTATTATTGATTTATTATTATTATCATAATCATTGTGTGATGCTGCTGCTGCTGTTGTTGTTGATCGTAATTTTATAAGAATACGATGAAATTCATTATTATTATTATTATTATTTTGAGATGATAATGCTGAATCATTGTTGTTGTTGTTGTTATTGAATGAGGCTACATCATTATCAATGACTGTATTATCGATCACATTATCATTATTTGATGACAATTTATTGTTACTACTATGATTATTATTATCATTATATAATATATGATCATGATTATTGTTATTGTTATTATTCATAGGATGTTCACCGTTATAGCTATCATTATTGCCATTATTATTATTATTATTAGAATTATTCAAACCAATTGAATGTAATCGTTGTTTTTGTTGTTCTAACATTTTTTCATATGATAATATTGTTGAATTATTTATTTTTTCTTTTTCACGTAATTTTTGTTGATATTGTTGATATACTTTACGAAATTCTGTATTACGTTTTGGATCGTTTGTTTCACCACTTGGTTCAATTTTTGAAAAAAGAAAGAAAAGAATTAAGAAATCAATGATTAATATTATGAAAATTTCAAATCAATCAAATTAAACTTACTGTTTCAATTTCCATAACATTTCACGATGCATTTCTTTCTTTTCTTTTGATTCTAACAATGTATTTGACAATTTTTTTGGCAATATAAGACCATTTTGATCGAAACGCTTACTATTATTATTGCCATTATTATTAGTCATAGTTGTTGATGATTGATTATTAATCGATCCATTATTATTATGATTATCGTTTTCAATGAATATATTATTAATTCTTGGTGATGACATTTTATATGAAGCAAAATTTTCGGGTTATTTCTTCGTTAATTCCAGAATGTATTATTAAAATCTAATTGAAAATGAAACAAGGGAAAATTATTGAAAATTTTCAAAGTCAAAAACAAAAATATATGAATTATAATTGATTTGACACTGATCAAAATTGAAATTATAATTTTTCGATATCAATCAATATCGTACAAATAAATGAAAACATCAAATAAAATAAATATCTTGAACAAATACTCATGAGCGCAAAAATTAATTGAAATTTTGATTTTGTAACCAAGTGAATAATGACAATAATTTAAAATAAAAGAGAGAGAAAATATAAGGATCATCAAAAATAAAATCAATCAATTGAAAAATGATACAAGTGATCATCATCATCATCATCATGATCATCATCATTGTGATTGTATTTTTCATTCGAATTTCAATTGCTTCTGTGTGTTTGTTTATCAATTAGTTTATTTTGTTGACCCATATTCAAAACTAAGAGGAACGAAAAAAAAAATCGAATTTCCGGATTTTTTTTTTTCGACTGTTTCGAAATCTATAGACTTCAAGCTAAAGACTTTCAATAATTTGAAGTAATTTTGATAAATTGAAAGTTTTTAATATATTCATAACTATTTCTCCAATTCTTGATCGGGATCATCATGAAAAATTTGAATACAAATTATGAAGTGTTAAGAATGACAATCTAGGCAAAATTCTGTGCTTGTTCAGTTGCAAAAATAATTCATAAATATACATTATAATATATCATTGACACTGAACAATTAATAATCATAATGATCATATGAATATCGATGAATGACTTTATTTCTTTATACAAAAATAACGATTTCTAATCATTATTTTTGGTAGTCAAGGAACTGCATTTTTTTGATAAATGATGATGCTATCCAAAAATGTCCAAGTACATATTATGAATATAAATTGATAATATATATTGGGAATCAAGTTCACTGAAAGCCGAGTAAGATATTTGTAGCTATCATTATTCTGTTATTGTCTGAATATGAAATTAATTAAAAATTGTGAATAAAACTAATTGAAAATTGATAAGATCATCAGAAAGGGAGAATTAAAGTTTTCGCTTTCTTTTCACTGCTTTATTGTGTCGCCAATGATTTTAATTGATATCCAAAAAAAAGTGTTCGGATGGGTGTTAAAGAAAAAAAAAAATTGATTAAAATTTTACATTTACTCCCACACGTCCTTTTTTTTTGTTGAAGATTAAATAATACTCGAAGAAAAACGAAAACACTTGAGAGTTTAGCTTTTTTTTTTTTTTTTTTTTTTGAAAGTGATTATGACAATAATAATAATAATAATGACAATAATTATCATTCTGTCAATTTTGTTCAAGTGTTTTAATAATGATTGTCATTGACAACACAATCATAATAATAATAATATTAATTTGACCATGAAACAAAGAAAAAAATGGTGATTTATTGTTGATAAACACATGTGAAAGTTGATAAAATTAAATAAAGAAAAGTTTCTTTGTTTTTCACATTCAAAAAACACAAATTTTTATCATCATTTGACAACGGCAAACAAGTGATTAATTAATCAATAACATTAAACAAACCATTGTTGACAATTTACTAACAATTTTCGTATGGAAAAAAACAAAAAAAAAATCGACTGAAAATACAATGCGTGTGTGTGTGTGATGCCGTATTAATGTGATTGATGAAGAAAATATTTTTGAAAAAAACAAAAAACGAAACAAAATAAATCGATTTTGTTCAAAAAAAAAAAAAAAAAAAAAATTAAAGATCAAATTGATCACGTATTGATTTTTAGATTCGCAAAAAACGAAAATAACAACAACACTTTTCAAATATAAATAATCATGAATAATGATGATGATGATGATTGGTTGGTTTGAATGTCGAAATTTCGATTTCATCGATTTTATTGTTGATGTTTATTTCAGCAATGAAAAATGGCAAATTAAAACAAAACTAAATATATTTTTTTGCCAATTTCATCAATTGAAAATATGTGATTTCAAACACTATGGAGACATATGGAAAAAATACACGTCAAAAATTAATATGCTTGCGTTTGATTGATAGAAATTTAACTAGTAATTAAACCATCATTGATTGTATGATCAAGTGATAATTTATGGAGACAACCATTGGTTACCAATGACAATCATTTCAATCATTTCATTAAATGATTCATTTTTTTTAGAAAATTTTGTTTTTGTCCAATTCAACGGTGAATGAATAAAAACAAAATGACTGATAATGATGAATACATGAATAATAATAAACATATACACATAAATATACACGAGAAAATAATAAAATAATGTAAGCAAACAAATATGGAAATTAAAATGATTGAATTTATTTTGATTTCTATTTTAAATATGAAATCAAAATTGAAAAAATTTCAACACTTTTATGTTAAATATAAAATATTAAAATTTAGTGAAAATTATTTGCTCATCATCATCATCATCATCATCCATTTATGTGCTGACAAAATGATCAACAGCTGAATAACACATTATCCAATTCATAAGGTTAACCATATACTTAATAGGTGAAAAAAAAATCAAACAAAATACAATCAATAACAAGAAATAACACACATACAAACCAACAATGAAATTATTCAATATTTTCAGGCTAACATACACATACAGCCACAGATATAAACAACATAAATCAGATGTATTTTCAGATGTATACAATGGACGACGACGAAAAAAAATAGGACAAATTTTTCAGTTTTCTTAATGATGAATGAAAATAAATGATGAATGAAATAACTCCATCATTTCAAATGAATAATAATAATTCATTTATACCTGTAAATAATAATATAATCATACATACGATATATGATCATCATTTTACCATTTGGCATATATTTTTCAATTATTTTATTATTATTAAAAAAACTCATGAATGACTCTTTCTGGTTTCGCTATTTGTGTGTATAGTGTATCTATGTCTCTTTATTTTCAAATCATTCTCAATGGCTCATTCAATCATTCAACCACAAATGAATGGTTTGAAAAAATAAAAAAAAAAATCTTGACAAACCAGAAAATTAGATATTTTTTTTCTTCAATAAATTTTCATTTTACCTGCTGTTTCGATTGTTATTATTGGAAGAATTACAACAATTGATTGATTGATTGATGATTATTATTCAAACACACAATGTTTGCTATGATTTGAGCATATTATTCGATGGATAGTAACTTTGGTTATTTTTCTCTTTGGCCGCAAAAAATTGATGAAAAATTTCTGACCAAAAAAAAATTGATTCAAATCAACGATACAATGTATTTTCAATACGAAAATCGCACATACAAAAAATACAAAATCATATATTTTCAATTCATAAATCAATGATGGTGATGATTGCAGTTGCTTTTGATTTTTTTTGATTTACTTTTTTTTTATGATGATCTCAATCATTATATTGTATGCACAAACAATGAAATGAAACAATGAAACTAAAAACAATGAAATTTGAATGATAATCAATCTTTTTGCCGTATTTTTCTTATTTTATTATTATCATCTAAGGATTGAATACACGTTGGAAATGGATGTAAGATGTGAAATAAATAAATGAACGAAAATAAACAAAACAAAAAAAATCAATTGTTCAATATTGAAATTAGTAAAAATAGTAATCACACAAAATTTGCAATGATATTTTTTTTTATTTATTTCGCAAAAATTTGAGACTTATAACCTTTTCATTAATTTTGTAATAGATTTCAATAGCTTCTACTGCTTAGTTTATTTTTTTTTGATTTAATAAAAACTCTGAATCATCAAACGGAGAAAATAAATAAATGAAAATTAGTCAATTCATTTACAATCACAGCAACATTTTTGTAAATAGTAAATGTTTATTATCACTAAACAACAAACAACAACAATAACAAACTAGGAATAGTTCAAATAATGTCCATCAAAATAGGGTGATCAGTTCAAGTTGTTGGTGTGTTTTCTCGGTGTGTTTCAAAACAAAAAAAAGGTTTAGGTTTGGCCTTTGATTGGATACAGAGAGAAAAAAAATTTGATTACGGATTATTTTCGTCTTTGCAATTGGACAATCTTATAATTTGAAAAAGGAAATTTATTTATTTTTTTTTTTAATGAAGAATAATTTATATAAAAAAATATTTTTAAAAATTATTATAAATGTTTAATATAATATTTCTTTAATTGTTTAAATTATAATTATTTTGAAAAAATTATAATAATTAGAATATTATTGTTATTGATAATAGAAGGCAGATTATAACATCAACACATTGATGATGATTTTTGTATAATAATAGTAAAAATAATAATAATAATAATTTCAATGATTTTCAATTGAATTTCCATTATATCTCGTCTTCTTATGCCGCTATATTTTTTTCAATTTATTCGATAAATTAATAAATTTTGATGGAAGACGAATTAAGAAGCGAAATTTGTTGGAAAATTTGGATAATTCTACAAATATTGATAATATTGATGATGATGATGATTAATAAATATGAATATTTTGATGTATATATCTCGAATCTTATATTAATCCATTTGATTATTGTTTTTTAAATGATGTTGAAAAATTATTTGGCCAATATTTTCTCATAAATTCAGCTCCGTAATGCCATTGATCATTATTGTTTTTTCATTCGGTAATACATATATTTTTCTACACAGTTGTATCCAATTTTTTTAACCGCTCCAATTCAATCGTAATGAATGTTATTTGTTTCTTTTGTTCAGCCCAATCATTGATTAAATCTTTGATTACAATTTTCAATTTAAGTTCACTTTCCGTTAATTCATCAATTTTCATTTGCTTAAATAATTTATAAATGATGATTTGATTGAAAAAAATAAAGAAAAAAAATAATTAAATAAAATTCAAAATATTATGAAAATTTTAAAAAAAATTATTTACCATTTTATTGATTGATTGTTGTTGCTGTTTCATAAATGTTTCCATATTAATATTCATTTCATTTAATTTTGTTCGAAGTTCTTGTATTTCTTGACGTAATTGTTCATTTTTGTTCAAAGATGATGATGATGATGATGCTGTTGTTGAATTTGGGCTTAATGCTGCTACTGCTGCTGCTGATGATGATGAACCATTAGATAGTTTTTGATGATCACTTGTCGCTGTTGTCGATTGTTGTATTGTTGTTAGTGAATTTTTGATTATATTATTGCTATTATCTGTCGAACGTAATGATGGAAATAATAAAGATGATGATGTTGTTGTTGTTGCTGTTATTGTGGTTGTTGTAGGCATATGTGTTGTCGTTATTGTGGTTGTTGTTGAATCATTGTTTTGATTTGACAAAGTTGGCTTATTCTGTTTGGATACAAATGGTTTTGCAGTTGTTGTAACTGTTGATGCTGTATTTATAGATGAATTTGTTTTATTCAATAAATTGTGCATTGATGGTCTATTGTTTGCTATTGATGATAATGTTGCTGCTGTTGTTGTTGTTGTTGATGACGACGATGATGTGCATAATGATGATAGTGTTGCGGTTGTTGTGCTAGTTGATGGAGAAGAATCTATTTGATCAGTTTTATTGATATTACGTTGTCGCTTTGCTTCTTGCGCTTCACGTAATTCTGATATCCAAGGTGCTATTTTTTGTGATGACGATTCTTTATTGCTTGGCCCAGAATTATTTATATTTTCAGTAGGTGATGATAGTTGTCGGTGAAATGTTTCAACATCACCATTTTCCATCGTTGGTGATTGCTGTCGATTATCATCATTATCAATGTTACCATCATTTAATTCATCATTGATTGAATTCGAATCAAAATCTTTGGCCAAATATAATGAAGGTGGCCGTCTCGAGTTTGATGGAATTTTCGGTCTCTGTTTTGTTAAATGAAACAATTTCGATTCATTTGATAGATTTGTATCTGAATTTTTAGTATTAATATTATCATTATTATTATCTTGAATCTCATCATCTATATCAGATGATGCGATATTATTTGTTGATTGCGGTTGAAATATTTTTGTTTTATTTTTAGCCAAAAACATATCTTTATTATTTATATTATCAATATTATTATTACTATTATTTGAATGACGATCAGGTTTTTTGACTCGATTCAATGAAAATTTTGATGATGATTGTAAAAATGGTGATGTCGATGTCAGAGTGGTTGTTGTTGTATTAATTGCTGTCGATGAAGAAGAAATTGTGGAAGATTCATCAATCACATTTGAAGATTGTATCGGTGTTGGCTGCTGCTGTGGTTTAATAATTTCAACAAAATTATCTGGAAATAATGCAATACGACCATTCAATTCACCTTTCCACCATCCAGCATCTTCATTTTCTTTAGAAATAATTGTAATAATATCACCTTCAATGATTGTTAATTCATCATCATTCTGTGCATCATAACGGAATAATACTTTTGCCTGTTCTCGTTGAGGTTTTGGTGGTAATTTGGGAGCCATCATAATCTTTTTCTTGTTTCTTTTCTTATGTTTATTTTGTCAAAAATTTTGATAACTTTATCTTGAAACAACAATAATTTTCAATGTAATTGTATTAATAAATGAATGTTAATAACAAAAAATAATATTTTTCTCTTTATATTGTTCAATATTTTTTAAAGTAGATTTCAGAAAAAATAAATGCACATTAATTTTCGCCCATAAATAATACTTTTGCAATTTTTAAATTATTATTTCTTTGATGAATAAAAATGATGATAATAAATCACCTATTGATATCAAGAATATGGAGGCTTACGAGTTGTTTTATCTAATCAATTCAAACGATTTTTATTTTCGTTGTTACAAAATGAAATATTAAAAAAATGCTGACACGTATTGCTGATTAAGAGTGATTTTTTTTCCAATATCAAAGCCTTAATTATCATTGATTTTGAAATATTTGTTTTAATAATTTTTTTTGTTGTTTGTTGCTGTTGGTAATGAAATAAATGCCAAAATAATAATGAAAAAAAATCAAGTTTGATAAATATATAAAGGCACTTGTTGCTTGATTTATATTATTTTATTTTTTATAAATATCAATATATAATATATTTGATTATTTCACATTGGTTACTACGGTTTTATTATTTTATTTTATTTTATTATTTTTTTTTGATTTGATTATTTGATGATTATTTCAATGGAATGCTATTGTTGCATCGATATTTGAACAATGCTACAATGATAAAACAGGAAAAAAAATCTAAATTAAGAAAAATTCAATTATCATAAGTGAAATTAATTAATTTGAAAAAAAACCTTTGATATATTTTTGATTCATTTCACAAAATTCTGGTGGAATATATTGATGGAATAAAAATTTATTGATTGATTGATGAGTGGAATGTTCAAATTGACCATTGACCATGGAGAATAAAGGCACTAATGTTGATTATTTTTGCATTCACATATAAAAATTGATTTGATTGAAAATCTGTTGATAAGAAAAAAAAATTCATAACTGTAAAAATAGTTAAAAAGTGTAAATAAATGAGTGAAACACACACACATATTCATAAAATGAATATATATAAATGAATAAATGTAAATAATGTCAATATGACTATTATTATTATTATAATTAAGAATGATGCTATTGCTTACAATTATGATTGCTTATATTATCTTTCACTTTAGTATAATAATAATAATCATCAATATATTTCAATGATAAAAATCATTTTTTTTCAAAATTTCTCTTTTCAATCAATTATTATCATTATATACAAACAAACGACAAAGAAATAAATGATAATAATAATCAATGAATATATATTATTATTATATCTTTGAAGCAAAATATATATAAATGTTCAAAATGTTTAAAACTCATATACAACAACAACAACAAATAATGAACATTGAACAACAACAACAACAACAAATAAAGCAAGTAAACAACAACAACAACAAGTTGAACATTCATATATTCAAGTAAACACATAAAAAAAAATATTCAACATTTTTTTGTTTTGTTTTTCTATTTACCTGAGAAATAGAAAAAAGGAATTAATAAGGAATGAATAAATGGCATAAATGCATAAGGCAAAAATTTACCTTGTATGGAATCTCGTTGATTGTTGTTTAAATTTGCTGTTGGCAAATGATATTCACATTGAATTATCATTCAACGAATGATGTTAGGGAAAACAATTCAAATTTTTATTCAAAAATCAATTCAAATACATTTCAATTTTTTTTTTTTTTTTTGGTTGCTTTCTAATATTCTTTCAGATCGATCGATTGCTTGCTTGATTGATTGATTTACATTTTGAAATCAATGTCATTTGAAATCAGAAATATTGATTATTATTATTCATTTTGACGTTTGATAATAATTGAAAGCGAAATAGTTATGTGATAAGAATTTTTTTTTTTTCGATTTGTTCAATTCACACATGTCTAAAACACGTCATTCATTGGCATTATTCATTTATATTTTGAGTTATAATAGATTTGAAATGCTAATTGCATTGATTTGAATATTAATAATTATTCAAAATTTTTTTAATATGATTAATTTTTAAAAACAAAAACAGTGAATTAGTTCAAAATCAAACATTGAAATAAATGCTCACAATTGTTCATTTCAGTTTTTTTATTTCACTTTGATGGTCATTCAATAATCAATTTACACTATTGACTATGACTGTTTAGCAGTGAAATTGAATCAGTGAACAAACACAAATATAAAATGTAAAAAAATTCCAACTGATGATGATGAAATCCTAATTGTGTGTGTTTGGGTGTTGGAATTTTTTCGTTTTGTTTTTCATTTCATTTCATTTATTTCATTTTATTGCATTGTAAAAAAAAACAATTATTATTCATTAATAATTCAATGTGGGTGTTTGAAATATATGTGTGCATATAAATTTTTTATTATTATAATATCTTTCCTCTTTTATTCCTTTTTTTGATATGAATTCATAAACACATATATTTCATTTGTATCCATCATTTATTTATTTATATTCATACTGTTGTTTACTATGTGGATATATATATTTAACAAATGAATGAGAATTTCATTTCAAAAAAAAAAAAAAAAAAAAAAAAATGATTCATTATTTGTATAACCCAAAATGAACATAAAAAAAGTTTTCTTCATTTATTGGTTTTTGTTGTATTTGTAATTTCAATAAAACATTATCATGATCATCATCATCATCATATATTGAAGCTTCATGAAAGGAAATTGATTCTTCTTATTCATGAATATCTATCAAATTAAATATAAATATATATATTTCTTTGACTACTTTTTTTTGACAATAGAAAATAAATGACAATAACATTTTGATCAAAATTCAAGTTCATTTCAACTTCATCTTCGTTATGGTCGGTTGAATTAATGTTTTTTGTTTGTTTGTTTGTCGCTTGTCATCTGTAACAAATAATTCGGAGGGTAAATAATTTTTTGCCAAAAACTTTGCCTGTGTGTTAGACTCTCTCTCTCTCTCTCTCTCTCTCTCTCTCTCTCTCGAATTGTGTGTAAATCGGTAACTTATTGAGTTTATTGAGTGAATGACACATTCATTATGCAAAATGTTTTTTTTGTGTGAAATGACGAGAATATAATTTGATGAATAGTAATAATAATAATGAAAAATGATAAATCATCACAAACATTTTTACATCAACAACAAAAAAAAAATGAACAATCAAATTGAAATGATTGAATTTGACAGAATGACAAATGTATAATAAATAACCGGTATTCAAAATTTAATTCAATTCATCTGTCAATTTTTTTTTTGTTTTTATTTTTTCTTGAAATTAATATGACATTGAATACATGAATTATTGTTATTTATTCAATCAAAAAATCATTAAGACAAATGTTCAAATATTCAAGAAAAAAAAATGAAAATTGAAAATACAATAAATGGACTGAATGAGAATTAATAAATTTCGATCAAAATTGAATAATGGAAATGATCAAAGGATTGAATAATTGATTTGACTCCGAGTACTTACATGTAAATGTTATGGAATTTCTCTTTTCATTTTTCAGTCGAATCTCGAATTCAAATTTTTTGAATTCCTTGTGATTTTTTTGCAGCAGAAAATATTCACAAATTATCAAAAAAGAATATCACAAATCAAATAGTTTTCAAATAGTTTTTTAGTCGAATATTATTATAATAAATGTAAATAAATGCACTTGGAAAAATTGAAGAAACGTGAATGAGAATTGATGCAAATTTCAATCGAATCAATTCGATCAATTGATTATTTTGTCTGCTTGGAAGAGAAAATAATGCAAAAATATGGATATTAAAATTGCATAATTCATATTATTTTCGCTATTCATATGTCAACAGGATTTAAATGACAAAAATAGGACGAACAAGGACCTTCGTTTCTTTGTTGCTCTTTGATTATATTCTGTTTTAATTTTATTCAATTCGCTGCCTAATGGTCAAATATACATAAATTGATTATGACTTAACTAAAACATTATAAGTTCATGAGTGTGGGTAAATGTTTACCGAAAAAATAATGAATTTTTGAGTCTTCAACTTTCAAAACGCTCTGAAATTGATCGAAATCTTGAATTTTTCATTTTTCCATCTTTGACATTAACATTCACTTGACTTGATCATGTATGGTCAGCCATTTAAGAAAAAAAAATATGAAAAACAAGTTCATCAGTTTTTTTTATCAAAAAAATTTTAAATGACATAAAATTATCATCATTTTTTCGCTGGTATCTTTGTGAATATCATATCAATCTGAAGATATCAATCATCAATTTAGAAAAATTGTTTTTTTTAGAAAAAAATCATTTATTTTAATTGTAAAAAAATAGAGATTTCTTTGATAATTCATTTCAAGAATTTTCAGTTCAAATTTTAATTATTTTCAATAAAAACAACAAAACTTACATGGAATTCGTGGATAAATTTATTTTTCAATTATTCTTTCAATCATTTTCTAAATGATCATTGTTTTTCGAAGAATAATGTGGCCAATATCATTGATCGATTTGGTAGTTAATCAAACATGAATGTTAAGGCAGATTCGGTGATATATTTCATCGAAATTTTTCGTTGTTTCAATCAGATAATTCAATATTTAATTATTGATTGCGACGTTTTTTGGTTTTTGTTTCGAATTCATTTGCGCTTCATTACATGATAAAAAGTAAGTAGAAAATAATCCATTGAAAATCATTAGATCCGCTTTGATTGAAGGTATAAACAAAATGTATTTCTAAGGTATTTCCATCATTAATTTACTTACCTGTCTCGATGCTCTTTGCTGTTGCTCCTCACCCTCATTTATTATAGGAATTTCAAAATTTAATTCAAATGGTAGTGGTACATGTGAAAGCATATTAAATTTTTTGTTTACATTTTTTTCAAAAATTTTCTTTCTAATTTTAGTGCTTCTACGTTTGTTGGTCGGCAAATAAAAATTTATTTATTTATTTTCTTTGATTTGTTCTTTCGAATATGCTACTACTTTTTCTACAAAATGTAAACAAACAAAGCAAAAGTCTATTCATAAACTTTGTAAACGAAAAAACTTTTGATATCACGTAAACAGATGGCTGTAGCGTTTGGTTTTTTAAATTTTTCTTTAAGGCTTGTTTATTTACATTTTTTTTTCTTTTTTTTCCAAAAGTTTTGTTTATTTTTGTTATCTCGTTACATTTTGATTATTTCAATCATCATAATGATAATAATAGCTCTCTGTGTGTGTGTGTATGTGTGCAGTCACTATGGTTAATTTTTTTTCATTTAATTAGAAGAAAAAATAATCATCAAACAAACAGCCAAAGTTCATTAGCATTTGTTTTTGTTTTGTTTGTTCCCTTTTCAAATTGCTACAAATTCTACAACAATTAAAAAAAAAATAAGGAAAAACAACAAAATATCCTTAATATTTAATCCGTTTTTTTTTTCTTCAAATGAAATTAATCAAAGATTATTTTGGTTTCATTGAATTTTATCAAAAAAAAAAAAAAAAAAAAAATTTCATTCTCAAGTGTAATAATTATTGATTTCATTTGTTTGTCTGTCTGTCAGTTTGTTTTAGCTTGTTGTTGATACAAACAATCCAACAACTAAAAAATAAAAAATTTCAGAAATTGAAAAAATTAATAATAAAATAAATGTAAAATTTTCAAAAATTTTTTCCTACGAATATGACCATGAAATATATCAAATCAAATCAAAAAAAAAATCGTAAAATAACAAAGTAAAAACAACATATAATTTTTAATTTGTTTTGTTTCCAACCATCCATCATTTGATTCATTCATTAATTACATCCATACCAATTATGATAATAATTTGCCACTTTTTGCAAAAAAAAACATTGTTGCCAAAATGAAATGAATATTTGAATATTTGAACATTTGAATAAATCAAAAAAAAAAAAAATTGCTCAAAAACAAAAAGAATCATTTGTTCCAAGTAATTAATTAATAATTCAAATGAAAATGATATTTGTGAATGTTTGAATCAAAGAATTGAAATTATTATTATTATTATTCTAATCAATCAATCTACCATCAATCAATCAAACAAATACCATACGATGAGTTATAAATTGTGAAATGTTTATTAATTTTGCATGTGATTTTCAGACGTTAGAAATTCACCTTTGAAAAAAGGTAAAGGAGTTTTTGTTTCTTGTATACAAAAATTTCAATTATAAATGTATTTGTATTTGTTGTTGCCATTTAAATTGTTGCATGAGGCAAACATTTTTTTTCCAAGAAATAACTTGTATTACCCCCGAATAGAGTTTGGTTGTGAAAATTGCTGGAAACAATAAAGGAGAAATAGAAATTATGATGATGTTAATAATTATTATCATTATTAGCATCATTTTGAATCATTTGACCAACAAAAAAATTGTTGTTGTTTGTTGCAATAATTATTTTAGTATTGATTATTATTTTCCTAAGATGTTTTTTGGCTGAAGTTTTTCTCTACTTTGTATACATATGCATTTGATGGTTTTATTTGATTCGTTATGCGAAATAATGTAATGTAATTGAATTGAATCGAATGAATTTTTTTTTTCTTTTTCACATATATTCATTCATATTGGAAATAAGGTGTACATCTTGAAGAGTACCAATCATCATGTATTTTTTTTATTATTATTTTGAATGTAAATATTAATTTTGAAAATTATTATTTTTTCAATAAATTTTTCAATTAGCTAAAACAAGCATCCGAAAAAAAAATATTCAGACAAATACAGTATATTTATATTCTTCAGTCATATATATTATACAAATGATTAAATTCAATTCCAATCATAAATAACACGCAATCATTGAATGAAAATTTTCCAACTATATATATATATTCAATGTGTATATAGCATTATTATATTTCTTTTGATGTTTAGAGATATATATTGCATAGAAGTTCACTTTTCAATTTTTCTCTTCTTCTTCTTCTTCTTTATTTTATTTGCTTCGATTCAAAAAAAAATTTTCTCAAAGAAAATTGCTGCAAAATATTTGAGAGTAAATTTTCTTCTTGTATTAACCAAGTGAAGAAAATAAAAATAAAAATCAAAGAAATTGAAGAAATTGTTTTGAGAAAAGCAAAAAAAAAAGCTGCAAAGATGTTCGTTTTTAGTCATAGACAATAATAATAAAAACACAAGTGAAAGATGCGTTTATCCATCAGTGGTGGTGTTTGTTTCGTTAAAATATATGGTTGAATTGTGAAAAATTGTAAAATTTTGTTGTAAATGTAAATTGAATGGCAAAATGATGAACGAATTCATCATTCTACAAGCATCTTTGCAATCGAAATACACCATTACTTGTGAATGTTTTTTTCTTGAATAAATTATAAAATTTTTTCCAAAGAAAAAAAACAATAATTTTGTCTTTGACTGTGTATGTGTTTATCTGTGTTTCAATTTTAAAAAATTTGTTCAACAACAAAAAATTGAAAATTTTCATAATTAAAATTGATTTGGTGAGTCAAATTTTTGTTGTTTTGAATAAATATATTTTTTTTTCAAAATTTCCATTAATGTCAATCTGTACAGATTCAATGCAAAACAATAAACACAATCCTTTCAGCTCTTATTATTATTATCATAAGTTTTTCCTTTTGAAATGATTGTAATCAATCCAATTCATTAATACATTTTTTTTTGATTTTTCTAAAATTCAAAATTTTAAAATTTCACCTTTGATTTCCTTGTTTTTCTTTTTCTTCAAAATCATTTTCCAATAGCTTTAATAGACATAAGTTTCTCTAAGTTCAAATTAATGAATCTCAATGAAACAAATGATTATTTTTATTCATTCATTTGTCATTGTAGACATTTAATCATTTATTGATTTCGAATGAAATGAAATGTGAAATGTGAAATGAAAAAAAAAATATATTTTAATTTTTAAAATGTTTGAACCTTAAACATTTCATGAAACATATTTTATGAAATATTTCATGCTTTTGATCTGAATTCGTTTGCTTTTGCCTGACTAATTGTGTCTTTAGATATCAATGATCGGAAAAAAAATGAAATAAAATAAAATAAAAATGATAATAATTGACAAAATGATTCGGTTCAATGAATGCTAATCGAAAAAAAAACAAATTTAATCGAAAGAAAAAAAAATTACAAATCAAATCATGATATTATCCCAAATAGTAGTCAATCATGCGGTAGTTAAAATGATTGTATGCCATACATTTTGAATCAAATTGAATTAATTAATCGAAAAAAAAAGATAAAAAAACAAATTGAATTAATTTTGAAATGATAAAATTTGAAATCAATAAATATTAATAATTATTATTATTTCAATGATAATCGTTTTAGATATGAAAAAAAATTGATTTCAATTAATATTTCAATTTATTGAATTATGTAATAAATAAACGTGTTTAAAAAAAAAATCCCCCAAAAAGTAAATCATTTCCAAGTATTCAAAGTGGGCCTTATTCATTTTTCAGAAAATTCATCAACATCATCATCTGTGTGTGTCATTATGAATTCAAATATATATATTTAGCCATAGATAGATAGATAGACATATATTAAAAAAAAATTTTTGCTGAATCGGAATTCAAAGTAAAAAATTGAGATAAAATCATTTATAAAAACATTTATATATAGATGGATTGAGCTAAAATGCAAATGCAGTAAAAATGAAATGGAATGAAATTGCTTAATTCAATTTCATTTTATTGAAAGTTTTTTTTTGAATTCAATTGGCCATGTAGCCTTATGGTATTGTATTATCTTTGCTGATGAAAAATATTAGATTGTCCGAAAAGTTTTTGCCGATTATATCGTAGAGAATAATGAGAAAATCGGCAAAAACTTATCGGACAATCTAATATATTTTATATATTTTTTTTGGAAGAATTCCTATATATACGCTGATGAATTTCCTAAATGCATCACAAAAAGATTAAAAAAAAGATGTTCAGTGAATGAATGAATGATGATGATGATGATAATAGTAATATTAATAATGATAATAGTGACTATTACTATTACTATTTTTATTATTATTATTAAAAATGATAATATTTATTTATATACAGACAACAAACACACACACACAAAGATAGATACAAAGATAACAAACAAACAAAAAAAAATATAAGAATTTGATCACGAATAAATGAATGGAATGAATGAGATAGTGTTAAATTGTGTATTGGTAAAAATAATAATAATAATAATTTGTTTAATGATATATATGTTTGTATTTGGGGTTATTTCATTATTTTTATTATTATTTATTTCATTATTTTTATAATTTTTTTTTGTCCAAAACAGAAGCAACAAAAACAAAACAAATAAATAAATAAACAAAGTATTATTCACTGATTCGATGTATGTAATGTATGTATGTATCACACATTTTGAGGACATCGCCCTTGTCATTTTTTTAAAAATTTCATTTCATTCATTCGTTATATTCGTGTGTGTCTATGTGTATGTATGATCAAGATATGTGATACTTACTAAAAAAAATAATGAATAATAATACTAGTGACTGATAACATTTATGATGATGATAATAATAATAATAATATCTTCATTATTATCATCATCATCATTGTTGTCGTCGTCGTTACATAACCATCATTATTATTATTATTATCATCATCATCATCATAGTCTTTATTGATATTTTTGATTATTATTTTTTTCCATTAAAAATTTGAAATTTTGACAATGTATTTGTGTGTGTTTAATACATATTTCCTAGGTTTTTTTTCCTAGATTTATTAAAAAAAGTCCACATTAATGATAATCAAGTAAATCACAATTGAAAATGAATGATTTGAAGCTGAATGAAAATTTTTAAAGATTCATCATTTTCTACTTCGACAACGAAAAAAAAAGAAAAAATTTCTTTCATCAAATTACACATTTTGCTGTCATTCATTATTATTATTATTTCTATTATTTCTATTCTAATCATATTGTCTAGGTAGTAAATATAATTTGTAAAATATAATTTGTATATATATGTGTGTGTGTACCTACTGAAAATAGACGAATGTATGTATTTGCCAGTGAAAATTATTAAATTTTCCAATTATTTTCTATGTTTATTTCATTTCATATTGACTGACTGCAACCAGTATAATTCATTCATTTTTATTTTTTTTTCATTGAATAAACCGAGAAAGAGAGACAAAAATTGATACAGGTAACAAAAAATGATCATAATATACATTGCTTGGTAAAAATACCAGGTATATATGAATGAATGTGTGTGCAAACACAAACAAACATGAATTTAACATCAATTTTACAATTCATTTATTATTATAATGATTATTATTATTATCGTTTCGTTTCGTTTCGTTTCGCTTGATGTGATAATAATAATTTGAAAATGTTTTTGATCATTTTGTTTTTTTGTATGTTGTAGTTGTCAATTTTGTTTTTTATGACAAAATAGACCTTTGAGAACAGAAAAAAAATGTGATAACATTGATTCGGATATATCACGAGAAAAATTGTGAGAGAAAAAAAAATGGAAAGATTTGAAATGGACTAAGAGTCAAAATATGATGATTAATCAAAGAAATATTTGATTGTAAATATGCTGTGTGTAATTGGATGATGTGTGATGATGATTGGATGAGGTATGTAAAGAGTGATAAAGATGTCTCGGCATGTGACTCACATGTGTTGTGGCCTAACGTTTTCTGTGCTGTTTAAATTTTTGAAAATTTTTGGTGAAAATCACCGAATCAATTTGATTTTTTATGTGTAAAACTGTCAATTTGAATAATTTTAAACAGTTTAATTAATTGAAACAAACAAAAATATTTTCATTCAAATCTAGGAAGCACTACAGTGTATACTAATAATTATTTCAATTTTTAAGGCTTTGAAGTTTAATAAAATATGACAAATAGTTTCTACACCACATACTAATCTTTTTCAAGTCAAATGAGAAATATTTATTTGAAAAATTCAATTAATTTAAAAAAAAATGAATGAGTGTCGAGAGAAAACGATTGTTTTCTTATTATTCACATTTTGTTAAATGTATTTTGATTTATTTATTATTTTTTTGATTTATTCAATCTCATCATTTTCCATTTTATTTATTTATTTATTTATTCATTATTCCGCAATTCATCCCGACATATTCACGAAAACTATTTTTAAACCAAAGAAAAATAGAAAAATAGAAAAACATTCAAAAATGATAATTATCACCATTATCATCATTATTATTATCATTATTATTGCTACATTTTGACGACGTTATTATTAGGTTGTCCCATAAATTCTTGCCGGTTATATCGTAGAAAATTATTTGGAAAATCGGCAAGAACTTATGGGACAACGCGATATTTTAGATTCAAAAAAATGATTCGATTTATTTTTATTGCCGTTATTATTATGATAAATAATGATAATAATAATAATAATATACAAAATTGTATAATAAAATATATATATTTTTGTACAAAATAAGACTTTTGAGAAAGACAGAAAAAAAATAATAATAATAAAAAATAATAGACACTTTTATATTTTACAAACACAAACACACACATAAATGTATTAAGTTGTCCAGAAAGTTTTTGCCGATTATATCGTAGACAATCATGAGAAAATCGGCAAAAACTTATCGGACAATCAAATATTGTTTTTTTTTCACATTAAATATGTCTAATTTGAATATACAAAAAAAAAAAAAAAAAAAATTGGAACACTTAAGGCAGCTAAAATTTATTTTTGTTTTAAAAAAAAAAATATGAATAAACGAAAGAGTTTATTTTCAATGCAGATATATTTTTTATGCAAATAATAAATAGACATTGATTGACAATGAGAGAGAGAGCGAGAGACAAGAGAAAATTTTCATTTCATAATAATAATGAAAAAAAAATTTAAAATTTAAAATGTCATTGAAATAATAATGATAATAATAAAAATGGAATTATTTGCTCTTAGAGTCCAAAATCCATTGAATATTTTTGTTTGTTAAAAATTTTACTTTTAAAAATTTTTAAATTACACATTCAAACAAAATGTTGGCCGCCCTCAATCGAAAATAATTAATCGATTCAATATTATAATCATATTATAATTGTTGTCGATTGGAGATTTATTTCTGCGCCAAAAAAAAAAATTGTTCAAAAGAGATTATCCCATTCATTCACCAATCATCATCATAGTGTTTGTTCAATGTGTTGATGACAAAATTTTTGCGCCCTCTATTTTCTTTTCCTAATCATTTCTAATCATCAATTGAGCAATTTTTTAAAATTTGATTAATGTTTGCAATTGCTGCTGCTGTTGCTTGTCATATTGTCTACTTTGTTATTTGTATTGTCTAATCACATATAATCTATGCCAATCTATGAAAAACTGTCAATTTGTGAAAGCATTTGAATTTCATTGTTATAAAAAAAACAATACCTTTGAATGAAAAAAAAAATCAAAAATCAAAATCGACAATTGATAATTTTCATCATTGTTTTTTCTCTTTACCGAAACAACAAAACAAAAGGAAATTTCACAAAATCAGCTCGAAGCAATGTTTAAAGTGAAATCATTGATTGAATGAATTGTATAAACAAGTGAAAACTACAAAAATTCACCAAAAATATATTTACACATTGAACACAACAGGTATAGGAAGCTACCACCTGTGATTTATCAACGGCAATTTATCATTATTTTAAAATTATTTTAAAAATGAATATGTCTGCTTGTTTAGTTCCATCTTTGTGAATGTGTAAACATTACATTGAATTTTGCATACCAGAGAAAAAAATTTTTGCATACGATGATCATACAAGTACATAGGAATTCAATATGAATTCAATTCAAGTCCATTTTTCGAAACATTTTATCAATCCACTAATGATCAATCCATTCATTTTTTTTTCAATTTTACTTTGACATATTTATCAGTTTTTTTTTTCATAAAAATGTAAATCATTAATAATTTCAATTTATTTATTTTTATTTTCAATTTCATTTATGGTATTTTTCCGTTTTTTTTCTTTTAAAAAAATATTTCATTTGCCAGTGATACGATGATGATCCTGTTATGATGATGTTCACAACAATCGACTATGGAAACAATGTCACCACAAACATTGGAATGAAAGGCCACCACCACCATCATCATTATCACTCTATCAAACACCTACAAAAAATTTTCAACGAAAACTACATAAACGTAAAATAATAAATGATCATCAATGATCATTCAATGAAATGTTGATGCATGATTCACACAAACAAACTAATGAGAAAAAATAAAATTTGTCAGCACAAAAAAATAGCAAATCATTATTGAATCATAGTCATTTCAATCGAAAAATATTGTCATTGTTGTTATTTTTGTCAATGTTTGTCATCAAACAAATATTTAATCATCACCTTAGAATTGTGATTTGATAGATATCACTAGTAACAACCAAAACAAAAATAATCATCATCATAAAAACAGCAATAAGTATAAGCTGCAGCAGCCAAGTAAAGAAAAATAAACATCAACAATGGTAACATCATCGCCAATGATTATGAAAAAATCAATTACAATACCAGTAACATCAACATCGACATCTTCATCATCAGCATCATCGGTGACATCGATGTCAAAAGCAATGATCAATAGTCATAATAATGTAAATAGTTCGAATACGAATGGCAGTAGAAAGCAGAAAAAATCAGCATTTCGTTGTAAATTTTTTGTCAATGGTGATCGACATTTTTTAGGCATTTATTATGTTATCAATTTAGATCGTTTACGATCACTAGATTCATTGTGTTGTGAATTGTCAAGATTATTGATAAATGTTGTGAGTATTTTTCATATTCATAATTCATTGAAAAAAAAATTCAATCCTTTACCTTCTATAAAAATTTAATTCTTGAAAAAAAATTAATGCTTTAAATGGAAATACACTTAATACTATTTTTATTATTATTATTATTTCCTATTTAACGACTGTCAATAAAATTGTCAGGTTTAATTTTTTTTTCCTCCTTCAAAATTTTCCAAAATTAATCTTCAACCAATTTGACCATGTATCATCATCATAATCATTCGAAATAGTCTTGATGTGTGTAGGAAGACGTATTTTTTTTCACTATGTGTATTTATTATTCCCTTAATCATTAACAATAACACATAAAATTGAAAAATTCTCATTGGATTCATTCGAAAAAATATAATCCGAAAGAATTCAATGATTAATAAAAATTCGATTTGTGATAATAATGATGATAATAAATAAATATCATCGTAAATCGTATTCCTTATTTGTTGAAAAATGGAAATTTTTTGAAAAAATCTTAATTCTTCAAATAATATTTGTTTTTTTTCCAAACGGACCACCCTCTTAAATCCTAGACTTTATTGGTGGTAATATTTTTGATTATTTTTTTTCTCCTATTTGATCATCGATCTACCCACCATTTTTATCCGTCGTTTGTCTCCCATTTAGAATCCAAATTTATTTTCACAATACATTTGTTTATTATATTATTTGACTATGTTTCATTATTAATGTTATATTATGACGCCTCTTCATTTTGAGTCATTTTTTTGTTTTGTTTTTTGTTTTGGTGTACAGATTTCCATTTTATTTTATTCAATGAAAAAAAAAATAAATAACCATGACAATGATTATTTTCATTCAAAATTTCAAAATGTAAATTTTATAATTAATTCTATTTTTTTCATTTTTCAACAGAAAACATTACCTTCAGGTGTACGAATAATATTCAATTGTAATAATGGAAATAAAATCAATTCAATCAAACAATTTAAACATGATGAAAATTATTGTTGTTCATCAAATGAACATTTTATTCGCTTAGATTATAAGTCTATCGGTTCGACAATCAATTGCAATAACAGTGTTAATCATAATATTAATAATAATAGCAATAATTCAAATTTATTATCATTAAATGATCATTGTCAACAACAACCATCATCACAATCACCTGAATTGAAAGAAATAACATTATTGAATAATAATAATAATAATACATCAGTGATGGCAGCTAAACAATTACGAATAACATCGACAAAAAAATGTAATAATAATAATAGCAATTATCATAATAATAATAATGGAAATATTTCCGTTAATGATAATCATACATCATCATCATCAACAACGACGACAACAACAACAATGACAACATCATCATCATCATCATCATCAACGACAGCAACAAATTCATCACAATTCAATGTATTTAGGCCTAAATTAGTTGCATTATTAAGAGGTTCATGTCGTGCAGAACCATCAATGCGTCCATCACGACGTGTATTTCGTTTTCTATTAAATCATCGTATTGCACAAAATTATGAACAATTATTGAATGAAATATCGAAATCGGTTAAATTAAATGTTGGTGCTGTACATCGTATTTATGGGCTATCAACATCTAAAAAAGTATGTTTCAAAATAGAAATTTGATTGATTGATTGAATTTGATCATTTTTTTTATTTATTAATTCATTTTTATTTTTATTTTCATTAATTTCTATTAATGTTTCATCATTCATCATCATCAAATATCTTCTTTTGTTCCATTTGAAAATTTCGTACATAAATAAATAATAATAATAAATGATTTTTCAAAAAAATAGATAACCTGTTTAAATGATTTATTCGATGATGAATATGTTTATCTTGTGTATGGTCGTGCAGAGAAATGTAATATAAATGATTTCCTACTTGACAAATTTGGTAAATAAATATATATTTTTTTACATCAATTTCATCAAATGAATTGATATCGAAAAAAAAAATTATGACAATCTCATTTTGACTAACTCTCTTATCACGTTTTTTTTCTCTCCTTTAATATATATAGAACAACGTGAAATTTGTTCAATTGTTGGCGTTAGTTATTTAAATTCATATTATGAAAATAATGAAAATAATAACAACAACAATAATAACAACAGTAATAATAATAATAATAATAATAATATTGATCATTGTAATATTAAAACACTGCCATCATCAACATCACCATCATTACCATCGAAAATGAGTAAAAATCGTAAAATTGTTCGTTATTCAGATGAAATTAATAATAGTCATAATAATCAAAATGATCGTCAAAATTTGCAGCTATCAAGAAAATTACATACGAATCGTATGAAAAGAAATATGAATATATATGCAAATAATAATACTTATAATAAACGTGATATTTTACAAATGAAAAATTTAAATCATGAAAACAATAATAATCATCATCATGTTGATAATATTGAAGATGATGAAGATATGAAAGCATATTCTTTACCAAGAAATTTCTGTATACATGATAGTGATGATGATAATGATAATGATGATGATGATAATAATAATAATAATTATGTTGGTAATCATATTAATTATGATAATAATGAAAATGATCATGAACGAATTCGTAAAAAAGAAACTAATCAAAATTCTTGTCATTCATCATTATTATTTGACAACGGTGATCATCATAATTCCATGTCAGATTGTTCATTACATTATGATGATGATAAAGAGAATAATGTTGAATTTATTAATTCGAAAAATGAACAACATCGATCGTCATCAAATACAAAACAATCGAATGTTTGCGATGATGTGGGTGAATTAATGGAAAATTGTTGGAATAATTACAATTCAATTGCAATGATGACAACATCACATAATAATGATGATGATGATGACAATGAAAATGAAAATGATATGAAAATTGATTTAAAATCTAATCTAGTCATTGATAATGAATCTAATCAAACAAAACAATCAATGCAGCTCGAACATCAATCGAATCAATTGGATATTGATTATCAAAATGATTGCTATCCATTAATATCATCTGCAGCTACATCGGCAATGACAACACCGACATCCACATTGACATCATCAACACATAGAAATCATGGAATTTTGATTGGAAACAATAATAATAATAATAATGGTGGTGAAAGTAGTACACCTGGCGGTGCATCATCAATCAGTTGTTCAGAAGATTTTTCATTTTCATCATTATACACAAGTAATAATAGTAATAATGATAAACAACAGCAACGAAAGAATGTAGCAAAACAAAATTTTGATTTAGACGATGATAATAATAATAATAATAATGATGAAGATGATGATGATAATGAATTACTATTATCAATAAATAATGATAATATCGATGATGATGATGATGATGAAAATCTATCGTTATCCAATACGAATGTATCGACGAAATTGAAAAAAAATTATAAAGAATATGATTCAGATATATCATCAGCATCATCATTTTCTAGTCTTTCAAACATATTAATATTTTCGTCTACAAATAAAAATCGAAATAATCAATTGCCGCCACAGCAACGATTGCAGCAGTGCCAACAGCCAAAACCACGATCATCATCAGTGGAAAGATCGAATAAAAATAATAGTAATAATAATAATCATAATAGAAAAAATATTGAAACAAAATCATTGAATAATTTAAAAACTAAAACGAAAATTGCGCCACAACAATCACCTCAAGCAACATCTACATCGAAAACTAATGATCGTTCATCAAATAAAATATCATCGAATGGTGATAATTTAAATTTGCTAAATGTTAAAACGAAAAAAAATTCCAAAAGGTTAATGAATATAAATGCCGCTCAACAATTATCACAAAATAAAATGAATGCAGCACAAAAAAATCGTAATCCATTCATTCATTCTCAACAATCATCGCCAATTAAGAAGAAAATTAATATTGGAAGAAATATGAATAATAATATGAATCAATCAAATCAACAACAGCAACAACAACAACAACGTCGTGCGCCAGTACTGACTACGATACCTGCAGCAACAAAATTTCAGCCAAAAAAAGAAGTTGATGAAATTTATTTTGTTGATAAATCAATTGGTGATGGTAAATTTGGTATCGTTTATACCTGTATACATCGAAAAACTAGACAAAGTTTTGCATTAAAAGTTGTGGATAAATATACGATGCATCAAGTTCTTCCACCACCGACACAGCCGCCATCATCATCATCAACGAAAAATAATACCAAAGATAAATCAGCAAATGATCCGGCTAATGCTGAAGTAGCAATTCTTAGTCGTGTTAATCATCCAAACATTGTTCGCCTCTATGATCATTTTGATTATGTTGATCAATGTTATTTAGTACTTGAATTACTTCAGGTTAGAAATTAATTTCGAATAATTGAAAAAAAGGAATAATAATTCTAATATTTATTTTCAAATTTATTTAGGGTGGTGATTTATTTGATGCAATTACAATTGCTTCACGTTATACTGAAGCTGAATCAGCATCAATGATCAATGATTTATTAAATGCGCTGAATTATCTTCACCAAATGAATATTGTACATCGTGATATTAAATTGGAAAATTTACTTGTTTCATATGTGCCAATTCCATTCAATAATAATAATAATAATAATAATAATAATAATAATGAAATTAATATTAATCAACGAAATCAACAAAGACAATATCGACGAATGATAAAATTAGCTGATTTTGGTTTAGCTGTTGAAGTTGAACCAAAAGAAAAATTATATACTGTTTGCGGTACACCGACATATGTTGCACCAGAAATATTATTGGAAATTGGTTATTCATTCCCAGTCGATATATGGGCTGCTGGTGTCATTTTATATATTCTGCTTTCAGGACAGCCACCATTCGCCAATGAAGACAATGATCAAGTACAATTATTTGATCAAATAATATCAGGAAACTTTGATATAATTGGACCACAATGGCGTTCAATATCATCATTAGCAAAATGTATGATTAATTCAATGTTAGTCGTACAACAAAATAAACGATTGACTGCTCAACAATGTTTATCACATCGATGGCTACTGCAACATA
This sequence comes from Psoroptes ovis, assembly GCA_002943765.1. Classification (NCBI taxonomy): domain Eukaryota; kingdom Metazoa; phylum Arthropoda; class Arachnida; order Sarcoptiformes; family Psoroptidae; genus Psoroptes; species Psoroptes ovis. The sequence goes on along the minus strand of PQWQ01000004.1, from coordinate 4,099,856 downwards.
CAAATCAAATATGATCATTTCAACTGATTTATGGACGATTCATCATTAAAATCAATTAATCAATCAATCGAATAATTGACGAAATTATTATTTTCTTTCAATTTTTATGAACATTCTCGTATTTGCTCGTTTTTTCTTTTCAATGTATTTTATTATTTTAAATTTTTAAAATTTTAGAAATTACCCAGAGGCAAAAAATAAAATAAAAACAGCAACAATAATAATGGATAAATAAATAAATAATCAACAAAAATATTCATATATTTCTTTCTTCCATTTTGGTTACCTGATGATGTTTGTTCATAAATTCAAAGTTATGATTTGGAAAATGAATGAATAAATAAATAAATAAATAAATAAAAATGAAAATTGAATGAAATTTCATACAAAAATGTTTTCTCAACTTGATCGAAAATAATGTCAATTATCAACTTTTGTATACTTGACTCATATGGTTCAATTTGATATTTGATTAATTGACTGTAAATTGATTATAATTTATTCTGAATATTCTGACATATTAATTAATTATGCTGTCTACATGTATTTTTTATTTTCTTCTTCACACATTATTCGACTGATTTATTGAAATATTGAATTATTGATTTTTACTTTACAAAATGCTTGAAGATGGAATGAAGGATGAGAAAAAAAGTTGATGAAATAGGAAAAAAAAAACAAAATTACAAGTAGGCGTTTTGTATTTTTATAAATAAATATATATTTTGTTTGAATAAATGTTTTAATTCGTATGTTGTTGTTGTTTTCGTTTTTGTGCAAATATTGTTGGCATCGATTATTAATGTACATTCGAAATGTTTGTTTGTTGAGGTGTAATATAAATGATAATAATGAAATTGTGTGCATAATTTATTTTTTGGATGATTGATTTGAAAATAATTTTTCAAATCATTTTTATTTTTATTAACATCAATTTTCAATAGTTTTGCTAAAAAAAATGAATTATAATGATTGTAATTTTTCTTCGCTGCCACAAACGAAACCATAATCAGGCATAATATGCAATCAATTTATTGTCAATTTTTATTCGATTATCAGTATGTAATTTCGTTGTATAATCATTATAATAATGGTTATTTTTATCGCTATCAATGATGCTACTAACGAAGATGTTTCGAATAATTTCGACGACGATCCTGATGATGACAATGTTTTCATTGTTTTGATTGTTCTTTGATGATTTCCTGTTGAAAAAAGAAAGGTAGAATAATGATTATGATTAGAAAATCATTGGAGAAAATATTCAGAATTTTTCTAAGGCTACAGCTTTGATTTTTTCAAAAAAATTGAAGGCTATAGACTGGCAATTTTTTTGAAAAAAGATGGCAATGTATAGCCTTAGCTTTTTTTGAAAAAGTTGCCAGTCTATAGCCTTTGCTTTTTTTGAAAAAAGATGGCAATGTAAAGCCTTTGATTTTTTCGAAAAAATTGCCAGTCCATTGCCTTTGCTTTTTTTGAAAAAAGATGGCAATGTATAGCCTTTGATTTTTCTGAAAAAATTGCCAGTCTATTGCCTTTGATTTTTTTGAAAAAAGATGGCAATGTAAAGCCTTTGATTTTTTCGAAAAAATTGCCAGTCCATTGCCTTTGCTTTTTTTGAAAAAAGATGGCAATGTATAGCCTTTGATTTTTCTGAAAAAATTGCCAGTCTATTGCCTTTGATTTTTTTGAAAAAAGATGGCAATGTAAAGCCTTTGATTTTTTCGAAAAAATTGCCAGTCTATTGCCTTTGATTTTTTTGAAAAAATTGCCAGTCTATAGCCTTTGCTTTTTTTGAAAAAAGATGGCAATGTATAGCCTTTGCTTTTTCTGAAAAAATTGCCAGTCTATTGCCTTCAATTTTTTTGAAAAAAGATGGCAATGTATAGCCTTTGATTTTTCTGAAAAAATTGCCAGTCTATCGCCTTTGATTTTTTTGAAAAAAGATGGCAATGTATAGCCTTTGCTTTTTCTGAAAAAATTGCCAGTCTATCGCCTTTGATTTTTTTGAAAAAAATTGCCAGTCTATTGCCTTTGATTTTTTTGAAAAAAGATGGCAATGTATAGCCTTTGCTTTTTCTGAAAAAATTGCCAGTCTATTGCCTTTGATTTTTTTGAAAAAAGATGGCAATGTATAGCCTTTGCTTTTTCTGAAAAAATTGCCAGTCTATCGCCTTTGATTTTTTTAAAAAAAGATGGCAATGTATAGCCTTTGCTTTTTCTGAAAAAATTGCCAGTCTATCGCCTTTGATTTTTTTGAAAAAAGATGGCAATGTATAGCCTTTGCTTTTTCTGAAAAAAGATGGCAATGTAAAGCCTTTGATTTTTTCGAAAAAATTGCCAGTCTATTGCCTTTGATTTTTTTGAAAAAATTGCCAGTCTATCGCCTTTGATTTTTTTGAAAAAAGATGGCAATGTAAAGCCTTTGCTTTTTCTGAAAAAATTGCCAGTCTATCGCCTTTGATTTTTTTAAAAAAAATTGCCAGTCTATTGCCTTTGATTTTTTTGAAAAAAGATGGCAATGTAAAGCCTTTGATTTTTTCGAAAAAATTGCCAGTCTATTGCCTTTGATTTTTTTGAAAAAATTGCCAGTCTATAGCCTTTGCTTTTTTTGAAAAAAGATGGCAATGTAAAGCCTTTGATTTTTTCGAAAAAATTGCCAGTCCATTGCCTTTGCTTTTTTTGAAAAAAGATGGCAATGTATAGCCTTTGATTTTTCTGAAAAAATTGCCAGTCTATTGCCTTTGATTTTTTTGAAAAAAGATGGCAATGTATAGCCTTTGATTTTTCTGAAAAAATTGCCAGTCTATTGCCTTCAATTTTTTTGAAAAAAGATGGCAATGTATAGCCTTTGCTTTTTCTGAAAAAATTGCCAGTCTATTGCCTTCAATTTTTTTGAAAAAAGATGGCAATGTATAGCCTTTGATTTTTCTGAAAAAATTGCCAGTCTATCGCCTTTGATTTTTTTGAAAAAAGATGGCAATGTATAGCCTTTGCTTTTTCTGAAAAAATTGCCAGTCTATTGCCTTTGATTTTTTTGAAAAAAGATGGCAATGTATAGCCTTTGCTTTTTCTGAAAAAATTGCCAGTCTATTGCCTTTGATTTTTTTGAAAAAAGATGGCAATGTATAGCCTTTGCTTTTTCTGAAAAAATTGCCAGTCTATCGCCTTTGATTTTTTTGAAAAAAATTGCCAGTCTATTGCCTTTGATTTTTTTGAAAAAAGATGGCAATGTATAGCCTTTGCTTTTTCTGAAAAAATTGCCAGTCTATTGCCTTTGATTTTTTTGAAAAAAGATGGCAATGTATAGCCTTTGCTTTTTCTGAAAAAATTGCCAGTCTATCGCCTTTGATTTTTTTAAAAAAAATTGCCAGTCTATTGCCTTTGATTTTTTTGAAAAAAGATGGCAATGTATAGCCTTTGCTTTTTCTGAAAAAAGATGGCAATGTAAAGCCTTTGATTTTTTCGAAAAAATTGCCAGTCTATTGCCTTTGATTTTTTTGAAAAAAGATGGCAATGTAAAGCCTTTGATTTTTTCGAAAAAATTGCCAGTCTATTGCCTTTGATTTTTTTGAAAAAATTGCCAATCTATTGCCTTTGCTTTTTTTGAAAAAAGATGGCAATGTAAAGCCTTTGATTTTTTCGAAAAAATTGCCAGTCTATTGCCTTTGATTTTTTTGAAAAAATTGCCAGTCTATAGCCTCTGATTTTTTTGAAAAAAGATGGCAATGTAAAGCCTTTGATTTTTCTGAAAAAATTGCCAATCTATTGCCTTTGCTTTTTTTGAAAAAAGATGGCAATGTAAAGCCTTTGATTTTTTTGAAAAAATTGCCAGTCTATTGCCTTTGCTTTTTTTGAAAAAAGATGGCAATGTATAGCCTTTGATTTTTCTGAAAAAATTGCCAGTCTATAGCCTTTGCTTTTTCTGAAAAAATTGCCAGTTTATTGCCTTTGCTTTTTTTTAAAAAATTGCCAGTCTATTGCCTTTGCTTTTTCGAAAAAAGATGGCAATGTATAGCCTTTACTTTTTCTGAAAAAAGATGGCAATGTATAGCCTTTAATTTTTTTGAAAAAATTGCCAGTCTATTAATGGAGAAAAATATTGAAAATTTCTCTGATGCTATAGCCTTTGATTTTCGAAAAAAGATGGCGATGTATAGCCTTTGCTTTTTAGAATAATTTTCTATTGTTTTCTCCATTGATTTTCTATGGCATTTTTTCCTTTGATTTTTTATGGAAATTTTTTTGAAAAAAAAAACAAAGGCAATATATCGCCATCTTTTTTTCCGAAAATCAAAGGCTATAGACTGGCAATTTTTTTGATTTTTTCAAAAATTTTCAAAAACTACACTAAATTTTTGATTAAAACAAACAAATGCATCTATTCATTACCATTTTGTTTATGTTGTTGCTGTTGATTATCACCATTTTTATTATTATTGTTGTTGCTGTTATCATTTTTATTTTTATAATTATCATTATGATTATTATTATTATCATATAAATCATCGATCGATGATTGTGATCTTGGCATATGTCGAAATTCATAATTCGCTTTGAAACCGGTACCATCAAAACGTCCATTACTTTTGAATGTAATACGAAAAAAATCTCCATCAGATTGGATTGATTTTGGATGTTTTAAGCCACAATGTCTATAAACACGATTATTGGACATATAGACGTTTGAAAATTCAACATAATCACTGGCTGTTTCCAATGTACATCTGTGTCGATGTCCATAGTTGTTATTGTTATTTTATTACATTTTTTTTTCGCCGGCAAAAACATGAAAAAAGTGTGGAAAGAAAAAAAAAATTTATTTCAATTTTTCGGTTTGAAAGCAATAGTCAATGGCAAAACATATGGAGGGAAAATTGTGTGGTGAGTAATCAAGGAGTGGAAAATATTGAAAAAAAAACAAATTTATAATTGAAATAAAAATAGTGAACACATACGGTGTAACACCTTCAACATCGAAATGTATGAAATTTATAAAAACTTTTTCGCTCATATTTCCATAGAAAAAATAATGACATTCAGTATCTTTCGGGTAAAGACCTGTGTGTTAATGTTTTTTTTTCGGAGAAAAAAAATGAAAATGTTGAAATAAAATTAATAATGTCGAATCAAAGTAAAGTAATGATGATGGTGATGATGATGATGATTTACCTGGATAATTTGGTGATGTAAAATATCCATTTTTCGATTCAGTTGAATTATATACAAAGCCGCAAACTTTTGAATGTTGTATTTTCAAAAAGGAAAAAAAATTGAAGAAAATTGAAAAAAATTGAAAAATGAGTATAATTTAATACGAAATTTTTTCCTAAATATTTCACGAAATAAAATACCTGATTTCGAATCTTGACGTCCAGTTTCGATGCCAAAATCTTGAAAATTTGTACAGAAATTTTATCAGAATTTTTGAAATAAGAAAATAATGTAAGAAAACATATATATATAAACGAATCAAATTGGAAATAAAATTTGAAAAATATAAGAAAAATTTTTTCAAATCAAATTCAAATCAAATTGAATAGTACTGATAATCACCATTCACGATATATATTTTTTTAAAATGTGTTATTTGTATTATTTACATCTCTAAAAATTGAACAACATTTGAAATCTTATCAATTTTATTTTTTCTTATTTGTATTTCAATTTATTTTCAATTTTTTTTTTTGATGGAAAAAATTTAAATAAAAGCTCATAACATACACACACACATCATATAATGATGATAATAAAACATCATAAAAAAATCAAATAATGTCTTGTGTCGTTTGACGACAATCGTGTCAATAAATAAAAAAGAAAAAAATGTGAAATAGACAGTAAAAAAATAAGAAGAGAAAGAACATCTCACACAGAAATTTTATTCAAAAATTCAAAATTAAAAAAAGAAAATCAAAATAAGAAAATCAAAATTGAAATCAAAAGAAATACACACACACATACTTATGGACAAAATCAAATGCATATACACACACACACATACACACAGAGAAAGAGACATTTCTTCATAATCAAAATCATTCATGTATGAAAAGTAAATTACGAATAATATACGTAAATGTGTGTGTGTGTGTCTTGGTGCATACAAGGGATTTTTCTTTCAAATATAATAGTTGCATGTAATCAAAATTCATCAAAATAAATAAATGAATAAATAAATAGAAGAAAAAATTAAAATAAAATTTAAAAAAAAAAGATGCAAATAATGGGGAAATAATAATAATAATAATAACTGATACTGATAACTTTTAAAAATAGAATAAGGGCAAATAATTTGTATTCAAAGAAAAATAAAAATAAAAAATAAAAAATCTGCATCTGCATTGCCCATGTTGTAATAAAATTCAAAGTGAATTAGTTAGTAGCATCACTTTTTGATGATCATATATGATGAAAATGAACAGTGAAAAAATAAATGAACTAACGAAATTGTTTCTCACGAAATTGAAACGGCAAATTTGCTATGAAAAAATAAAATATTCATATTTCACACAGAATATTTTCTTAATTTTTTAAAAACAATTCAAATAATACAAGAAATCTTGTGAAATATGGAAAATGAAAAATTAATCATAAATGATTTCAAAGTAATTATTGTAAAGCGAATGAAACGATTTGACTTAAATGAATCAAATCGGATTTTTTTTTTGCTTTGATATTCACTGATTGAAATAACCCTTTCAGGCTGTCGCTAATGCATATTTTTGCTGCAGCAGAAGAAAAAAAATACAGAAGAAATAAATCAGTATTTGAAAATTTTAAAAATATTTCAAAACTTGAATTTTTTCCCAAAGAATTTAACATGGAATTTTTAAAAACTGAAGAATCAAGATTTATCACTTTGATTCATTCGATTCTCGATATTTCTTCGTATTCTCTTTTTTAATGCAGCCATAATGCTAACAAGCTTAACTACTTATAGCCCTTTTGATTCAGATTTTTTCCCCTCGATCATTTCGCTCTCATTCTGCTCTCTCTCCTAAATTTTTATGGTTCTGTGATTCCTTCTTCTTCTTCTTCAGCGTTTACACTTTATGCTTTATGCTAATGAAAATTAAAATTCTTTTCCAGCAAAAAAAAAAAAGTTTCAACAAAACAAAAACAAAAATTTTGAAGGAAAATTACTTAATAATTGATAAGAATATATGATTTTTGGCGGAAAAATAATAAAAATAAAATAAAAATATTTTGATGTGTTTGAAATATTTTTTTTAACGAGTTTAAATTTTCTTTACGAAAACGATAATGAAAAATCAAAATTTTTCATTTTTTTTCCACTCAAGCAAATTGTGAATATTATTAATGTAAATATAATATGTGCATAGTAATAATGGGGAGAGAGAGAGAGAAAAAAAAATCCATATATTTATCCTTTGAAAAAAAAAATATTTAAAGGGCCAAATTATGCTTGCAATGTATTCGGTAATGTAAAAATTCAAATGTTGGCTTCACTGCATTTATTCCAATACTAATAATGATAATAATTTTGATTGGCAAAAATCAAAAAAAAACTTACTTGTCACAAAACGAAATGATGCTTTGAAACCTCTTGAATGATAACGATTCATTTGTCGACCATATTGATCAACATCGTTATTATTATTATTATTATTGGTATTTGAATTTGTATTGACATTTTTTGATTTTAATTTTTTTCTTACTCCTTGATCATTCATCATTCTATTCGTTACGAGTGATGCATCATCGTTTTCTTTGTCATCCAATCGATTCGATTTTTGTTTTTTATGTTTTTTACGATGCTTAGTATTTATATGCGATAATTTGCTATCATTATTACTGCTATTTATATTGAAACTTGTAGCCATAAATTGTTGATTATCATCATGATATTGCAATGATTGTTCATGATAATAATTATTATTATTATTATTATTAGCACTGCTATGATCATCATTATCAGCAATCATAAATAATGATTGTGGTTGTGTTGGATAATTTAATTTTTTATAAAATCTTTTATATGGTTGTCGATTATGATCTAATGATTTAAATTCAAATGTTAAACGATGACCATTGGACATAATACGTGGCGGTAATTCTTGTCCACAAAAATCATCAATCCATTCTTTTTGTCCATTCGTTACAATGTATGCAGTTAGACTGTCGGATATTTCACAACTATATTCATAAGAAAAGTTCAAAATCAAGAAAAAATAATGGAATAATAAATTTTCATGAAATCATAGAACAAATTATGAAATGTTAATTATGTAATGAATAGCCATAAATACATATAAAATATTAATATCTCTATCTTCATTCACTTGTTTTGCTTGGTTTGGTTTTTTTCTGCCACAGTGAACATTGTTTTGATAAAAAAAAAATTAAAGTCCAAAAAAAATAAAAAATAAAAAATTTGAGGACCTTTCATTTTTCGATAATTCACCATTCCATTTCATTCTATTCAATTCCGATTCAATGTTTAAACATGTTTTGAATGAAAATTTTTTTTTTATTTTTGACATGATAATTTGTATTGTATACACCAGGTAGGTGCATTATACAGAAACAACATTTATCTGACATTTAAAGGAATGAATTCATAAATTTCACAAAGTATCAAAGTACATTTCGTTATTATCAAAAGAATATATATTTATTCATTTCAATTCAACAATTGAACAAAGGAAAAAAATCAAAATCAAAAGAAATTCTATTGAATCTCAGTCCACACACACACACAAATAATACCCCGAAAAATAAATAGAATATCGATGAATATTACGACGAGAAAATAAAAAATTGATTTCATATCAAAAACTTATGAATTCATACAAACAGGAGAGCAAAAAAAAATCCTTATATCTTTGTCTTTATATCTGGCTGCTCTGCTAGCTCTCTATCTAGGTCTGTGTTTGCATGTTTGGCTTCTTGAAAAGAAAAAAAAACATATCATAATAATAATAATATGATTCAAGTGAATGAATTTTTACTGATAAGAATGAAAATATGAAAAATTTTCACTTCAATGTTCTTAACATTTTTACAAAACATTAAAATGAAAAAAAATATTATTATCATTATTATTTGTATCAAAATATGAAAAATATATTAACATAAAAATTGTATACAAACAACAAACACAATCGACAAATGTTCAACCTAGTTCTTGTTCTTGTAATTTATATGGTGTCGGTATATATTTTTTTCATTCATTTTCAAAAAAAAAAAAAAAAAATAAGTTATATATAAATACAAACAAAATTCAAACATCATACTAATAATGATGATAATATTAATAATAATAATAATAATGATAATGAATTGTATTTTTTTTTTTTTTTTTGTTTTTTGTTTTGTTTCTCTTGTATTATTATCGTTTTTTGTGATAATAATAATAATATTGATGTAATAGAAATGGTAGTTATTGATCTAAAGAGATGTTATTTAACATCATTAATTTTTAAATCGTTAGCTTAATGATGATAATGTTTAGCTGATTACCATATTTGGCAAAAATTCCAATCTAATCACATTGGCTAAACATGCACATCATTATGATTTAAAGTAGTCAAAACATCCTCGATTTAATTACCTTTCTATCACATTCCTTTCTCATAATGTATATATTTTCCGTCATTTTAATCAAAATTGTCAATTTTGTCAATTATTATTCAGTCAGTCGTTATTTTCATCAAATGTTGTCATTATCATTTTTTTATCAATAAATAAAATTTTTACAAAAAAAAAAAAAAAAAAAACTTGTTGTTGTGTCATAAGTTTATTTTCGTGAAAAAAGAAAGTTAAATTCAACCAAAATTGCGTTTCCCACCACGTATATCTTATAAGCCAGCAAGATTGAACATTACAAAATATTAATAAGATGAGTACCTCCGACGTTTTGACGAAGAATCTCCAGGAATTGGAGAAAGAGAAGCCAGTTATTAGGCGAATGATAACTGAAGTATTTAACCAAATTAACGAAAAAACGATTGATGCTTACGATTTGGTAAAGAAAACATTGGAATTAGCGAAGAGAGTCGCAGACTATCGAGCCAAATTCAAAGCATCAGCAGATTATGGACGTGAACATGGACTTCCGTTTGATTCCGAAAAATATGAATTGATCAATACAGATTATCATCAGAAACTTGATAAAATATACGAAGTGGCCGACAAAACAAAGCAGGACATCAAAAAAATAAATATATTTGAAATGACCATCCAAGACGACGCAACTAAAGCTAAAAATGAACCAAGTAAGTCAAATATAACTAATCAACAAGTTCAACAGGAAACAATCACAATGACAACCGAAGCTGAACCAAAAACGATGCCTGAAAAATTTATTCTAAAAGAAATTGAAAAAATTAAACCATTTTCGGGGAAATTTTTAGATTTTCGGAAATTTTTCGAAAGTCTAACATCACTTTTAGACCTTAGCTGTTTACCCCCGCAACGAAAAATCGATATAATTGCTGAAAAATTAGATGGACCAAGTCGACAACTTATAAATAGTATGGGCGATGAAGACGACTACGATAAGGTCAAAACTATATTGCGTGAAAAATTTTATGATCCGTATGAAGTCGTTTTACATATAGCTCAACAGTTAAGAAGTCTTCCAAAGTTGACAAATAATTTCGATATAATGGGTATGGAACGAATATTGGAAGACATAAAGAAAACTGAAAAATTAATGACGAAGGTCAATATTAATCCCGCTTACACGTATCAATTCAAAAGAATCATCTATCAAAAATTGACATATGAAATCGTTAGTAAATTGGGTTGTGTTAGTGAAACTGATCTAAGTACCATTGTCGAAGTATTGGAAAAAGAACATAAATTGGCTAGAAGCAGAAGAGAAGATCATAATCTTTTTGATGATTTCCTGAGTTGTGGTCCAATTGTTAAAACAAGTCCACAGAGACAAAATACACGGTCAACCTATTGTTACTTTTGTAGTAGTCCAACGCATACATCTGTTGATTGCCGCGCTAGAATACCGTTGAAGACCAAAAGAAATATAATTTGGGAAAAAAATTTGTGCATCAGATGTTTAGAAAAAGGACATCGTATGAGTAACTGTGGTTCAGAACGAGTATGTAGGATTTGTAGAGGTGGCCATCATGAAATTCTGTGCCAAACACCTCAGCAAGACAATCCAAGATGGACAAATCAATCTAATGTTAACAAAGGAAATTATCGATCGATTACGTCTCCACAAAGAAAGATGATTGAATACCCACAACGCCAATCAAATACACCAAGAACAAAAGTTAAAGAAAGTTATGTGTGCGAAACCATGAATACAACAAGTAATGATATGAGGTCGCAAGTTCAACAAAATTCCGATACAAATGAAAGAAAAGAAATGAAAAATACAAAACCCGATGATTATGAAGTCCAGACAATGGAAGATGAGTTAATTGGTCTATCAAATTTAGAATCAAATATGCTCCACATGATGATGGCAAAGACGGAAACAACAGATATGGCTAAAAGAAAAGATTTGGAAGAACCAGTGGTAGTGAAAGCCCAAGTAAATGGTTTTGAACAAGAACTCATGATTGATAGCGGAGCAAACATCAGCTTCATAACACCAATGTATGTCAAAAAACTGTTGCTAAAAGAAAAACCATCAAACGAAAATATAATCACTCTGGGATCAAATGTTCATATAAAAGGCATATGTACGACAACAGTAAAAATTGAAAATATTGAACATGAAGTTAAATTTTATGTGGTGCCGCATGAAAAAGATATAATCGCTTTAGGCAGGGATGCAATGCGAAGTTTTGGAATAAGTATTATTCCAGAAGATGAAAACAAATGGAAAGTAAAAATTAATATTGGTCAAGGTAAAGAAAAGGACGTTGAAGACCACGATATAGGAAAATTATTGAAAAAGTACAAAGATGTTTTTGCTAAAAATAAAGAAGATATTGGATGTATAAAAAACGAAATGGCACAAATTCATCTATCAAATGAAATACCGATCACATGCCGTCCTTACCCCTGTACAGCGATGGACCAGGAAATAATCGATAAAGAAATTGACCGGTTATTGAAAATGGATGTTATTGAACCATCAAACTCACCATTCTGTTTTCCAATAGTACTGGTTGATAAGAAAGACGAAGGAAAAAAAACAAGATTATGTGTTGATTATCGAAAATTGAATGACGTAACAATTGTAGAACATTATCCCATGCCGAAAATATCAGATATTGATGAACGCTTAATAAATTCGACGTATTTTACAACTTTAGATATTAGCCAAGGATACTATCATGTGATGATAGATCCCGATGATCGTGGTAAAACAGGATTTGTGACAAAATACGACCAGTATCAATGGAAAAGACTCCCATTTGGATTAAAAAACGCTCCGATGATTTTCCAAAGAATCATATGGTCATTAATAAAAAGAAATAATCTACACATGTACTGTCACAACTATATTGATGACATTATTATTTTCTCAAGAACAAAGAAGGAACATCTTACGCATTTGGATAATGTAATGAACGTTTTGTTGAAAGAAAATATAAAATTAAAATTGTCGAAATGTATCTTTGGTATGAAATCTATTATATTTTTGGGACATAAGATCTCTGAACATGGAATTGCTCCATGCAGATCAAATATTGAAGCAATAGTAAAAGCAGAACCACCTAAGAATTTGAAAGATTTGAGGGGATTTCTTGGCAAAATTAATTATTACCATAAATTCATTCCAAATAGAGCGGAAAAGACGTATTATCTAACGGAATTATTGAAGAAAAATCAGAAATGGGAATGGACCGAAAATCAACAAAAAGAATTTGAAAATTTGAAAAACTTGCTTATCAAAGAACCTATTTTAAAATTGTTCAATCCTAAATTTGAAATTAAAATTTACACAGATGCAAGTTTAAAAGGTATTGGTGCGGTATTGAAACAAATTCATCCCAATGAACAAGAATATCCTGTCGCTTACTTTTCAAAAAAGTTGCTGCCATATCAACAAAGATATTCAGCATCTGAATTAGAATGCTTAGCAATTCTTGAAGCGGTAGAATATTGGCATTATTGGTTAGTTGGACAAAATTTCACTATCGTTACTGATCACAAACCGTTGGAAAGCCTGAAAAAAATAAAAAAGCCGAAAACAAGGTTGTTCAATTGGGCTTTGCGGCTAAGCTCGTATCAATTTAATATTGTGTACAGAAAGGGCGTTGATAATCAAGAAGCCGATTACCTCTCACGCCATCCGATCCATGATTTAGAAGAAATGGCTAAAGCTCCGATGATCATGTTTACAAATCTTTGGGAAGATACTGATAAAATTATTGCAATTCAAAAAAATTATAATCCGAAACAGTTGAATAAATGCTATGAAAAAAATGGAATTATTTATCGAAAGAAAAAGAATTTTGAACAAATCTTCATCCCAAAGGCGGAAGCGGAAAACGAACTCAGAAGAATTCACCACGAATTTGGCCATATAGGTTCAGTCCATTTATACGAGCATTATTCCAGACGATATTACACCCCAGATATTATGAAGATCATTAAAAAAGTGGTGCAAAATTGTGAGGTGTGTAACATCACCAAGAAAAACTCTTATCGTTTTGGATTTATGGGTCAAATAGGACCAGCGAAATTACCATTCGAAATCATCCATATCGACACAATAGGAGGATTCCAAAGTTTTGGATCAAATAAACGATTTTTACATCTAGCAATCGATGCTTTTACAAGATTTATATGGATTATTTGTTCAAAGACGCAGACGGCAAAAGATATGATAAATTTGGTCAAAAAAATTCAAAGCGTAACGAAACCAAAATTGATTATTGCTGACCAATATCCGGCAATAAAAGGAACCGAATTCAAAACGTACTTAAAGAGGAACAACATAGGTATTATGTTTATCCCGAGGGATCATCCTTCCAGTAATGGGATAGTCGAACGTGTAAACCAAACAATTTGCGATCGAATCCGTCATAAAATATACGAAACATCTAAAGAAAAAAGGACGTTATCCTGGGCAACGCATGCTGCAAAAGCAGCTGAAGAATACAATAAAACCATTCATAGTGTCACAAAGTATTCCCCATTATTTCTGTTGACAGGGTATGATGCTGAAGAAATATTAGGACCGGAGGAAGTAGTAGAAGCACGAAAAATTGCTTTTCAAAATTCAAATTTAATGCATGAAAAAAATAAGAAAAAATATGATGAAACAAGAAAAGAATTACCATTGGAAATAATCGACGAAGTGTATGTCTCCAAAGGAAACGCTTTGAACCGGAAAAAATTGGACGCAAGATTTGAAGGCCCGTTTCCAGTGATCGATAAAGAAGGGAATACAATGCTGAAAATCCAGAAGAAGGGAAAATTAGAAAAAGTTCACATTTCCCAAGTCAAGCCAAAATTTCATCCGTTTAATATGGTGCTATTGACTTTACTAATGCTGATACACCTAGCTAATGGGAAATATGAACCCTCCGTCGCAGATCCTATTGTTTGGGAAAAAACCGATCATACTATCACAAAAGAATTAGTTAATACCTATTATTATATTCGTTTAGTAAATCCATGTAGTATCCTTAAAAGAACGGATAGACGTTTTGAATGTAACGCAAGATATGATTTCTGGATAATGGAAACAATAAATAAAAATTGCGATAAGATTAATATAACATATGATGACTTTATGGAAGAAAACCGGCGAAGAAAAAGATTTGTTGGAAGTATTTTAAAAGGTACGAAATTCTTATTCGAAAATTACGATAAGGTATTACATATTGGACAAACGATAGTTGGATTTGTAACTAATTGGTTTGAACGAAAGAAAATAAAGTCATTGAAAGAAACACAAAGAAAACAGCAAGAACAAATCAAGGTTTTAATGAACTCTCAAAAAGAAATATTGAAAGAAATGGTGGACAAGTTGGATAAGATGGGCGAAATACAAATGAACAACAGAAAAACCATGGAAGATTTAATAGATGGTCTACATTATGACCTTATGGTGGGATCACAAATGGTGACTATCAGTCAAAATCTGAAAAAATTCTTTAATGAATTGGCTCGTGGTATAATCCCAATAGAATTTGAATTATTGTTTCCCGGAATCGTTACCTCCGAAGATAAATATGAACAATGGGAATTCGTTGGATGTGATTTGTCATCACATTCCGATTTAATTTTGGAATTTATACAACCTCAACCGTATGACGAATTAATTGTATATGAAAGCCATCCCTTTACTTTATATAAACAACAAGAAGATAAATTTTGTATGTACGAATACAGTGGCCCACGATACATGCTGTATAATCTAGAAAAAGATTGCGTAAAAAGACTCCATTTACATCCTCATCATAAGAAACGTTCAGAAAGTTTTATTATAAATAAATCAACAAGCTGTCAAGAGGATGATGAAATCGAAAAATTATGGGTAAAGAAATTTTGTGAAACAAAATCAAAATTCAATCAAGAAGAACTACAAATTCATTATAACAATAAATTTATTTTTGTATATTGTTACAAACAATTGATAACGATCGAAAACATAACAAGTGAATGCGAAAACAAAATTTATAAAATCCCACAGAAGAAGGAGTTTATCGCTGGAAGTTTCCATCACAGACCATCAGTACGCAAAACGCTGGGAAATCATTCATTCCATTTGTATGAAAACGAATTGATTGGGAAAAACTTATACAGTGGAATTTATAATTATTCGATCCAAACGAAAAACATAGATCAATTACTAGCGGAAATGAATAATCTTGATGAACCTGAAGAAGATCGTTTTAATAAATGGTTGATGCTTATTCCAACAGGAGTCTGTTTATTGATTATTATCGCTGGTGTACTCATCGTAATATTGAGAAGGATAAAATTGACAAAGAAGAAGAGAAAAATATTAGAACGATCGCAAGAATTCATCGAGTTGGAAAATCAAGCTAGATCACAAGGATCAAATAGCCCAGAAGTAGATGATACCGCTGTGTAAACGAAATTGATGTCAATCCAAAATAAAGTTGCGCTTTTTCACCCCCCCCCCGTATTGTTTTTTTTTTAGAGGGGAGATGTAATAGAAATGGTAGTTATTGATCTAAAGAGATGTTATTTAACATCATTAATTTTTAAATCGTTAGCTTAATGATGATAATGTTTAGCTGATTACCATATTTGGCAAAAATTCCAATCTAATCACATTGGCTAAACATGCACATCATTATGATTTAAAGTAGTCAAAACATCCTCGATTTAATTACCTTTCTATCACATTCCTTTCTCATAATGTATATATTTTCCGTCATTTTAATCAAAATTGTCAATTTTGTCAATTATTATTCAGTCAGTCGTTATTTTCATCAAATGTTGTCATTATCATTTTTTTATCAATAAATAAAATTTTTACAAAAAAAAAAAAAAACTTGTTGTTGTGTCATAAGTTTATTTTCGTGAAAAAAGAAAGTTAAATTCAACCAAAATTGCGTTTCCCACCACGTATATCTTAAAATTCAAACATCATACTAATAATGATGATAATATTAATAATAATAATAATAATGATAATGAATTGTATTTTTTTTTGTTTTGTTTCTCTTGTATTATTATCGTTTTTTGTGATAATAATAATAATATTGATATTGTTACACTGATTCATTCAATTGTCGTTATTATTATTCTCCAACTATCATGAAGCTCATTATTGAAGCTCCAAGTTGAAATTCACAATTTTTATACAAAGACAATCTGAAGAATACATAAGACGGGAAAAAAATGCTAGAATATTAAGTAAGACAAAAAGAAAAAACATTGAAAGAAATATTGAAAATATTTAAAAAATATGAAAAACAATCTTATTCCTAATATTCAATGCTTTGCCAGATTTAAGACCAAAAACAAAAGAAAAGCATTGTCGGTATATAAATATGTCTCTATGGCTGTATTTCACACACAATTGTTGTAGCAAAAATATGATAAGAATAAGCAGATAAATAAACAAACAAATGTTTTTTTGAAATAAATACTCTTTTTATTTGAATTATTATTATTTTATACTGTTTAGCTTTGTTTTTGTATTTTGATTTCACGATTTCATAATATAACAAGAATATTCGGCAAAAGATATTTGTTCAAGAATTTCAAGTAGCGTAAAAATATTTGAACCAAAATTAGTTTTTTTTCTAATATATTAGGGAATTAACCCTGAATGCAAATATGAATATACAGTGAGAAATTATTAAGGCAAGTTTTTGTCAGTTTTTCTCAGTTGTGAGCATTGTTTTAAATATTATTATTTTTTTTTTCATCTTGAAAATATAAGTAATGGCTTCGATATATATGTGTGTTGGTGAATAAGAAAGTATTTAGAAGCGAAGAAAATCATTAAACAAAATAGGCTTAGAAATGATTTTAATCTCTCATTTTTAAAAAAAAAAGTTTAATTTGTTTTCCATTTTGTTATGTGAGCGAGCGATGAAAAAAAAATATACAGATTTTCAACAGAATTTCTTCGCAAATATTGCAGCGTATTAACCCTAGAAAAACAAACATGATCGATTAAACTATTTGCTTTTAATATCAAATATATGCACTACACACACACACACACGCACACACCAAAATGATCCAAAATACAAATAGCAAAATGATTGAAAGAATGGAATTTTTCTCATTCAAATCATTCAAATAGTTTTCATGTAAGAAAAATTTCTAATTTTTGATTCTCGAATTTAAACAATAGCTTTGTCGAGTAATCAATATCGGACACTGATTCTTTTTTTTCATTTTGCTCATTTTCATATTTAAATTATATGAATTATTAGAATTCTTTTATCGATAAATACATTATTCAAAAGTTAAAGATGATTTTTCACTTATGAATTCAACTCAACAAAACAAAACCATTCGTACATCATCTTTGAAATCTATTATTATTATTATTCAAGGATGATCGAAGACCAAATGAAAAATGAAAAAAAAATATATTAGGACATTCATATGTGAAAATATGAAACCGAAATTATATAATCATCATCATTATCATCAAACATTAGACTTGTGTAATCGAAAAAATGATAATGTTAATGATAACTAGTATTGTTGTTGTTGTTGTGTATTATCATTCATTACTAATAATATCATTAATAATAACTATTTTTCGTTTTTTTTTTTTTGCTCGGAATTCTTTTACATCGCTATTTGTTTGATAATAATAATAATAATAAATTTCATTTATATATTGATGACATGTATCATTATTATTATTATTATTAGTGGAAAATCGAAAACAATCGTAATAATATTGTTATGTTGATTGTAGTAGCCATTAGAGTACACAAATTCAATGAATACATGAATAAAAATACATGAATAATTTTGATGTTTCAAAATTCGAAAATGAAAAAAATAACATAATTACAGTAGAAATGTGATTTGGAAATTTGGAAATGAAATAAAAAATAATACAAAATAATACAAATGAAATGATCAGAAATAATTATATCAATTCACAATATATTATCTCATAAAGATTGAACTGAATCTTTTTTTTCGAAGCTCAATAATAAATTTCTTACTGTTTGTAAATCAAAATCATTCATCATTTTGTCTTTGATTGTAATTAGATTTAGATTTTCAATTGGCCAAATAAAACAGAAACAGAAACACAAATTGCATGTGTTTTGAATGGATGCTTTTTTTTTTGGTTCGAAAATTCACCAAAATCGTACGAATATTAATTGTTAATGAATTTTCGTCACCATATTAATGGATTTTTATTCTAATTCTAATTGAATATCGAGCAATTTGAACCAGAGATTTGTTCGTATAATTGATGATAATGATCAAAAATAATTTAAGAATTCGGAACAAATTGTTCAAAAATGTGTTACCTGTGCCTGGCATTTTCATTAATTTATTAAGCAAATATACAACACCGACAATGAAAGAATAGAATCTTGTTCAAACAATAATTGTGTTCATTTATTAAGATAATGATTATTATTATTATTATTATTATTATGATAAAAAAATTTAGCATCATTTTGGATGGCGGCGACAAAGGCAATGAAAATGATGACGACTGAAAATGTGTGGAAATAAAATATTTGAATACAGAGAATATAGACTATGCAAATGCTAACCAAACGACAGAAAATAAAGCAGACAAAAATTGAAATAATTTCATCATTTATTTTCATAAAATATTTCTTGTGAAATTGAACATGAACATAAAATTATTAGCAGCATTTCATAATAGTCATTGAAATATACGCACACACAAATACACACACACATTAAAAAATTAATTATAATTTTTTCATTTGTTTCATATTTTTTTGAATATGACACAAACATTCAATGAATGAATGAATGAATGGAATTAATTCACTTTCACTTTTGTTTTTATTTTTTCATATTTTGATGATAATTTAATCATTTTTCCTGGTATTCACTTGGTGATGGCAGTGGCAGTGTTCTGTGTGTTTTGATTAGTTTGTGTTTACTGCAATCAAATAATAATGCTAATAATAATCATAATTATTATTAGTATTAAATAAATGTTTAATGTTTGAATAATTATTATATTTAATCTATCATTTAATTCATGCATAAATAGTTTTTTTTCTGAATTCATCTTTTTTGTTGGTCGTTGTTTGTTCAATGACATTAATTCAATCATTCAACATTTTCATGTTTTTTTGTTGTTTTGTTTTACACTGAATGATTCATGTTCAACAGATTCATTGTTTTGGACAGTTGAAAAACTTTAAAATAAAATTTTAAACTTACTTTCTATGTTGATCTTCAACTTTATGTACATCAAAATCTAAAAATATAACCTGTACTCGTTCTTTACCATGGCCAACAAAATGATAATTACAACGTAATTTTGCTGGATATGGTTCCGGATAATTTGGCGATGTAAACGTTCCATTAGGGTTGAATTCAGATGAAAACCATTGATCACATGATTGAATATCGTTTGCGTTGGATGATGTCGATGATTGATCATCAATAATTTTATAATTTCCATCAATATTATTACTTTGATTATTCACTATTTCGCGAAGAAAATGTAATAAAACAAATGAGAATAGGAAAAAGATTAGTGAGAAAATATATATATCGAAAATTAATTATATTTGTAAATGCATTTTTTCTCACATATATATATTTAATCTATTAAATAATCATAATTTGCAGCCACCGAAAATTGGAAAAAAAATAATAATGATTAAAGCAAAAGCAAATCAGATAGAATTTTGAATATGAGAAAAAAACACATATCATTTATTATGCAAGTTTTCAGTAGTAAATTTAGCAATCGGAATCAAGAGGAGAAAAAAATTCAAAAAATAATGAACAGAATAATGCATTGAATTTAAGGAAATGATAACAATAATAATAATAATAATCAAAATCAAAACGACAGTTGGAAATATTCAGAAAATTTTGCATCATTTCCATGTTGGAAGGAAAGAAGAAAAAAATAAAGAGTTGTCCACAAAGTTTTTGTCGATTATATCGTAGAAAATCATCGGAAAAATCGGCAAGAACTTTTCGGACAACCAAATAGATGAAGAAAAAAATATGAATGAATTACGATTTGAAAATGTGAGAATACGAAAAAAAATTCATTAATTCAACCAGCTGAATAGAACGAAAGAGCAATGAAAAAACAAAAATATAATTATAAGAATTGAGAGATAACTAGATAATTTTCGACAGAAAAAAACCAAAACAGGGACCATAGAAAATAGCAAAAAATGAAAACCTGAGTCAAAATTCGGAAATTATTTTCAAACGACATTTTTTTCAATTTTCAATTCTACAATATATTCTGCTAACACCGGATCTTGGGTTTTGTTTTTTGTGTGTAAATATATTTTCAATTGTAAAATCGTATATTCTAAGCTCGTTTTTATTTTTTATTTTCATTTTTTCTGGCTCTGAAATTTTCAACATTTTTCATTTCAAATCTCTTGTTATTTGTTACTTGTGGTCTTATACATTTGTTTCGCAGTGAAAAAATTTGTAATAATTTTAAATGTTACAATTCAACGAATGTACAACGTTTCTGTTTGATTGTTTATTTGATTTTCAGCGAAACAAACCTAAGACAGAGAAGAAAAAAAAGGAGACCTCGAATAATAACAATTACAATTACAATTATTATTATGTTAACCACAAAATAATACAAAATTATTTATTTATTTATTTATTTTCATCACAAATAAGCAAAAGATAATAAATAAGAACAAGAATTCAATACATATACTACAGGACGGGAAATTTTGAACACTTGGCACGAATGACAAAACGTCGAAAACCAAAGCAAACCAGAGAGAAGAAAAAACGACAAAGATCATTAGAAAAAAAAATGGCCAAAGTTAATTTAAATTCAATCGAAATCAAATAATCGATTTCGGGATTTCGGGACAAATTTTTGTTTCGTTTACTTTTACTTTTACTTTAACCAGAATTTAAAATCTAAAATTATAAACATTGAAATGTTTTTATTTTTTTATATTTTTCTTCGACGATATAATCATCATCATTTTATCTTCATTATTTCTTCTTTTTTTTTTTTTACCAGTGATATTTGATTCGAATACGAATTAATTTCAAATGGTAGTACACACACACATAATACACACACATAGATAGATAGACAAACAAAGCTAATAATAATAATTTTGAAAGAAATTATTATTATTATTTGCTTTGGACCAAAAAATTGTAGAAATGAAATTTTTTTTAGTTGAAATTTTTATTTTATTTTATAATGGAAAACACAAATTTCAAACGAAATTTCAGTCATTTGCCTTTAATATCATTCGTTGATTGTACTGTGATGTTCGGGCATTCCATACGAAATTTCATTTTCACTGAAAAAAATATAAAATGAAATTTCAATCAATTTGTTCTTGGTTAGAAAATAATGATATCATCATATACCCCATATCAGTGATGATGCGACGACAACAACAACAAGAATCAAATCATTCAATTTGTTTTCATTTTCTTCTCTTTTTTTTTGCTTAGCCATTAGCTTTACTTTGTTTCATCGCTGAATTTATAATTTTTTTTTTGAAATTTTCAAATTTTCAAAATTGAAAATGATGTGTATGTTCAAAGATGTGAATGAATGAAAAATCAAACCCAAAAAAAAAATAAGAAAATGTGAATGGATTTAATGAATCAATTTGTTTTTTATATTGAACTTGTGTACATACAAATGGAAAATTGCAAAAATTACAAATCACAAATTGATTAAGTCACGAAAATGATTTCACAACAAAAAATCAAAATTTTGAAATCAATTTTTTTCTTTGAAAGACATTAAATTTTCCCGTTTATTTCGTTGAATTTAATCGAAGAGAAAAAAACAGAGAAACAATCAAAACAATCGATTTGTTTGAAATTTATTTGTTTGTGTTTCAAATGGTGATTGTGTTTAATGATGAAAATCATTTTAGAAGCTCATACAATCAATACACACACAAGTCATTTCTCAAAAAAAAAAAAAAATCAACAAAATGGACAAAAATACCTTGAAATATATCAGTTGATTGTGTAGCTACCGTTGTGCTGAAACAAAGACAATTTATTTATTTCATTCTTTTCTCTACGATTGATGAAAATACCAAAAAATATTTTTCGACCAAAAAAATTTTTTTTTTGGTAGACAAAAACAGTTGAAAACAGAATATAATGACATAAACAACGTCGGTAACAGCTGTGTGCAGGAATGCAACAAACAAACAAACACAAAAATTTGAATTGTCATCAAATGATTTTTTTTTTTTTTTTTTTGGTATCGTTTCATTTCTTGACAATTTTTTTTTCTTCACTAGAAATTGGTCACTCGTTTTGAATTTTTTCCCTTTCATTTTAAATTGAAATTTCTTTGAAATTTTTCCTATATGTATGACAGAAAATCAAATCTACCGTATGTTCGTTGTTCTCAATTTCTTTGCTCTGATAAAAGCTGAAAAAAAAATCAAAGAAAATATTATAAATCAACGAGTAAAAACATCATTTTAAATCTTGAAAATAATGATGATTTTAATCTTATTCTCTTTTTTTTTTTTTTTTTTGCTTTTCAATCATTTATTTTCGCACCATCTTTTCTTTAATTTTTTTTTCTCTCATTGAACTAACGAGTAGGAAAAATGGAAAAATTCCAAAAATAAACAAACAAACAAACACATATTTGTATTGTTTGTTCAAATTCACATTGTGTGTTTAATAAAGTGTGAATTTAATTTCACACAAAAAAATTCCAAGGAAATTTTTTTCTTTCCTGGATGACAAGAAAAATAATCGTAATAATAAAGCAGTGCACAGCAAATGAATGGAGAGTAAAGTGAAGAATCATAATAATAATAATAATTTCAAATGGAAAATTAAACATTTTCTTTTTTCATTGGACATATCATCATCATCATCATTGACCAATGAATGGTTGGAATTCAAAATTTTTGTCAAATTTCTGGTCAGCAAAAGCTAGGACAATTTTGAAATTTTTGGCACGAAGAAAATAAGAAAACAAAAAAATCAAAACATAATAATGGCAATAATATAATATAATAGAATTGGGAAAATGGAAGAAAATTTTCCATTTCTTCAAATTTGTCAAACGATAAGAATTTTAATTTTTTTTCTATTCATTAAAATAATATTGAATCAGAGAGAGATAGAGAGTATTTCAATCAAATATTTCTTCATTATATTTGAACTAATATTTTAACGAAATATTTTATGATTTTCAATGCTTTTGCGTTGAAAATTCATTCAATATTGAAAATACTGATGACTAAAATTCACTCCGGTAAATTCATTTCATACTTCAATAAGAAAAAATCAAACAAAATCAAACATTGAACATTTCATATCAAATTCAAATGATTTTTTACCACTGTGATTCGATTTTTTTTCTGAGATATACAATCAAATAATATATATATAAGATATACGTAGTGGTGAGCGCAATTTTGGTTGAATTTAACCTTCTTTTTTCACGAAATAAATTTTTGACACAACAACAAGTTTTTTTTTTTTTTTTTTTTTTCGTAAAAGTTTTATTTATTGATAAAAAATGATAATGACAACATTTGATGAAAATAACGACTGACTGAATAATAATTGAAAAATTGACAATTTTGATTAAAATGACGGAAAATATATACATTATGAGAAAGGAATGTGATAGAAAGGTAATTAAATCGAGGATGTTTTGAATACTTTAAATCATAATGATGTGCATGTTTAGCCAATGTGATTAGATTGGAATTTTTGCCAAATATGGTAATCAGCTAAACATTATCATCATTAAGCTAACGATTTAAAAATTAATGATGTTAAATAACATCTCTTTAGATCAATAACTACCATTTCTATTACATATATTGGTGGGAAATGAAAAAAATAAATCAATTTTTATGCTTAATTTGTTGCTGTTGGTGTTGTTGTCGTTGTTTTATTTGTAATATTTTTCTGATATTAGAAAAAGAAACAAGCAAATGCAATCAATCATTGAATTAATATCGAATCGAAATAATAATGAAAAAAAACCTGTAACCAAACATGAAATATTTGCTTATGCAAAAAAAACATTTCATTTTTCTCTCAACAAGAATCAACCAAGCCAAGGCCTTTTGCAAATTTTTCAGACAAATTTTTTTGTTGATGATTTATTTATTTATTTTTTTAATATTCAAAATTTTAGACCAAAAGAAAAAATATAAATCTTTTTTTAAATCTTTGGCCTGAAAAAAAATGATTTCTTCAAGTTTAAAGCAAAATGAAACATTAATGATTATTTTTATTTCTTCAACGAATTCAATTACATCGATTCAAAAAAAAAAACGGCTGAAAGGTAATTGCTAACACTGGAATTTAAATTGAAAAATCAATTTCAATATTAGAAAAAAAACAAATAGAATAGATGAATATTTGATAGAAAATCAATAATAAATAATCATAATAATGCCAATAATTCAATACAAAGCATGAAAAAATGTGTTTCAAAGTAATTTAGATTTTTTTTGGCTGGGCATTTTACTGGGCAAGTTAATCGTGGTTTCTCTCTCTCTAGAAACAATTTCACAATGGATTTCGGGAAAAAACAATTGCAAAATATTAGTCTAAGAAGAGAAAAATTCATTTCTTTTCGGATTTATTTTCAGTTTTCTTTGAGAAAATAAATTTTCATATTTTTCATGTTAAAATGAACAATGACAAAAACATTTTTTTTTTTTTTTGCAAAACATTTCAGTCATGCACACTGTTTCATTGGATTCAATCTGTCCTGATATTTTTCATTGAAACATAGAAAATTGCCTCGGCTATTCGCATTTTATCATATTATTATTTTTGTTTTGTTAATTTTCAATATTAAAAATCACATTCACACAAATACACTATTGAAAATGATGATTGAAATTTTTCATATTTTCGATACAATCGAAATTATAAACATTCTTTGCAATCAAAAAAAAAATCTATTCTTCATCGAATATTCATCAATGTTTATTGTTTATATTAATAAAAATATCTGACTATCGCTGCTATTTAGCATATCACATGCATTATAATTCAAATTTTTATCATTTCATTGATTGAGAATAATAATAATAATAATAATAATATTGATAAAAATAATTTCAATATTTCAGTATCAATATATATATTAGAAATCAATATTTTTCAAATTCAATCATTTTTCATCATACATCAATAATCAATTATCTATTCACAAATAATAACAATACATTCTTTTCATTATTATTAGAATATTTTTTTGATATTAATATATTGGAAAAATCTACTGTGAAAATAAGGAATATTCGAAAATTATTGATATATCGAACAATATCCAACAATAATTCAAATAAATGTTGGCCAATATATATGTTTACATAATCAATGTATTTATTATTATTCAAAAAAAAAAGAAATATAATTTTTCGGCTCAAATATAAATAATGAAAAAAAAGTTTTAATAATAATAATAATAACAATAAATGATGTAATTTCAATGATTTCATTTCATATGTAAATTCAATAATAATAATAATACAAGAATGAAAAATCAAAAAAAAAACATCAAACAATCAACAACATTTCAATGAATGTAATTTTATCATTTATTATTATTATTATTATTATTCGATTTGAATCTCATTTATTTCAACTTGAATTTTTTTTTTCGGATGGTTTTCTATATTTACAGCTATGATTATTATTATTCGTTTGTAATCGCTGAATGATGTTTTACTTTTTTTTTTGTATCCATTAAAACTTGTGGCTATAAAATTATTTGTGTTGGTCGTAATTTTATGTGACAAATAAATAAATGTATTTGTATACAATAACAGCAAGCAACGAAAGCAAAACAATACAAAAAGTACATCAAAACATTTAATTTTTTTTGAATTTCCTCTTCACTGCAAACCATTTAATTTCAAATAATTTTTTTTTTGAAAGAAAAATTTCAAATATTTCGTTCTACAATCACAGCTATGCAGGCATCAAAAAATTAGTTCAAAAATGCAATTGCTTAGCAAAAATGCTTTGCCCGAAAAAAAAATGTCAACTCTTCTTTCTACGATATATACAATACAATCACAATTAATGATAATAATGAATTATTATTATTATTATTAGCAGTTGTTACTGTTAAAAAAAAAAGCCGGAACAAACAAAATGAAATAGGGGAAAAATCAAAAATACGAAACTACAAATTTATTATTTTCGCATTTGAAATTCGTAGGAAAAAATAATAATAATAACAATTTGTTTTGAATAAAAAAATATATTTTCTTTTACTCGATTTATTTATTTATTTATTATTTACGAGAAAATAAATATTTAAATTGATTTTCAAAAATATCTACTACAACAACAACCTCTGAAATACTAATGATATTTAAATATAAATATATTTCTTTTATCGGAAAAGTAATGCAAGAAAAAAAAAACATTGAAATTTCTTTCTTGAATATTTTTCCATTATAAATATTTTTTTTCATGGAAAAAAAATCAATAATAATAATAATAACGACAATGACAAAATGAGAGAAAATAAAGTAAAGAAAATATTTAAAATTCAATGAAAGAAAAAAAATTATGCAAAATAACAAAGATGTTAACACAACGAATAATAATAAATGAATGAAAATCAACAATGAAACGATGGAATATCGAGTAGAAAATGCATCGAAAAAAATATTATGAATGAAATGTCAAAAACGAAAATTCAAATATACATTTTTGAGACACAAGAAATATTTGCATCATTCAAATATTTGCTGCTGCTGCTTTCACTTGCAAAAGTGTTTAGCTAATCAATTTTTTTTTTTTTGCTCTCATTCGGTTCATTCTTCCATTCGAAACACATGAAAACAAAAACACCCGGTTAAATGCAATGTGTGTGTGTGTGTTTTCAATGTGAAAAATAATGGCAAAAATATAAATAAATAAATAAATAAATAAAACAATAATTTTGAAAAAAAAACTTATTGAAAACTTTTTAAATTTTCATTATAATTTAGTTTTAGTTTTCGGTTCTGAATAGAAAACAGAATGTAAAACATTGGAAATGGGATGCACCACAAATGTTTTTGTTTTTGTTTGTTTGTTTGATGTATTTTTTTCTATTAAATTTTTTCTATGAATGATTTAAGTTGAAGAGTGTGCTTGTTTGAAAGTTGTGAATCGAAAAAAAAAGACAAACCATTTGATTCGCAAATTTTTATGAAATTTCAAATGTGAATGAATGGAAAAAAGAAAGAATATAGATCAATCAAAATATTGAATTTTTATTATTATTATTATTATTTTTCCACATTTTCTCTCTATGTTTGGATTCTTTGAAAATATATCATTAAATTATTTGTAGAAGAATGAAGAAATAATGATAATAATAATAATCATAAAAATACACCAGAGAACAATTGTAAAAATAAATTTTTTTTTTTTTTTTTGGAAATCAGCGAAACGAACCGAACAGAAAAAAAAGCATTGCAATTGTGTAAACACATTTGAAAATGAGTTTTTAGAAGAAATCAAATAATTACTCTAATAATAGAAATATTGATAATAATTGATGTTATTAAAACCATCAAAAAAAAATAAACTTGAAAATAATAACTTGGTTGTCCGCAAAGTTTTCACCGGTTCATCGTAGAAAATTATTATTGAAAAATGGGCAAAAACTTTTCGGACAACCTAATATTTTCCATTAAACACCATTTATTTGTTTTTTTTCTCTCGTATTTTTTTTGTTCGTATTAAATGAATGAGAACGAAAACGAAACAAATCGAGAGAAAAAAAAACAAATAAAATAAAATAAACAAATCAAAAATACATACATAGATTAATGTTTGGTTGTGGACCTGGCGGTGGTAATGGTCGATTTTGTTTACGATGATGATGATAATAATAATGATGATGATGATGATGATTGTTACGATGTCGACCATGTTTAATTCTATTGTTATTGTTGTTGTTATTGTTATGATTATTATTATGATTGTTATTATTCAATAATCGACTTGTATTTATAGGTGATTGACGTCGATGTTGAACATGTTGATGTTGTTTTTGTTGATGTTTATGTGAATATTGAATTTGTTCATCATCATCATCATCTGTTGGTTGTTCATTCATCGGAAAATTTCCCATCATCATCATCGAATACGAATGATGATTACGTTTGATTCGTTTATTATTATTATTTTTCAAATTAAAATCATGATTATTTCTATTATTATTATTATTGCTGTTAATGCTATTATTTTGAAATATTTTCGACTTTTCTTCAATGACTTGATTGACAAATGTAGCTACTGTTTTTGCATCTGTTGTTGTCGTTGTTGTAATTGCTAATAATGTTGAACAATGAACAATTTCGAATGAAATTAGCGAAAATAGTGGTGATGATAATGATAATAATAATAACAATAATTCAAATATTTGATTGAATAACATTTTGAATTTTTCGTTTGTTTTGTGTTTTAAGCAATTTATGATTGATTACCAAGTGAATAAATTGTGATCGGAGGCAAAAATTTACCAAAAATTTTTGTGATTTTAAATTATTTAAATTTTGTAAAACATAATAATCAATAATTTTGGAAGACTTGTGTACTTGAAGTTGTAAATATTGCTCGTTTATTATTCGTTTTGTTCAATTCAATTTCGAATATTCAAAATTTTCTTCAATTGAACAATAGGGTTTTGATCTCTTATTTTTTTTCTTGGATAATTATGACAATATTTTTTTTCACAACCTGCGGCAAAACAATATTTTGTTTGTCAATTTGAATGATTAAGGAGTGATGAAGTTTAAAGTTTGATATGATCATTTGTTAATAAAAATTTTTGAAGAAAAAATTGACATTTAATCAATTTTGTTTTGTTTTGATATGGATTATTATTTTCTCTTAATTCGGTTCGAATATTTCAATTTATTTTTTTAAAGTATAAAAACAAAATATTTTCATTACCATTGATATGAATCGTTAAATCGCTATTACATCTGCTTATATCTTTCTTAATTCATTTTTTTTTCATGATTTAATTTAATTTTTGCTTCTCTCTTTCTATCAGGCAGAATTCAATAATATACTGCCAAAAGATTAAAGTGAAAAGTGTAAACATCGTATAGATTTCATTATATTTTGACAAAAATTTCAATCAAATGCATGTAATATCTTCATATGACACAATATCAAATTGAATACGTGTGATGTTATCTTGATTTTGATGAAATAAATTGATTTTTATTTCTTGACTTGTGAAACATTTCGTTTTATTTAAGAATTTTCACACAAATTTTCGTATGTTAGGTGACGAATAAAAAACGTGCATTTAATTTTAATTCAATTTTTCAAATCGTCGTTTAGTAAGAAAATTGAAGAAATTTAAAAATTCATATTTCTTTTTTCGATCGTTTTGTTTGTGAAACACCAATAATAACGGCAACGAATAATCATGATCCAAGAATTTAAAATCAATGTTTTTTTTCTTCTATTCTCAACACAAAAAGATCAGTGCCAGTTCCATTACATCAGCTTCATCATCATCATCATTATTTTCATTTCTTCCATTAGGATCATCCAGGAAATTTAATTTTATTCCAGTAAGATTGGTGGGAAATTTAAAAAATTTTTTCAGCCAAAAATTTCAAAACAAATTTCTTTGAAATTTAATTGAATTTTTTTTTTTTAATTCAGTGAGTTCACATTCAAAGTCACCATTTATAAATAAATCTTGATTTTGTTCATCTAAAAAACATGAAGAAATATTTTTCTTGAAAAATATTTGTTTTTGAAATCATTTTGGACGTCGGTACAATTTTTTCGTTTAGATTGTATTTGTTTATGTCAAAATTCATTAAGAAATTCATTCGTAATTTAAACAAATGTTTGTTTATTATCATTTTTCTTTTTTCACAGATATTTCTGTTTATTTGATGATAATAATAATAATAATAATAATTTCATTATTATTATCTTTAAACATACAAGAGTTTTGGTTTTGTAGCACACACAAAAATTTATTTTTTTTCTTTCTTTTCACACCAATTTAATGTGTTAATGATTTTCGCCGTTTTTTTATTTGCAGTTTTTGGTGATTCAGTTTCATTGTTGAAAAATAAACAAAACAAATTAAAAACAAACACACACAATAAAACAAACAAATATGGTCGAAATTATTTGTTCAAAAATTGTCATTTAATGTAGCATTCGTGCTATCGTTTTGTGTGTAATTTGTTTGCACAAATTTGATTGAAGAAGAAAAAAGTTTAGAATAAAATATAAAATTCTAATTCCGATGACAACAATCGAAATGATGAATTGTAATCAAATTTTTCTTTTGTCTTGAAAAAAACTGTTTTTCTGATAATAATTATTATTATTGAGGTTGATTGAATAGTCATTGATAGAAATAGTTAATCGAAATAATCTTGAAAAAAACAAAACAAAACTGTTGAAATTTAATATAATTTGAGCCCAAATAAGAAATAATTTGATGATTTTTTCTTGGTGAAAAGTTTTTCTAAATGAAATTTTCAAAACTCTTAGAAATTATAACATTTTAATAATGAATTACAATGAATGAATTCAGAAATATATATTTTTTGTGTTTATTTCATACATAGATATAGAAAAAAAAAGTTATTTGATGCACTTGAAATAATATCAATCAACACAATGATAGTAATAATAATAATAAGAAAAATATTTGCATATATTCAAATGTGTTTTGTGTGTTTTCAAAATTTTTTTTTTTCGCTCTTTGAATAAGGAACACAACTACTCAAGTTGATTTTTGAAAATGTTTTTTTTTTCAATTTAAAGTTTGGCTTTCCCATTTCATCTTGAGACATCATTTCAAAAAACATTTAATTGAATTTCAATTGTTTTCCTATCGGAATGAGGATGACACAAAATAGGCAATAACAATATTTTTGTGAACATGAATATCGACATGATATTTGATGACAAATTGATTAATTTTTTTTTTATCATTCATTTGTAAATAAATGTTTTTTATTTTTTTGAATTTGAATTTGACAATTTTCAAATTTCAAATCGAAATTTACATGTTTGAAATTCAATTTTGAAGAAAAAATGAAAATTTTTAAATTAAAATGAAATGTGAATTTCATTCAATTCATCTAGATTTGATCTCGATAGTTTTTCGCACACATATTTAATTGGAAAAAAATTATCAAACGATGCGGTTTTTGCGAATCGAAAAAACATTCAAACTCTCATGAATTTCAAACAAACACTTTACAAACAATTGTTGTTATAATTACAAAATGAAAAAATTGAAAAAATAAATAAATAAACCGTAGAAAACAATTGGAGAAAGCAAATTTTCGTTTTTTTCATACATTTAAAACAAAATTATTATTATTACTGTTCATTTTTTTTTTCATTTCTGTTTTCTTTGATTCTTTGATCATCAATGACAATGTGAAAATAGAGAATAAAATGGAAAATAAAATAAAATAAAAATTTCAATAATCAAAATGAAATGAGATCATAGTATTTGAAAGTATTTTAGTTTTATTACAATTACAATTATTATTATTATTATTATTATAGTCATATGCGAGAAAATGAATGAAAAAATATATTTTTTTTCTTCGTTTCGTTTCGTTCATGTTTTTTAAATAAAAATATATGAATGATTGAATCGAAAATATAAAAAAGAGAGAGAGATACGGAAAAAAAATTGTAAAAATAATAAAAGAATTGAATCGAATAATAGAGAGAGAATGCGTGAAATTTCTTCAGAATTTGGAAATTATCTACAACACACTACACACTAGGTAGTAACATGCGCAAATACTTTTGATTTGATGATTGTTGAAATAAAAAAAAAAAAATTTTGATCAAGTAAATATCAAGTTGATTGAAATAATAATGATAATAATAATATTCGTTGATCTTTAATTCACCTTGGTAAATAAAATAAACAAAACAAAACAAAATAAATAATACCCTTTCATTTTTTGTTTTATCAATGATTTAAAATAAAAAAAAATCAATTCAAATTTTCAAATGTTAAAGATTATTAATTATTTTTCATTGGAAAAAATCAATTTTCTCAAGTTTCACCTTTCCTTTTTTTTTAATTTTAAATTATCACATTTGACTAGTACAAAATTCCAAAATTCCATAAACTGCAACGTTGTTACGTGAACTGAATCAAATTCGATCCAAAACAAAAAAATCAATCAAAAACGATGCTCAAAAGTCTCGATTGATCGAAAAATTGATATTGATGAAAGAATAATTCCATTCATTAAATGATTGAAATTAGTTTTGTTTGATTTTTCTTTGATTTTTTGTTCAGATTAAATTGAATAAATTAACATTTTTTTTTCTTTCACACATTTCATTTCAATTCCTTTAATAGCTAGCTATGAGAAATTGAATTTGAACCCAATACCTTCAAAACATTTTGAAAAAAAAACATTCATTAAATTTTTTTTTTCGTATATAATTTCACTGAGCATATCGACATTAACATTAACATATATTGTGATTATATTAAATGATGGTGTTCAATTTCAAATGATAAATATTAAATGATCATTTGTAATAAAATCTTTTGAAAAATATATATTAAAATATATTAAAATCAACAGTGTTTTTCAAGCAGGGTAGCATTTATGATGCAACAACATTATTTATGGAAAGAAACATGGAATTATTATTATTATTATTATTATTACAGATTCATTGATTCAATTCGTAATCGAATAAACTGATCAATTGATTTCAATGATATATTTTATTATATCACACACAATTATAATCATTATCTCATTGAGGGAGAAAAAAATGAATGAATGAATGAATGATTTGTTCAATCATCATCGTAATTGAAATCATGTATTTTTTTCAATTTTTCATGGCACATAAATAAATAGAAAAAAAATCACATAAATGCATTTTTTTTCTGGTTATTTCATTCATTTATCTTATTATTTATGAATAGATGAATGAATGCAAAAAAATTCCAAATCGAAATTCCTGTAGGTTGTCCGAAAAGTTTTTGCTGATTATATCGTAGAAAATTATTGAAAAATCGGCAAGAACTTTTCGGACAGCCTATTATTTCTCATTCATTCATTCATTTCATTCAGCAATTTTGGAGAAGGAAGAATTTGGAATTTTATGGCATTTTTTTTTCTTTCAGTCATTTTCCGGTATTTTATGATGATAATGATGATGATGAAGGCAGCGGCTTGGTTGATTCTTAAATTCTACACATTTTAAATTGTATTCATTCATTCATTTTATTTTATTTTATTTTTATTTTTATTTTTCATATTTTTCATTTCAACAATTTAAAAATTAATTCAAAATTGATCATTCATATAATTTTTTTTTTTTTTGATTGGAATTTAAAGCGATGCTGAGCGACGGCAGCAGCAGCAGCAACAACAACAACAACAATAAAACATTATTCAGCCAATAAAATATAATAATATCAATGATCAAAAATAATGTTGGCCATAGAAAAATGATGAATAAAATAAATAAATAAATGAATAAATATCCAATTCACAATTCGAATGCGATACAATTGGATATTTGCGGGAAAAAATGATGATGATGATAAAAATAAATAATATAATATAATATAATCGAAATAATAAATGCAGTACAAGTGGAATTTATTCAGTATCGGTATCCGTATTCTATATTCGACATTGAATTTTGAATTTACATTCCCTGTGAATTTCAATTCAATTGATTGATATTTTTTTTCTGGCAAAATTGTATAAAAATGTGAGAATCGCCTAATATTCATATTTGTTTCAATGACATATATGAGCAAATGAATTCACTTGATGTATTTGATGTATGTTTTTGTATAAGATAAAATTGAATTGATCATAGAAAAGTGAACGACGAAATTGTTGTTCATTTCTGTCAAATATTTTTCCATAGAAAAACTATGGATGAAATTATTTTGTAACATTTCGTGGTTTTAGTAAGAATTTTTGTACATTTTGTTCAATTTTTTTTTTCACTGGCAAAAACAATCGAATAAAGCTATCAATCAGCCAAAATAATATATATTTATTCATCATTCAAACGATTATGATTTCATGAAAATAATGTGAATATTTCAAACACAGCATAAAGATATGAATTAAGCAA
Organism: Psoroptes ovis; assembly: GCA_002943765.1. Taxonomy (NCBI): domain Eukaryota; kingdom Metazoa; phylum Arthropoda; class Arachnida; order Sarcoptiformes; family Psoroptidae; genus Psoroptes; species Psoroptes ovis. The sequence continues at coordinate 4,065,152 of PQWQ01000004.1, read as the reverse complement.
AAATTTAAAATGGCAAAAAAAAAAAAAATGAAGAATTTATTGATTAACAAAAATCAATCAAATCTGGAGAATGATGATGAAAATGATTCCATGCAAAAAAAAAATCAAACAAAAATCATTGATTCTTTGAATTTTTTCTATGGAATTTCTAGCTTTGGATATAGCTGATCAATCATTTTTATTTTTCGATAAGGAATTCTCTTTTTTTTCTTGTCCGAAAAAATTGATAAATAATTTCATTCTTGGACAAAATACTTGTGAAAAAAATAATAATAATGATAATTTCTATTCTTTTTCATTGATCTCTTGTAATTCGAATATCGAACATAGAAAAATTAATTTTTGATCATAATATCTTTTGTATAAATTATTATCAATTTGTGAATAACAATAGATATAAAATAATTATCATTTCTATTATTATTAATTTTCTATCATCGAATTATGATCGATTAATAATCGATTTTTGCATTTGTTTTTATTGAAATTTTGTGATGGCCAAAATCAGTGGGAAATTAGAATCCACTAGAATATTGAAATTGAATATTAATATTCTATCTCTCTCTCTTCTTATTGAGTCAATCAATATCTATGTATATCTAGAGTGAAAAAATGGCTTTTAATCGATATACATATGTCTGTACAATTGATTTTTGCTTTAGATATAATCATTTTTGTATTTGATTTGAATCGTTGAATATTTGCACCAAAAAAAAATCTTTAGACAAGTCTACAGAATTGATTATAATGAATATAGAATAATGTTATTTCTATTATTTTTGATTCTTTGATTATGATTGGTATATAAAACTCGATTTATTTCATATCATTTCAGCAACAAAAAAAATGTTTTTTCATCGAAAAACAATTGCCAATAAAAACAATATGACTTAACAACTTGTTTGGCAAAATAATTTTTATTTAATTCTATCATCTATATATTATTTCAATGCCATTTTTTTTTCTCTCGTTTAAATTGCAATCAAAAACAGAGATTCATTTTCATTGAATAGGAAAATTTCGGAACATCAAATAATCCCTGGTATGAATTCAATGCTCAAAGTATTATTTGGTATTATTATTATTAATATTATTATTGCATGGATATTATGTATCAATAAAACAATAGAAGTTAAGTAAAGAGAAAAAAATCTCATTGATCAGCTCTATTTAGGGCTCTATGAGATCATGGAAAATGGCCAATAATAATAAAATGAATCAATTTCTGAATGAATGAACGAAACAAATTGATACAAATAAAACATTTGAAATTTTCACAATAGTAAAAATTACAAACAAAGAAACAACTTAAGAATTGAAACCTCTTTATTTTTCTCTTCTCATTTCTACCACTTTCATATTTAAATTCATTCATTGAATTTTGATATGAATTCTTTCAGTTATTTTTCTTTTTTTTCATAATTCATTCATTAATCCCTGCAGCAATTGAATGAAGAGAACAAAAAAAAAACTTGAAAAATAAATACCAACACGCCAGAAAATGTGATAACTTTCTGAGAAAAAAAAAATTCTAGACATTCAATCGTAATTCAATCGTATTATTTGTATTTTATCCAATGATTACTGTTCAATCATAATTCTCAAAGTATCGCACAGAAAAAATTGTTTAATTAGGCCCAACAATTACATTGATTTTCTAATATATTTCCAGAAAATATTCACACATTCTATTCAGAATGTGATCAATGAAATTGATTTGATCACATTTGTAAATTACATTTTTTTTAATGATAATTTGATGACAAATATGTTGAGTGGCAAACAACAACAACAACAGCAACAACAAAATAGAAAGTAATAAATTAAATATCAGAAAAAAAATTGAATTGAAATTAAAATAAAAATCAAATTAATGATTTCAAACAAGTAAAAAGTCATAAGCAAAGCAAAGTAATGTCAATGTTGATGCTGCACAACATATTATAGATTATTTCATGAATCGATTCATATATATATTCACATTTATAAAATGGATTTCATAAAATGTGAAATATATTCAAACATTATTTTCATGGAAAAGAAAAACATCGAAAACTTTTTTTTTCTCTCGTTCTTCTCATCTGATTCCGTTCATTGATGAACGTTTAAAACTGACGGAAATTCATCCAATAAGCAGTCGACGAAAATAAAAAAAAAATAATCAAAAATAAAAAATGGAAATTCAGGCAACATTTTCGTATCAGCGTTCGAAGCAAAAATAAGCAAATATTTTAGCAGATTGAAATATGCTTAAAAAAGTGATGTAAAAACATTCATGTATATCGTTTATCGTCATTATTATTTGCATTAATAAATATTTCGGATTTTACATTTGATAATTCAAAATCAATTTTAGTTTAATTTTTATTTTTTCATATCTCGCTTTATTACCATATTATCATTGTGTTTACAACAGAAATTTCATTGAATTTTTTTTTTCGCCGATAAAATTCATAATTAAAAAAAAATGGCTGGTGAAAAAAAAATAAAATAAAATTTCAATCAAAATTATACGGGAACATATTGAAAATATTAACGCTGGTAATCAAAATATTTCAATGCATTTTATTTTTTTACGAAGAAAAAGAAAATAATGGAAATTCAAATAGATTTTGGAATTATCAAAAAAATAATTGAAAAAAATTAAAATCAATCTATCGATGAATACGAATACCAATTTGAGATTGAATAAATGTGAATTGAATTTTATCTTCTATGTCTATGTACTGTAATGAATTTGTAATTGAAATTTTCTAAAATCCTAGAATATTGACTAGAAATAAAAAAAAATTCAAAGAATACAATAATGATGTAAAATTTTGTTTCTTTCATTAGTTTCAATTTTGCTCATTATTATTATTATTGTTATCATCATCATCATCATTACAATTACAAGTATATCTTTGTCTCTTAGAAGCTTTATTTGTGATTATTAAATTTATTTATTTTGTTTCCGTATTTTATTTTAGTTTTATTTTTTTTTTATTTTTTTTTTTTTTTGAATAATGAGATAAAATGATCATTTGAATTGATCTATGAAATGAAAAAAAAAATAAAAACAATTTATATAAATTTTGTACAATTCGAAACTAATAATAAATATCGTTTAGCCTTGTCTAATATATCTATTAGATTGTCCAGAAAGTTTTTGCCAGTTATATAGTAGAAAATCATTGGAAAATTGGCAAGAACTTTACGGACTGCCTAATATACATTTATTGTCATTATTAATATTATTTTGAACAAAGAGAAAAAATAAGGAAAATAAAGAAAAACGTGAAAAAATGAAAACAAAAAACATCTGAGACAATAATTCAGTGAAATAAATTTTTTGTTAGATTAATCAAAATTGTACACATTTTGATAAATAAAAAAAAAACTGAAATAAATATTGGAAAACTATGGTCGATAAATATTGTAATAATAATAATATGTATGGATGGATAAAAAGAAAGAATTTCATATGAATTTAATAATGGAATGATAACGGAGAAAAATTTTTTTTTTTTTTTTGAAATGAAACTTGATCAATTTAAATCATTCTATAGAGATAATAGATAGAATCTCTAATGATGATCTGCGCTTCAATGCTTATTGTTTTTTTTTTGTTCATTATTGATTTTTCAATTAGTTTCGTGAATATAAGAATATTTAATGATTAAATTGAATTTTTCATCTCTTTTCACTCTTGGTACAAGATTTGCTTTGCTTTGAAATTAAATTTCAAATAATTTTCGAATGAATGCTCTTTCTCTCTGAATTTTCTTTTGTTAAATTTTCATATGAAAAAATTAAATTCCAAAATCTCCACCTACCATTAAACCATGGATATTTGATTTCATCGAATATTGTTTTCGTGTTCGTGAATATTGTGGATGATGATGATGATGAATATGGTGTAAACGGTAACAGCGATAGCGTACCTGGTTGTATCAATGATGTCAATGGCAGAAATGAATATTCAGCTTTAAAACCTTTCGATGATTGTTGTTTGATGTTTGATGGTGAAATGAATTCAACATATAATTCATTTGTCGATGATAATATTTCTAAAAAGGCAATTTGACCACAAAGTTTGTGTATAAGATTTGCATTTGAATCATGACCATCATATACATTTATCACATCATTATTAGATATGCAACTATTGAATCAAATATAATTAAAACAAAACAAATAGAGAGTTAATAAAATAATTTGATTCAAGTTGAAAAAATTTTTCAAATAAAACTTTAGATACAATTGCTATGCCATCTACAGTTGATGATTCAAATAATTTATTTTTTTCTTTTCGAAATTTTCAAAATTTTTCCCGCCATCTTTCGTTTGTCAAATCAAATGAGTTTTTTCAAAAAAATAAAAAACAAATCATTTCTTTTTTTTTTCTTAACCAGAATGCAAGAAACAAAGAAAATTCATTAAAACAAATTGAAAATAATTCATCATCAAATTAAAGATTTAATGAAATCAGCAATTGATTGTGTTTGTATGCATGGCAAGAATGAATGAAGCCAGTCAGAATGGCAGTCAAAGCGATGAGAAAAAAACCAGGAAAAAAGATAAGGCCAAAAGGGTTGTGATGTAACGAAAAATTGAAAAAAAAACAAAGAAATTCAATTAAATAAATTAAAAAAAATGAGAGAAAAAATGGAAATTCTATCGATTGATTTAAATTAAAGTGAACAAAGAATTCAAATTTACATTCAAAACATGATAAATTCCCGAAATTCTCGAAATTCAAAGAATTTTCTTGTGAAAAAATTCAAATGAAATAATCGATCAAATGGATTTTGTGGACATATACCGAAGCAGCAGCAGTTTTTTTTTCATTTGAATTTGATCGAAAAGCAAAACAATTCAATTAATTTCATCGAAAACATCAACACTGAATAATCGATGAAATATTTTAATTTTGAATGGAAATTTTTTCTTTTTTTTCAACATTAAACCAGAGATGATGGAAACAAAGATTTGTTTCCAAGGAAACAAGAAAAATTGATATGAATCGCATCGATTATGAATTATTTAATTTTTAATATAATAATTATTAATCGTAATTTGTTGGTCAATTTACGATTTATTGAAATATATAAATAAATGAATGAATGAATGAAACAAAATTGAAATCAAAATTACGATTATCATTTATTGAAACGATAACAGCAGCAGCAGCAAATGCAAGTATTATTTAAGCTGTCCGAAAAGTTCAATTTGTTTAATCAATAGAGGTTAAACATAAAAATTGGCAAGAACTTTCCGGACAACCCAATAATATTATTATTATTATCAATAAAATTTCCTTTTTTTTCATTTAAAATGATCATTCAAAGTCATTCATTTATACACGAAAAAAAAAATTGAAATTGAAATAAATAAATGAATGTGAATAAATAAATAAATAAATATTCTTGTTTTTCTTTCGATTCTCATTATAATTTCAAGAATTGGTACACAAATGTTAATGTTTCGGAAAAATTAAATGAACGAAATAAAAAAAAATTTATTTATATTTCCACTTATTTTCAAATGAGAAATCAGCGTGAAAAAATGAAATTGGTGATGAAATTATGATCATCGAGTTTTTATTATTTTGCTTTAATAAATAAAATAAGATTTATTAGGCTGTCTCATAAGTTCTTGCCGCTTTTCAAATGAAAAAAAAATCTAAAAAAACGGCAAGAACTTACGGGACAACCTAATATTTTCACTCATTTTTTTTCTACTTTTTTTTTTGAAGCTACAGAAAAATACATCGATCAATGTGTAATGTGTGTGTGTGTGCTTTTCATTGAATGTTTCATGTTCAAAACGACAAACAGAATCCCTTGTATTTTCATATAATAATTTGCTAAATGTTTGTTGTTTTTTGAAATGAAAAAAAAAAAATAAAAAAACAACATGTTTTTCTTAAATGTTTATATTCATATTTTCTTCACTTTTTCTTCAGAAACCGAGAGATATCGAATGAAAAATAATAATGATAAATGCTGCTGGTGCTGAAGCAAAAACTGCAATGATTAATTGTTGCATTTATTTTTCATTTTTTTTTCATTCGCAAAAATAATAATAATTCGTGTCATTTTGAATGTGAATTTTTAAAAGGAAAAATAAATTCTTCATACATTCGTTTTCAACTAATACGTTTTTTTTATAAAGGGTATAAAAGTTTAGAAAATATTGTTTTTCTATACGGTTATACATGGTGGAAACAAAATCATGAAAAATTTTTCATCAAAAACGAAATTCATCGAATGAATCAAGACTTGCATTGGGATGAAATGTGGAAGAATACACATGCAATAATACATGTATCTAGAATATAAAATACTTTGAAAATTACAAAACACTCCATCAACACATATTTTTTCGGGAACAAATTAATGAATTTAAAAATCTTTCTTGTGAATAAACAGAAATATTTTGACAGAAATTGAATATTTTTTCCGAAATTGGAATTAATCAATTTTAATCATTTTTTCAGAATCATATTTTGTAATATAATATATGATTTGAATTAGATTTGTTGTATTGCAAAATTTGTTGCAGAATGGGAAAAATGATTTTTTTTGCTCACCAAAAAAAATGATTATATTGAAAATAAGAAAATAATACATTTCACATTAGATTTAACAAACAAACAAACATTTGTGTATCAAGAATCAATTTCCATCTTTTCAATGTAGAATCAATTTTTTTTTGCCATTTCCATTTTCATCTATTCTCTAACATTCAATTCATTTATACCATTTATTGGGTATCACTGGGTATTGATTTTAGGAGAAAATTTCAATTTCTTTTTTTTCAGGGCCAAAAAACAAGAATTTGTCTCATTTTTCTGCAAGAATTGTTTTCATTGGGTACAAATTTTAATTTAATTTTTTTTTCTCCTCACTAATCACAATTGATTATACATACACACACACACACAGAGAGAGTCATCATCAATAACTTGATTACTAGCCACCTAAAACAATGAATTTCGAATGAAACAAGTGTTCACAATTTGTAATGACAACATATATAACAACACAACACAACAATAATATCGAAATTAATATATAAGAATGAAATAATAATAATAATAATAATATTAAAAACATTACCTTTGATCATTTCGTTGTAAATTTATTTCAACAAATAATAATCGTATACGTTGATCTGGATCATTGGTTCGAAATCGATATGAACATTTAATATTTTTAGGATATGTTGATGGATATTGTGGACTGAAAAAATATCCACGTTGTCCTACCCAATATTTATTTGTTGTCTTATTATTATTATGATTATTTTTCATTTTATTATTATTATTATTATTATAATAAATTGATTGCTGTTTTGATGATTGTAATGATTTTAAATGATCACTATCATTATTATTATTATTATTATTTTGTGTAGAATTTGATAAATTATAATCATTTTTTTCGAAAAAAATTTGTTGTATGGTTTCATGATCAAAATTATAATCACAGACAGTTCCAGGAATTAATTGTCCATCGGTACGAAACATGGCTAATATTTTTTTTCCAATTTTTTTTTTTGTTGTTGTTCAAAATTGTTTCGAAAAACATTGAAAATTAAATTTTAAATTAAATAAATAAAAAAAAATCAAATCAAATTAATTCTTGAAGAGAATTTCTCACAAAAATACCTTTTTTTAGAAAACGAAATGTACCACGAAAACCAGTATTATTATTCGTACGCCAATCCGTATGAAATTCAAATATTAATATTGAATTTGAACTAAAATGTGTTTGTTCAATGTCGGGAAATTTTCCACATAATAATGGTGGATTCCATTCACTTGTTTCATCAATACCATTATCATTTAAATGTAAAAATAATTTTACATAATCACCGTTATCACAGCTAGAAAAATACAAATAAAATAAAAATTCAATTATATTCATTCATAGGAATTGATTTGAGAATTATTTTCAAAAAAAAAGAAAAAAATGAAAAATGAAAATGCCTCAAAAATCTAATAATTTGATTTTTTTTTCAACTTTTTCTTTCTTTTTTTATTTTTTTCCATTGAAAATCAATCAATGATAAATCAATGAAACATGGAATATTATATAATAATGGCAAAATGAGAAATGAAATGAAAATTTCAAATAGTAAAGAAAATCAAATAATAATACTAATAATACTGTGAAACTTTTTCCACTTTTTCATTTTAAAATTTACAAAAAAAAAAAAAATAAATAAATATGAATAAATTCTTAATACAATTTTCATCGAAACATTCAAACAAACAAAGCATCATCATTTGAAAAAAAAACGTTGGATTCCAAATTTTCAAAATTTTCTTTGATAAATTTATTTTTAAGGAGAAAAAAAATTTTCAATTTTGTTTGAATATTTTCTTTTTTCTTTGAATATTATTATTATTATTATTGATGCCTCAAGATAGAAAAAAAGAACAGCAAAAATAGAAATATTCTCACCCTTACACTAAACAATGTGAAATAATATTGATGAATGTCTTTTAAGGCCTAGAATAAATGCCTTGAAATTGGTAAAAAATAAAAAAAAATGCTGATCATCTATCAATTTTCACCAAATACACACACACACAGATAATTCAAAATTCAATTTGAATGAGCCGATTGAAGTGCCTGAAGAAACAAAAATGTCATTTTTTTTCTCTTCGATATCAATACATACATTTATGTTTATTTATTTATTTATTTTTTTTGTATCTATTTGTTCAATATTATTCAATATTCGTGTACATCAGGGAAAAATTTTTTTGATACAAACAAATATTTCGATTGACAAACTTGTTAGTTTGTTTGTTTGTTTGTTTGTTCACACTTATTGATTGTCAAAACTGTAAAAATTGTCATTGAAGATGTTTGAAAAAAAAATTGAAAATCAAAAATCATAAATCAAGAATCGAAAGGTTATTGATTTTGATCTTTTTTAAAAAGAAAATTTTGTTCGCCTGAATGATAATAATAATGATGATGATGCTCATGATCATTTCTTTCAATAAAAAATATTCAATGAAAAATATAATTCATTTCACTGTCAAAAACATTTTTGTTCATTCAAATTCAAATTCATTCAAATTAAATGCGAATTAAATGCTCTTAGTGAATAGATCTTTTGTGTTAGTATTCATAAATATTGAGTTGCAAAGCAAAAATATTCAGTTGTCCAGAAAGTTTTTGTCGATTAACTAATTGAAAAACATTCGGAAAATCTAGCAGAACTTTTCGGACAGCCCGAAAATAATAATTCAAAAAATATTCACACACACACACACACACACTCAATCGTATTCATTTTTGATTGAAGAATTAAATGATTTCAATATTCTTAAGTAAACACACACTATTTTCTTCTACTTCTTCAATTTACATTATATTACATTATTATTTCTACTATATTCATCAGTTCGAGCAGCGATCGCTTAATAATATCTTAAGTTGATATAAAGATTATCTTCATAAAAAAAAGATTTTTGATTTCGAAAATTGATTCTGTTTTTTTTTTTTTTTTTTGGTGAATTGAAATTTTTCAAGATTCAAAATTTCAAAAGAATAATAATAATAATTTCATTAATTTCCATTCATCTATATTTTCCTTGTTTATTTTATCTTTTATTCAATTTTGTTTGAAATTTTTATTTTTTTTGTAATAATTTTCTCATGTTGATTTTCTATGAGAAATTTCTATTATTACAACAACACAACACCAGAAATATTTGCATTCAAAAATTTCCTTATTTTCTATTATCTTTTCCCGTTTTTTTTTCTTGAAGAAAATTCAACAATTCTTGTTTAAACAAGTAGGATTCTCCCAGTCAATATGACAAAGAATTTTTGAAAAAAAAAATTTTAAATATTTAAATTTTTAAGATAATTAAATCACTATTCTTTTCCTAGAGTTTTGAATACTTGTTTTAAAAATGGAGTAAAGACACTGGAAAATGTAAATAGTTTGCATGATACAATCTTTGAAAGTTTTTTTTTATCTGAAATTCAATTTGATTGATGATTTTTATTTTTAAAGGAAAAAAAATAATTTTCTTTAAAAAAAATTCGTAGTCATATTTCAATTGAATTGATTTCTTTTTTCTTCGTGAAGAATATCACGGAAATGTGCTGAAAAAAACTTACCCAGAATCGATTGAATTCATTGAATTCAATGTTGTTGTTGTTGTTTTGGGTGACGATAATGTTGATGATGAATCGTAATTTTTTTGTACATCAAATTCATCGAATATTAATTCAACAATATGATCAGGTTGAGCAATGAATGTATATAATAGACAATCGATATTGTCTTCATATCTATAAAATATATAAGATAAAAATTTAAACGATTATTTCAAGAAAAAAATTCAATGAATAATAATAATAATAATAACTCACGGTACAGGCCAATCAGGTGAAGTAAATACACCATATTCTTTACCAAATGTATCATCAAATATAATACAACGGCATGATGGACCAATTTTTGCATCAATAGGTTTTATTAGCAGAAATAATGATGTAAAAAATAATAATAAGGCGAAAATCAATGATGGTGAAATCAATGATAGCAGAGATGATGATAATGATGATGATGAAAATCTTAATGATAACCAATAAAATGCTCTTAATTTTATCCACTCATAATAATGATAATGATAATTATTTCCATTCATATAATTATATCGATTTTTTATGGAACAATTTAATTGTTTTTGTTGGACATTATTATTATTTACCGTTGAATAATCATCACTATTATCATCATGATTATCTTTGTTATTGAACATTATCATGATTTCGTTGGGCGTCAATTCAAACAAACTTGAGTATGGCAATCTTTTCAATTTGATTGGTAACTTATCAATAAATTTGAATTTATTATTATTAACAATTATTCGTATTGATTTTGATTCAATAATAATAAATAAATGATATCGATTATCGGTTTCATCGAAATCATAACGATTATTTCTTTTATCATTTTCAATTGAATAATTAAATGTACGATGGTCAATGACAATAAATAAATGATTGTCAACAACAAGCACCGATGATGATGATGATAATGATGATGCGGATGAATCGAAATTATCCATTATAATCATTATTATTATAATCGATGTTACGGTTGTTGTCTTTGTTGTTGTTGTTGTTGTTGTTGTTCGAGACAAATGCCTGTGTAGATGATATTTATCATTATTATTACCATTATTATTATTATTTTGACCGATTAAATAATAATAATAATATTTATCATTATCAAAATTATTTATTAAATTAACAATTGTAATAACATAACATTTTTGTTGTTCCATCATAATCGTTGTCGTTGTTGTTGTTGTTGTTTTCGATATAATTTTCATGATTAAAATTTCTATCTTGTTTCAAATATTTACTTGTTACGTTTACTTGTAACTATTTTTTGCTCAGATTAATTATCAATGATGACAAGCAAAGAAGAGAGATGGACAAAATTTGAAAAATCAAAATCGATTAAGGCAACTAATTGTTGTTGTTGTTGTTGTTATTTCCATTATTATTATCATTATCATCAATAATCAACATTATCTTCTTCTTCTTCTCGAAATTGCATTATACATTTTACATTTTTGATTCTACGAGAAAATAAAAAAATAAAAAAATAAAATAAAATAAAATAAAATAAATATTTTCACTTGTCATCATCATCATCATCGATTTATTTGTCCAACATTAACATTTTATGTGTTTTATGATTACAATGTGTATTTTTCATTGTGTTTGATTTCAAAAATTTCAATTCTTCATTTTGAATCTGAAACATTTTTCTTCGTAAAATCATTTAATTGAATGTTTTCAACAAAAATAAAAATAAAATAAAATAAAAATGTTCAGATCAAACAACGCCAATAATGATGATGATGGTTTGCTGTGTAAAAATTAAAAATTAAACATAATACAAAATAATAATAATAAAATACATGATTCAATTTAAATTTGTTTACACTGTCCGAAAAGTTCACTATGGCTTAATCGATAGAGTTGCCGATAAAAATCGGCCAAAACTTTCTGGACAACTTAATATTTAAAAAAAAAATATTGTCCAAATACAATGGCAATTTTTTTCTCGATTTTGATTCAATCAATCGTATCTGATTCAATTTCAAAAAAAAAAAAAAATTCAATCGACAAAAATTGTAAAAATTTCAAGTTTAAATAATGTTTTCAATTTTGATTAAATTCAATTCAATTGAATTTTCAATTTTACATGATTGCTATTCATTTTATATATGAAGCAAATAAATGAATTACATTTATCTATTGTATTCTATTCTATTGTATTCCTATTCATTCTTATGAAACACAATTGTAAAATATCGAAATGAAATTAATTTTCACACGAATCGTTTTTGTCGAGTGAAAAACAAAAAAATGGCACAAAAAATGACAAAATCATTTTGATTTGATTCATTTTTTCTCTTGGAAAAATCAAATAAAAATGAAATAAATTATCAAATGAATTCATTTGGACACCAACACACACACACATACACAAAACAAACCCCCAAAATGCAAAAAAAAAGCCGTCAATTAAAATCGAAATGCTATTTCTAATTATCATCATCATCATCATCACTTGGTATATTTGCAATTATATATAAAATATCGTAAAGTGACAATAAAAAAAATTGTTCATTTATTGTTCATCAACCAATTTTGTCATTTAAAAATAATGATAATAATGATAAAAAATTCACGTTTCATGCTTTTCGAATAACGATTTTTTTTAAAATTGAAAACATATTATAATATAGACACACACACACACAGACACAGAGAGAGTTGAAATTGTCAAAATTTCATTTTCCAAAAATACAAAAAAAACATTACCCCAACGAAAAGAAAAAAAAATGACAATTAATTTTCGTTGATTCAGCTAAAAGTCTTTGTGAATTTATTCGTTTTTTTCAATTTTTCTGTTATAAGATTCACGCAAATGTGGTTGACACTGAATTTCAAATGAAATTAATATTTGGAATTTGAAAAAATTCATATGAATTTCAGTTGAATAGTTGAAAATGTTTCATGTTGAAAATTTTGCAATTATTCAGAATTGAATTGGATAAGAAAACAGAGATGACGAAAAAAAAATTGCAATAATGATTTGCCCGTAAGGCTGTTTAATGATTTTTTTTTATTTTTATTTTTGTTGAGTTTATTATTAGTGAAAAGAAAAAAAAGCGGTAATAATAAATATTAAGAATAATATCGTATGAAGCGGCCAAAAAAATTCAAACATGACATTCAGCCGCCAACAAAAAAAACGAAAACGAAAACCATATTCAACAATGACACTTTGCATATACCGGGCCCCTAAAAAAATAAATCGAAACAAAGGATATGTCACATACATTCAATTCAATTTCAATTTTGATCAAAAAATTGTTTGATCAAATTGTTCAGCCCTTGCGATTCAAAGAATAATAATTCATCAGATTCTCCACGTTTCAATTCTGCTCCTTTTACATTTTCAAATGATTTTTTTTTGATGATTTGATTAGAAATTGAAATGAAATGATGAACGAGCGGTTTAATGCCCCTATACCATTCTTTTATAGGGGAGATTAATAATTCCAATCACGATAAAATCGCTTTCATAAATTCGATCTAGATTAGAAATTGGCAGCAAAATCTCTCGAATATTTCGTTTGTCTTGTTATTTCGATTATTTCAATTATAATTATTATTATTATTATTATGATTGTAATAATCGTTTATTATTAGTTAGTTATTATTATCACAATTTACCGTTTGTGAAAAATGAAAAGAAATGAAGCAATGAAATGAAATGAAATGTGTGTGTACAAAAGACACAATCAATTTGATTTGAGATTTGTGATTTGATTTGATTGCAATTTTGATTTTATTTGAAGCATTAGATTTTGATCTGGATGTTTCTGTTCAAATTCTTTATTTTTTTTCAATTTCAATTTTATTTCAATTTCGATTCGGATAATAATAATCAATTTTTTTTGTGTTTTGTTTCATTGCTGTATTTTTTTAAATAGTTTTTTTCAGCCATTCATTCATGTTCATGTTCATGTTCACATTATTTGTCAACTGTGATATTTTGGTTGTAATTTTCAAAGATATTCAAACGAAATAATTCAACTTGAATAAGTGAATAAGTGAATGGCTGAAAAACTATTGTTTGAATTGAAACAAGTCGCCAAAAAAAAAAGTTGAAAATTATTTGCAAGTCGAAAATAATAGGTTGCCCGAAAAGTTTTTGCCGATTTCGCTGATTATTTTCTTCGATGTAATCGGTAAAAACTTTTCGGACAATCTACTAATAATTTGATTTAATTTTCTATTGTTTTCTCTCACTCAGACATTTTCACAGAAATGTTTCATTATATTTTAAGATTTTTTTTCTTTTATTTTCAACACATTTTTTCTCCATTCATTTTTCTCTTTTCTTTAACTAAATTGATTGATTTTTTTCTTATTTCGTTTGTTGTACGAATTTATTATTCTTATTCATTATTTGATGTTCGAACAATGTTTATATTCATATTGTAATTAAAGAAAATGGAAATTATTATTTTTACTTGATTTTTCAATGTTTTTTTTTCAATGTTCATTTCAAAGACATGTTTCAAATGTTTAAAATGGAAAATTGATGTAAATCTTTAATCAAAAAAAAAAAAAAAAAAATAGAAATAAATAAATTTATTACTTTGAAATTTGAAATTTAGATGAATTTCAAAGAAAGTAATAAATAAATAAATAAATGAATAAATAAGATGATTAATATAAATTTATCAAAAGTTTATACAAGAATTCGTAACATGAATTCATGTAATATTAGGTTGTTCGTTGTAATTCATTTCATTCAATGCAAATAAACTTTTTTTTTGATTCATCAAGGAAAAACAGGTATTATATGATGAATGAGGAGTAAGTAGCGTAAGTAACAATAAACAATGTTGAAATATTACGTTGAAAATTGTTCAAGAAAATAAAAAGAAATTATTCACTTAAGTGTTGTTGTAAGAAACATGTTCTGCCTTAATAATAATAATGAATCGTAAAAAAAAAATTAATTAATTGTACTCATGAATAATAGCAATAATAATAATTAACACTAATAATAGTCAAAAAAAAAATAAAAAACAATGAATAAATATAAATGAAAACATATATATATTTACATTACAAAAAAATTGTGTGTTTGGTTCATTTTGTTTTTTCGAAAATTTATAACAGAATATATATATATTTTTATATTAGGCTGTCCGAAAAGTTCGGGCGGATTTTCATGAGCAAACTTTGATTCGATTAAACGGAATGAATTTTTCGTACAGCCTTAGACATTTTTGTTATCGAATAACAATTTTCAAAAAAAAAAAAAAAAAAAAAAAAAAAAATTTACATAAAATCTAAATTAGAATTTTTTTTCTTTTTTTTTGATACAAATAAATTCAATGTATTTTATTTTTTTGAATTTTTTTAGGCAGTGAAAATAATAAATAAAGCGGAATAAAATTGAAAACAAAACAATAACAACAGCAACAAGAGATGATTAATATAATTTCCCTTGTGTTTTTCTCAAAGTCAAAAATGTGTATCTTCTCACCATCATCATTATATTCAGAATTCTGTTCTGTTGTTTTATGCTTTTGGCAGCATATGAAATTTTAAATTATTCACTGCTTATCTATGTGGTTGTACGAAAAGTTTTCGACCGATCATATCGGCAGGAGAATCATTGGAAAATTGGAAAGAACTTATTGGACAACCTTTATATATACTAATAATATATGATAATTTTTTTTTTGGATATTCTGCGTAATATATTTTTCATTATTTTTTTTTCGATTCGGTAGTTTGGTAGTTCAAGAATAAAATAAATAATAGAATTGAAAATTAATAGACAGTGAGAGGTAAAAACTCTCGAAAATAAAATAGGTAAAAAATACTATATTCCTATACATTGAATAATAATTGAAAACCAAAAATGAATATTTTTTCTATTTTTTCGAAAAGCTGAAATTGATGCAAATACAAATACACAAAAACGAAAAAAATACAAAATTTAAATATATTCAAATTTTCGTATTTCATATTTTGTCAATGATAATAATAAGAATAATAATAATAAATATTCACATTTTTGATTTTTAATGAACATGGTGCAAAAAAAAAGTAATTAAAAACACAAAAGCTTAATGAGTATGCATAAAATGCAATGTGAAACAGTAAAAAAAAAATCATAATGAATTTATAATTAAGATGATAATAATTAACGGAATGTATTTGAATATAATGAGGAAAAAAAATGAGAGAAAATGTATTAATTTGAATTTGAAATTGAAATACGGGAATTGAAACATTAAAATGTTTAAAATGTTTGAAGGAAAATTAAATTTCTTGATTTCAAATAAGGCAATCGACGAACATTTTCTCGCATAGAAAAGCTAATCACTTTGACCATTCACGGATGATGAAAATAATACACGTTATAAACATGAAATACTCATTTCATAAATGAATCTTAGTGGATTAACAACCAAGTGAAAAACATTGAAAAAAATGGTCAAAAATACACAATTTTTTTTTCACGATTTGTCAAATCAAACAATGTGAAAATAACTGACAAATCAAATCAGTCAATAATTGACAAATTATTGTTTGAATTATTAGTAAATAAATGCAACCAATAAACTTGAAATGGTAGAAATTTTCGGGTAATTTTTAAAAGCTTTTTTTTTGAAAAATGAAATGAAATTTAATGATTAATTTCATTTGATTTCTTTGAGCAGAAAAATAAAAAGAAATAAAAGCTCGGGTCCGATTGCAATCACTTTATAGTTTTCTAAGAGGAAAATATTCTTGTTTCAAATAATTTTTTAAAAGCCAAAAATGAAAATAAAAAAAAAATTCGAGGAAAAAGGCATCGAAAGACATTAGCACCCATTATTATTATCATTATGATGATTATTGTTTCTCATAAGCGTAATTGAAATAAAGATTTTCGGAGCCATTTCTTTTAAATATCAAGTTTTTCTTCTTCTTAATTTTTTTTCTAAAAATGAAAATGGCTTATTTTATTTCATTTTTTTTGCTAAAAAATAAAATGTTTCAATTAAAATATGTGTATTACACTTGATTCTTTGATTATTATCAGGGTATTATCATCACTATTATTATTATTATTATTGCTGCGATTATACCACACATTTACACCAATTTTTTTTTTCTTTGAAAGCAACAATCAAATATGGATCAAATATGGAATATATGTGTGTGTTTCGAATAGAAAAAGAAGAAGAAAAAATTGAATTAAATTAAATTCAAAGGAAATATAAAATTTCAATTTTTTTTTCATTATTCAACTGTTTTCAAGCTTTTTTGAAAATCTTTGAAATTTTATCCTTTTATTTTTTGAGTGTCAAAAAAAAATAGAAGGCTACTGATGATGATGATGATGATGACAACAATAATCTGTGTATGATGATGATGATTGGCTGAAATTTTTTCATTTTTTTGAAATGTTTGCTTTGAGTCTTTGTAAAATAATCAGAGATTTTTTTTTTATTTTTGAAAGAATTAAACAAAACAAAGACGAGAAAAAATATGAATTACAATGACAAAGTTGAATCTGTATGACTGTGGCTGCGGCTGCTGTTCATTCACACACACACACACAAGAATTGGGACTAAGCGAATAATAATAAAAAAAAATGAAAAAGATTAAACAAAAAATGAAGAAAAATGAATCCCCGTAGACGTGAAACGTGTATTCTATATGGAAGTAAATGTGGAATTGAAATTCTTTCAAACCAGAAAATAGAATCCAAGAATTGAAGAATCAACCATAAAGAAGAATCCCGTAGAATTTCATATTGACATATTGTATGAATATCATATGATTGAAATGAAATTTCAATTTCAAAATATTTGAAAAATTTTAATTTTTAAATATTTAAATTTTGCAAATATATATGAAAAATTAAAATGATTAAAATTTCAATCATATGAATTATGAAAAAATTCAAAAAAAAACCAAATAAAAAAAGTATAATCTTTGCACAAACATTTTCTTTTTTTTTTTTTTTTTGGATGAAAAATCCTATGCATATTGATGAGAATTCATATATTAGATTGTCCGGAAAGTTTTTGCCGATTTTCACATGTTTTTCAATGAATAAATCGACAAAAACTTTCCGGACAACCTAATATGTCGAGAATTGGAAAATCAAATAAAGACAAAAGATGAAATAATAATAATAATTATAAAAAATAAGGAAAAAGATTTGTATTAGTTTGTTGCCTATTGGATTTATAAAAAAACTTTTAAAGATTTTACAGATTCTTCAAAAAGTATTCATATACAAATTATAAATTATTACAAATTTTACGAATATAAATTAAAAATGAATGAATGAATGAATGAATACAAGAAAGCAACTGTGAATAAATGGAACAAATTAGTTTATTGTGCAATAATAATATCTTTACTTGTTCAAATTATTTATTTATGGAGCAAGAAAAAAAATGTGCTGAAGAAATAAATTCAAATATATTCATAATTGATCAAATATTCATAATTGAACAACAAGCGTAACAAACATTGACAATTAATGTCTTTTTCAAATAATGAAATATATGAAAATATACTTCATAATCAATAATGTATTCATATTTGAATCAAAATATGAAAAATGAATGAATGAATCAGTCAAAGAATATGATTATGAACATAAAATATAATAATAATTTATAATGATTTGTAATATTCATATTTTGCATTATGATTTGATTATTTCATTTTATTATTATTATTATTATAATCATTATTTTGTCCATCATAAAATTATTATCATTGAATTTATATTATTATTATTATTATTATATTAGTAATCATTTATCCATTTAGTAAAATATAAACATATATGAAATTATTATTATTATTATTGTAATCATTTTTATTTTACTTTTTTGTTGTAATATTTATACAAATAATAATATTAGATTGTCCCATAAGTTCTTGCCGTTTTTTAAATTTTTTTTTCATCCAAAAAACGGCAAGAACTTATGGGACAACCTAATAATGATAATATCATAATATAAAATAGTGGTAGTAAAGCTATTTTATTTTTATTTTTTTTTTTCATTTTATTCATTTCAAATCGGATAAACAAACGAAAAATAAATAGATATAAAATGAATGAATAAATAGAATATTCACCAATAATAATAATAATAATAATAATGATGATATTTTTGAATATTATTATTATTATTATTGCCAACTATCATGAAGAATTTTGACGATTTTTAATGGGAAAATGCTTTTTATCAATTTTGAAAATGTTTATTTTTCAAACATAAACAAGTTTATTAAATGTACGAAAAAATAAATGAAATTTATATTTGAAATTACGAAATCAATACGATGTTTTTTTTCGAATGGAAATAAAAAAAAAAATTTTCACTTTATTTTTTCAACCGAAAAATATTCAAATATTTATTTGAATATTTTTTTTAATCATCAACAATGATCGTTGGTCAGAAAAAAGGTATTAAATTGAATTATTATGGACATTTTCGATCAAAAAAAAAAAGCTCTTTTCAATCAAAATATGATGAAAGATATTTCGGACCAAAACACATTGAAAAAAAAAAATTGTATAATTTCTCAATGTTGAATTTAATTGCTTATTGGTTTTTTTTTCACTTTTCGAATAAATCGTTGCAAATACTTCAGGGAAAATAATTGAGTTTCATTTTTTTTCTATTTTATTCAGGGCAATTTTCCCATCGCAAAAAAAATACCACAACAAATTCCCGATTAAAAGTATTTGAAGATCGAAATGAAATTGGTATGGGAGAAAAAAATGAAAATTTCTTGAAAATTTCCACCGTACACACACATACTACATTTTCTACGGGTCTCACAACAATCTATTCTATTCTATAGTCTTTCAAAATTTTATCGGAAAAGATTTTTGAGAAAAAAATGTATAAAATATAAAGAGATAACATTGATGATTTTTTTTCATGGCAAAAAAAAGAAAAAATATATCAATAATTCAGTATAGACTTTCGAATAGAAAATCGAAAACCTCTTCACAATTTTGTTTCATTTTTTTATCACATACTTATTATTCACTTAAAGTTATTCACTTATGTTGTGAATAATTGATTCTCGTTCACTTTCTTTATGGAGAATTTTTTTTTTAAAAAAAAGAAAAAATTCTTTGAAAATTTTTTTTTTTAAGAAAATTTCTTAAAAACATGTTAAACATAATATATGTTGATATAGCGAGAGAAAAAAAATGATAACATTATCAATCAGTGAATTGTCATATTTTATTACGAAATTTTCTTTATACATTTATCATAAGTCTTGTAACCAAGAATAAAAAAAATATTCAAAACAATTTTTTTAAGAATAAAAATTCGAAGAAAAAAGCTAACACAGTTATTTCGAATGGAAGAAATGAGAAAAGAAATGATTTTCTTCTTTGAAAGTGTATAAAAGTATCGATATTATATTTATGTTTTTCCACTTTTGTTTCCATTTGAATGATTTGATGTTTTTTTCTTTTGGTTTTCTTAAAGGAAAAAAAATGATTTTATAATGAATTTTTATTAAGTTGTTTTAAGTAGTTTTTTGTTTTTCTTTATTGTTCGTTCATCATCATTGCTTTCAAAAAAAAAAAACTAAATCAAATTAGACTAAATATTACAGTCAAGAAGCGAGTGAAAAATTGAAAAAACAATAAATGAACAAGCAAAATAAATGAATGAACGAATGAATGAATGAATGGATTGATGATTGTATTATTATCATTACACACACACAAAAAAAAACAATACAATTCAATAATAAATATAAATGAATGAATGGAATGGAATGAATGAATGAATGAATAACACATCAATTGATGATGCTTAACGGACTTTGATTTAATTTTTGAATTATGATAAAAACAAAAACAAAACAGCAAAAACTAAATACATTAAAATTGAATGGAAATTTAGTTTTGATGCTTTTGAAAAAATTCTTAACACAAGTCAACCATAAAAAATTTCAAAAAAAGCTTGCATCCAAAACTACTAAAGTACTATCTGAAGTAGTATTCTTCTGCTTTTGTATTCAATTTTCATTTGAAAAATCGAGAGTTTTGACTCTTAAAAATTTTTAGATTTTCGAGACAAAAAAATAAAATAAAATAACTGTTTTTTAAAATCAGAAATCAGTTCAGTTGAAATTAACAAGGAAATCCAAGAAACATAATTATCACATCGAATGTTCATAGAGAAACATTCGTATGAAACACACAGAAACAGAAAGACATATACGATCACTATATATTGAATGAATCAAAGCTCGAAAAAAAATATATATTTATATCTTCATTGTTTAGGGGTTAAAAATGTGTGTTCAAACAACATTTTTTTTTATCTTTTAGCTCACAGAAAATGTTGGTGAAATGTTTGGAATTAAATTGTATATGTTCAATTTGAAAAATATTTTTTTTCACAAAAAAATTGAACACACGCAAACACATTAATATTGAATGACATATTTTTCAAATATTTTTCACATATTTTTCATCTCTTTCAATCCTTTATTTTGAATTATTTTCATGACTGTTTGGTGTTGAAAAATTTTTAATTTTTGGCCGAAAGTTTTTCTGTTTCATCATGCACTCAATTCTATTTCACATTTTATATGGACCAAATAAAATATTCAACAAAACTTGGCCTCTTGAAATGTTCAATTTCAAATGTTTTTGTTTTTCTTCATTTAAATATGTTGTTAAACTATGATGGAAATTTATTATTATTATTATCTGTGCAAACAAGCACAAAATCATCAACCAACAGCAACAAAATCATTGTCATAATAATAAAATGTAGATTTTATCAAATACCAAAAAAAAAACATTTTCGTATTTGTTTCATTTTTTTGATTATCATTGAAAATCTATGGATAATAATACTATGCAAACAATTTTTTATCGAAAATGTATGGAGATGAATGAATATATGAATTGTAATGATATTCAAACGGAATTTTCAATTCAAAAAAAAAAAAAAAAATTAAATGGCAAATTATTATTATTCAACGAATATTCTATAAGGCTGTCCGAAAAGTTTCTGCCGATTATATCGTAGGAAATTGATAAGAAAATCGGCAAGAATTCATCGAACAACCAAATACTACAAAAAAAAATTTGTAAACAATAATCAAATGTATTCATTCATTCATTCATTCATTTATTTATATTTCGTTTACATTTTGAATGTCTCTGTGTGTGTGTGTGTGTTTGGTTCAACAAAAAAAAACTAAATGTTTAGTGTTCATGGATATTTTTCCATTTTATTTGTTTTCCACATCATGATGATGATGATGATGATGATAATCATAATGAAATATATCCAAAAACATTTATAAAAAAAACCAAACTTTGAGAACCATAGAACCAGACAGCAAAAGCAAACATTTCATTTGTCTCTAAATTCATATTACACACACACACACAAGCTGTTCAAATGAAAGAATATTCATAAGAATTTTGGGCAAAATTGAAAATGAAAATGTTGAAAATAAAAGCAAATGAATTTGAAATTGAAAATAATCAATCGAAAATAATCAGCATATGTGTGTGTATGCAGGAGGTTTTTGTGTGTGTGTAAATATTGTTTTTGAATGTTTGTTTGGGTATTTGTTTGTTTGTTTTTATTTATTTATGAATGTTTGAATTTTTTTGTTTTTGTTGTTTTGTTTTGAACATTTGAAATATGAACAATAATGAATTTACTTGATTTCCGAAAAAAAATAAATGATTCAAGTTCAAGAATATTGTTGCAAATAAAATGAATAGAATTAATCAATATTATTTGGAATATTTTCAAATCTTTTTTGTAAATAAAACTGCATAAGAAATAAATATATGATTTATTCACTCATTTTAACAATGCAATGATCGAAATCCCTGTTAGAAATAAAGAAATAAGAAAATTTCTTCGATAAAATTTTGATAACAGAAACATATCCAGATTGAAAAATCATAACGAAATGAAATTGACAAATGTGGACATACATTTTTTCTTCAATACCAATTTCCGATTTCAAAACATTTTTGAATCAGTTAATTATTCGATTTGATTTCTTTGTTTATTCAATTATTTGATTATTTATTATTAATATTTCTATGAATTTCTATGAATCAGACTTGAAAATAGCAAAAAAAACATCTGGAAAATATTATCTAATAATAACAATGATAATCACATTATTATTATTAAAAATATTGCAATCGATTTCAAAAGCTTTTTACTTTGATTTTTTTTTGAGAGCAAAATATTTCATATTAATTCAAAACATTGCATTCCTGTTTTATTCAGAATTCTCATCATCAAAAGAATGATGATTGGTTATTATATGATTGCTTGCTTCATTCATTTATTCATTCATTCATTGATCAAGTATCATCATTGAATAATAATAACAGGGTAATTGAAGATAATAATTAATTTAATTTGATTTTTTTTCATTATTATTTTATTTCATTAGTTGTTTGGGTATTTTCAAATGAAATTTCCTGAATTTTTTCATTGGTTATTATTTCAATTATCAATTCTAAAATTTTACACATTTCAAAAAACAATATGGTGACAAACAAATGAAAAATAAATAAATAAATAAAAAATAATAAAGACAAACCACCACCACCATTCATCCACATTCATTCATAGACAATAATAATAATAATGATGATGATGATGATGATAATACACATAAACAATACACAAGGGAATATAAATTCATTCATCTATTTTTATTTGTCATTGTATTTCAATTATTATTATTATTTCAATTTTCCAGTGTTTCAACAACATAATCATCATTATTATTACTAAATATTTACTGATAATTTTATTATCTTAATCATTTTTTGTTTTTTTTTTCTGTGAATATTTTTATGAAAAAAAAATTCAAATACATTCAGATACATACAAATTCGTATTCAAATACATTTAATAAACAATGAAACATACAAAAAAAAAAAATAGAAACACATCCATCATCATCATCATCATTCATTCATCAACATGGCAAAGCAAACATATTCAGAATTTGTTCTGAAATATTCTGAAAATGCAAATTCCTGAACAAATCATCATCATCATCTACGTAATTATCTTGTATCTACGTAAATTTTTCGCCATACAAATCACAAATAAATAAATAAATTAATATAAATCGATGTATAAATTGAATGATGAAAATATTTATCATCGATAATAATAATAATAGAGAAATAATAATAAAATAATGAATCAAATCATTGGGAAAATAAATAATTACATACTTGAATTGTTATTATTATTATTATTTATTATTTTTCTTTTCAATATATATATATTTATATTCAATCCACTATTCATCTATAGGATTATAGTTATTCATAAATATTTAGTCATTAAATTCAAAATATGATGATTTATTTATGGGTGATAATGATGATGATTATAATGATGATTATTATGATATAATTGATGTGATAATTTGTCCGATCAGTATATCACTAATATTATTTTCTTTTTTTTTTTTTTGAATCTTATTTTTACAAGTTTTATTTTTCGAAGGAGAAAGAGAGAGAAAATATAAATCCATATTTATATCAATATTCACATCATTGATTCATTTGATAATACTAATAATGATAATAATAATATTATTATGATCATTGTTACACATAATCATTGATGATCATTGATAATATTATTAAATATAAAATATTGTTATTATGATGATGATGATTATTTGATGTTTTTTGGTGGTCTTTAGCTGAAGAAGAAAAAGAAGAAGAAGAATATGTTCAATGGATAGCACCAGAGCAAAATAAAATAAAAAATAAAAATAAAAATTATCGAAATTAATAGATTCAAGTTTTTGAAGACGAATAACAAGAAGAATAAAAGTTTCTTTGCCCGAAATAGATTGGAATATAAATTAGAATGAACTTAAAAAAAATAATGAGAATAAATAAAGAATCAAAATTGAATTTCTTATCGAGAATTCAAGAATATTTCTATTTTTTTGGTTCGATTCTGTCGAATTCAAATGAATGAACGAATGAATGAATAATAATAACAATAATAATGAAAAATAATAATAATAAAGTTGTAAAACTTTTATTTATTTATTTGTTTTTGGTGAGAGAAACATTTCACTGTTCACTGGGAATTTCATTTCCATTTATTCACATTCATTGATTCAGTTATTTTGAATGAAAATATTTGGAAATAAACGATTGATGATAATTATGATTATTATTAGTTGTTGTATTATTTAGTTGTTCACTTATTTTTTCTACGAAAGATTATTATTGGATTTGAAAGAAAGAAAAAAGTTGATTTTCACTTATTCATATATATATATTTTTCTTATTCTTCATTCTTCAATGTTAATGTCGATTTTCTTATATTAAATATTTTTATTCATCATAAGAAAATAGGCAAAATAATAAATAAAATATCATCATTATTGCAATAAAATACATGTGAAATAAATGAAAGAAAAAAAAAACATGCGAACAAATTGATTTTTAGACGAAATAAATAAATAAATAAAATAAAATAAAATTGAAATGAAATAAGATTGATTTTGAATTGAAATTTGTTTGAAAACACAAAGTTGATATATTTTCAATTGAAAAATCTGAATATTTCTTCAAATTTATATATGTGCACACACACACATACACACTCACACACTCAATGATGATGAATATGATGAATATTTTAAATCAAATAAAAATAGCAGTGGGAAAATGAACAAAATATTGACGATGATCATGATCATGATGATCAAGATGATGATGTGTGAATAAATTGAATTATTTATTTATTTATTTTCAAATTGAAATTGACTCTTGCATTATTGAATATAATTATTATTTTTCAGTGCATATTTTCATATATATTTCTGCATCATGTTCAAATATTAAAATGAAATAAAATCAAATATTAAAATCAAATAAAATGCACCAAGAAAATTGAAAATAAAATGGAAATTATTTCGATTTTCATTAGTCTTAAATTGAAATTGTAATTAAATATTTTCCATTTTACTTATTTTTCGTGATTTTTCATCTATGATTGATAGATTTTGGTATTTTTTCAAAAATTTTAAAATTAAAAATTCTACCAATTTTGAATATTCATTGAAACCTTGTGGTTTGTCTTTGTGGAAAATTTTCAATGGGTTTTCAAATAGGTTTCGGCATACGGAAGATCCGATGAATGAATGAATGGAATAAAACAAAAAATCTAAACAATTATAACACACACATACATTTATATATTTGAAAATAGAAAAACAACACATGAGATTTTCGTATTTTTCAAAATTCACATATTCACAATTTTCACAATCATCATCATGATCATGATCATCAAATGATTTTTTTTCATCAAAACATGAATAATAATAATCGAATGCAGATAATCGAAATACGAATAAATTTTCTGTTTCAAACAGAATATGCGGAATACCCGAAAAATAAAAATCCAACAGAATAAAATGAAATGAAATACCAAGAATACAAGAATTGAAGAACTGAAAAAAATATTAAAAAAAAATTTGAAATAATACTAAAATGAAATAGCAGAATATAATTTTTATATGAATTCTTTCATATCATTCATTCATTCATTGATTCATTCATTCCATTACATTACATTACATTTTATTCCATTCATTCATTTTTTTCTGCTTTGCTTTGTTTCATTTGCTTTGAAACAATATTCGAAAAAAAAATATTTTCAAGTGAATATAAAACAGAATATAATTTTTCCATTTTTTTTTCTCGCTTATCGAAATATATGGATAAAACAACAACAACAACAAGAAGAACGAGAAGAAGAATATAACATTTATAAATAATAGTTTCTATATGTTTCATTCATTCATTTATCGAACATTTTCAAAACATTATTTTCGATCCATTTCAATTTCATTCACATCATTCATTCATTCATTCATAGAAGAATGGAACAACACGCAAAATAATGATAATGAAGTAAAATAAATGGGCAGAATATTTATGAAAAAAAATAAAATAAAATTACTACTGTTATTCTGGTATATGTGTGTGTGTGTGTGTCTGAGACTATGGATCATCATCATCATAATAATCAATGAGAATTCTTCTTCTTCTTCTTCTCAGTGAATTATTCTTGTAAAAAAAAAATTCTTTCACATATTTCATCTGTAAATCATATTCTAAAATTATTCTTGGTTATTCTTGGTCATATATATATTCATATATATATATATTGGTGATGTCTGCATTGTATATATGAACGATGAATATATGTATGTGAATATATCAAATACTTTGAACCAAAAAAAAAAAAAAAAAAAAATTACAAGTATTCATAATTGAATATATTGAATTTTTGAATTGAAAAATGTATGATTTTTTTTTTCGGTTAAAAATTCATCTTGTATACATACCAACATATACTGAATGATAAATTCAAATAATTTTTATATATATAATCTTTTTTTGTGAAAATGAAAAATTCATAATAAAGAAAAGAAGAAGCAAAAATGGATGCTTAGGAATTGCGAGAATATATAATAATGAAAATCAATTCACAAAATGTATTCAACTTTACAGACTTAATACACACACACACACATTGAATTACATCACATTAAAATATTAGATTGTCCAGAAAGTTTTTGCCGATTATATCGTAGAAAATAATTGAAAAAAATCGGCAAGAATTTTTTGGACAACCTAATAGATTTGAAATTCATTCCAAAATGAATATACATTATATATTTAGTTATAAAAGAACAAGTATAATGGTGAAAACATATAACACAACACATCATTTTTGAATTATTTTTCATTTCTTGTCGTCAGTTTTTTTTCTTACATAATATTCAGCCATACATCATATTCATTGTTTTTTCTGTTTGTATGTGGCTGTAGTTTTTCATTTTATTTAAATATAATAAGTTGTCCGAAAAGTTCTTGCTGATTTTTCAATGATTTTCTACGATAAAATCAACAAGAACTTATTGGACAACCCAATATTTATTTTTTTTGATTCACTCTAGAGTTCTTGCATCTTATAACACAAAGAGTTTATCACAGTTGCAAATGAATGTATTGAAAACGTATCACGCATAATGATAATATTGAAAACAGCAAAAATAAGACAGAAATTATTCGAAATGATTTCGAATGCAATCGTTTCGTTTTGTCATTTTCATTTTGGTCACTTTCGTATGGCATGGTTTCAACATGAATTTCAATACGGATAATTTTTGCGTTTTTCTCGACAAACGGATAGCAAAATGCGGCGGAATTTTTCGCTAAATTCAAATCGACTTTTGGTGGATTCGTTGATCCAAATGTTTTGTGAAGAAATTCAAAAAAAAGAAAGAATTTGATGTTGCAAAAAAACCACCAAACGAAAAATGTATGGAACCATGTTGAACTACAAAAAATTGAACTACAAAAATTAACCCAAAAGAATAGCCTTCCAAAAAATAAAATAAAATAAAAAATAAAAACTCGATGTGAATTTTGAATTATTTTCTTTCATTTTCATTTCATTTTATTTTATTTTACGAATAATAAGTTTTTTTCGTATGAAACATTTTTCTCTTCTTTTCTTTTCTGTTCACTCACTTATTATTATTATTATTCTCGTATTCAATGATCATTATTATTATTATTTCGAAAAAATATGAAGAATTGAAATGGTTCAGAGAAACAAAAAGCAAAAAAAAAGTTCAACAAACTTTTTTTTTTATTCTTGCCATTTTGTGAATTTCAGATCAAGAATAACATGAAAAAATAAAAATAAAAAATGAAAAATGAAAAAATACAACATAAGCCAAAGCGCAATTTTTTGTTTTCGTTCGTTTTCCACACATACCAAAAAACCATTGAAAATGATGGAAATTTTATGGAAAAAAAAACTTGGTCGAAATAATTGGTTGTCCGAAAAGTTTCTCGTCGATTATATCGTAGAAAATCATTAGAAAATTGGCAAAAATTTATCGGACAACCTGATAAATTTCAATGAAAAAACAGCAAAAAAAAAACTATGGAAAATAGATGACTTGCAAAATGGTGTGGAGATAAACACATCAAAAAAAAATTTCATCAAATTGAAATTATTTTTCATTATTTTTCATTTTTCATATTTTTTCTGGCCAAATAAGAAAGAACCATGAAATATGTAAAAAAATACATACATATAAAATGAATTTTCAAACAATTCTGTTATTTTCATATTTAAACGAAAATATAAAACATTTTCACTTTGAAAAATATGAAAAATTTTTGGAATTTTAATTTCAAATTTTTTCATATTTTTTTCGCTGGTTAAATCTCACAGAAAACAACCAACAACCAGCAAAAAAACGACCAGTAAAATTTTTTTAAAATGAAAATAATTTCATTTAACCAAGTAGTAGTTTGATCATACAAGAATATACATCACAATTTATGGCAGAGAAATTTTTTGAAAAACTTTTGGAAAAATTTTTGAAAAAATTTTCAAAATGAAAATATTTAAAAATTCATTTATGGAATATCATTTCAGCAAGAATTTTTTGCTGTTGTTGTTTGTGTTGTTGATGTTGTGTTGTGTATAAATTCAAGCCATGGAATGGATTTAAAAATATTTAAAAATTTGAAAAAATAAAAATTTTAAAACATGATCATTAAATATCATGATATAAAATGTGTGTGTGCGCGTGTAAATAATCTCGTTATTTTCGTTGTCGTTTGTTGTTGTTTGAATGTAATGCAATGCAATGATTTCCCATGTTTTAAACATTTAAATTTTTGTTGTTGTCGTTTGTCGTTGTTGTTGTTGTTGTTTTGGTGTTTTTCCTGCCACATTTAAATATTGAACTCGTGTACATTTTATTCATTGAATAAATGAATAAATAAATGATTAAATCAATGAATGAATAAATGACTAAATGAATGAATGAATGTATGAAATTTATGGTTTATCATTGAATGTTTTTAAATGTTTGGATAAATGGTTGAATAAATGGATGTATGTATGTATTAGGTTGTCCAAAAAGTTCTTGCCGATTTTCCAATGATTTTCTACGGATATAATCAGTTGAAACTTTGCAGACAACCTAATAAATTTTCGATACAAACAAATAAAATAATAATAAACACATCATAATCATATTTTTTATTTTTTATTTTATTTTTATTTTTGGAAAATCTTATCTTTTCAATGTTTTAAGTCATTTTTTTTCGATATAATATGTGCTTCGATATTACTTGTGTTTATTTGATTGAATTTTTTTTCTCTGAATATTTTCACTCCATTCACCATCAACATTCATTCATCATTTTAAATTCGTGTAAATCGATTTTTATTTTTTCAACAAAAAATAACCAAATTCGATTGATTTTTTTTTTCATTTTCAATTTTGTTGGCTTTGGAATATAATTTTTTTTTTTTTTTTTTTTTTTGCTTCATCAATATCTTGATGCATTTTCATTTTTCTTAGATAATAATTTTTCAAAAAAGAAAGAAAAAAAAATAGTTTCAATTTCATCAAATATATATATCATTGCCTATGTCTATGTATGCATGTAGCAGGCTTTGCATGGCCAATCTATAAGCTTGTGGCATCCATTTGCAATGTTTGTGTGCTGTGTGTGTGTGTATCACATACATATTCTTCATGAATGATTTTTTCAAGATAATAGAAAAAACATTCATCAAAAAGAATAAAAAATAAAAAGAATAAAATTGAATGAAAATCTAGTTTAGTTTAATCACATATAGTTATCAAAGAAAAATAGAAAATATTATCATTATTTATTTAGATTGTCCGAAAATTTTTTTCCGATTATTTTCAAATGTTTTTTAACCAATGAATCGGTGAAAAACTTTCCGGACAGCCAAATACAAAAAAAGAAAATGATAATGAAAAAATATACGAAGAAAAATAAATTTCAAAATGAAAAAATGGTAAAAAATACAATGGAACAACAAAATTTCGTTGAAATTTCAACGAAATTTCAACGGAATTTCAGCGAAATGAATGAATGAATGGATGTAAAAAATAATAAGAAATAAATAGAATATAAATATAAATATAAATATAAATAAATAAATAAATAAATAAATAAATGGAATCACGTAAAATGTTAATATGTTTTCGATTATCATTATTATTATTATTATCATCATTATTATTATTATTAGTAGCAATGTCGAAATATATCAGTGTGTATTTAGTGTTTCTATTATCATTATTATATGTTTTGTTTTTTTTGTTTTTCTACCGGATATATTTTAATACATTTTCAATGTAAAAAATTTCTTCGGTGCTTCGGTTTTTTCAAAAAATAATTTCAAGATTATACATGAAAATATTTTCTTATGTTTGTGTGTGTGTGTGTGTGTACATGATTCATAAATTGATGAAACGAAAACAACTAATTTCGAAAAGATTTGTTTTCATTTATTATTATTTAATTTAATCCAATGAGATAAAGAATAGCCAATAGAATAGAATAGAGAATTATTTGTCGTGTATATATATTTTTTTTCATTTTGTTATCAATTATTTTAATGAAAAATAAAATAAAAAAAAAAGAAAGAATCATTTTTAAATGGATTAATATTATAATATTGAATTGAATTGAATGAAAATATATCTCTGAACTAATCAAAGTAATTGCTAATAATTATTATTGAATTGGCTACATTATCATATCAAAGATTATGATTGGCATCTAAAATGGCGAATCAAGGCTATTTTTATTGAATAATTTTTTTTTTGAAAAAAAAAGAACAAGAGTATCGAGAAATATCAAATAATTTATTTCAAATATTTTGAAAAAAAAAACATTTAATTCTGTGCTAAATATGGCCTTTGCAATAACCCTTTGCAAACAAAAATCAAATGAAATTTTTTGTATTAAAAAAATTTATGAATGAAAAAATGAAAATCATGGAGAAACCATGGAGAGAACCAAAAAAAAAAAAAAAAAAAAAAATTCCACATACAATTCCATTGTATTCATCATCATCATCATTTATTGATTCGTGTTGTGTGTGTTGTGTTGGTTGGTTGTGTTGTGTTGGTGGTGAATAAATCATAATGACGATAATAATAATGAAAAATTAATGAAAATTCCACAAATTTCAGAATTTTTTCTTTCAACGCCCACTATATGCCAGCCACTGCACTCAAACTATTCATTTTATATTCCCGTTCATTCATTCATTCATTCATTCATTCATTCATTCATTCATTCATTCATTCATTCATTCATTCATTCATTTTTTTTAATTTAAATTCAATTTTTGGTTAATTTTTTTTTTTTTTTTTTCGTAACCAAAAATGTTTCAAAAAAGATCACATTAATGTGAATTTAGCACAGAAAAACTAAAAAAGACAAATTAAACGAGTACCAAAACGACCGACAAATTAAACCGAAAACTTGTGGTGAAATTTAAAAAAAAAAAAAACTGGGCAAATTTGAAATTGAATTCGTTTCGTTTCGTTTTTGGTTTCAATTCATTTCAGATTATAATCAGAGACAACAACAACAACAACACTAATAACGAAAGAAGAAAAAAAAAGTTAATTAAATGATAATAATAATTAGTTAATAATGATTATTAACAAATTCAAATACAAATCATTCGTAATCATACATTTATCAGAAAAAAAATATGGGACAAAATATTGGGTTGTCCCATAAGTTCTTGCTGATTATATCGTAGAAAATTATTGGAAAATCGACAAGAACTTATCGGACAATCTAATGAAAGAAAATCGATGAATAACAACATATTTTTTTCTGTTTGGGATTTCAAATGATTGATATGAAAAATTTTCATTTCGTTTGTTTCTTTGACGATATAAATCTATGAATAATTTTGTTTCATTTCGTTTTTTTCCTAGTTTTCAATGTTATAATTGATTCGTTTTCAATGATTATTATAATAATAATAATAATGATAATAATAATCATAACAATAATCATAATAAATGATGATGATTGAATGAATGAATGAAAAAAAAATTATAATGATAATATCATTATATAAGGTTGTCCGAAAAGTTCTTGCCGATTTCCTCTCGATTCTCTACGATATAATCGACAAAAATTTTTTGGACAACCTTATATATCTAAAATAAAAAATTATGAATATATTTGTCATCATTATTTGTCGTCATTAGTTTCATTTTTTTGCATTTTCATTCATTTATTCATTAATATTTATATGAATTCATTTTATTCATTTGAAAAATCAAACCTCTATTCATTTCATATACATTTGAAAAAATACAAATATTCATTCATATATATTTCAAAATTATATTATTACATTCAATATGAATGTATAAGGTAAATATCTTGATAATCATCATTATCAGACAAATATAAATATAAATATCAATATCGATATCTGAAAATGAATATGAATTTGAATATAAACACAATTACCAATTTGATACCCATGAGAATTATTCACATATGCTTTGGAAAATAAAAATAAAAATAAATTCATTTGTTTATATGTTTATAAGTATTAGGCTGTCCCATAAATTCTTGCCAATTTTCCAAATAATTTTCTACGATGAAACCGACAAAAACTTTCTGGACAACCGAATAGAAAAAATATTCTGATATATTCTGATATGATGATATCGATCTATTTCGTAAATAATCAATTTGATAATCGAAAATAATGAATGATAATCATTATATTAATGAATTCATTTATCAAATGTAAAATTATTATTATTTTTTTTCTCTTTCATTCAAATTAAGCTAAATAAAAGCTAATAAAAATGAATATTATCATTATTATTATTTCCAAATTGAGATATTGAATATATGGAATTAGCTTATAATTGGAAATCCAAAGGAACAACAAAAAAAAATCAAATTTTATGAAATTCTTTGAGATAAACTGAGATAAAACTGAGATAATTTTTTTTTTTTTATTTTTGCAGAACCTTTGGAATCATTAAATATTTCAAAATTAAAATCATAAAATAATTAATAATTGGAGAATAACCATAAAAGAACATGTTATAAAATATGAATTTGATAAAATACAATTTATAATAAAAAATATTAATGTTTTTGTCATATTTTATTTTTCAGCGATTTTTGAACTTTTTTCTAAAAAAAATGAATTTTTAATGAAAATAATATTAGATTGTCCGATAAGTTCTTGCCGATTTTCCAAATGATTTTCTACGATATAATCGGCAAAAACTTTTAGGACAATCTAATAATAAATACTGAAAGACTTTAAAAATGTTTCAATCTGAATATATAACAATAGAAGAAAAGAAAAGATTATGAATAAAAATAAAAATAAAATAATGAGATTTGTAAGCAACAGAAATCACTATTATTATTATTATTATCATCACTAACCCGAAACAAATTATCCATAATAACAATAATAATGGCAACGACAACGAAAAAAAAAAAAATTTTATCATAAAATAAATATGTGTTGTATGATATTATTACACATGAAAACAACCAAAAAAAAAAAAAAAAAAAAAAATTACTAAACTATGTCAAATGAATAGAAAATAAAATAAAATAATAGGTTGTCCGAAAAATTTATTCTGCTTTATTAATGAAGTTTTATCATGAAAATTGGCCAAAACTTTTCGGACAGCCTATCATATAATTTATCCAACAAAAATATTATTTGAATTTCTCTATTATTATTATTATTATTATTATTATTTGCACAAGTGCAAATAAATTTAAAATGGATAAACATGATTTTATTTATTTATTCATTTATTATTATTATTATTATGAATATGAATATGAATGGATATGAATTTATCAAAGAATCTAAAATAGAAAATGAAAACTTTGACCATAAACATGATATGAATATTAACCACACACACACACACAAACACACACGACGCATACAGACACATTGAATCATATGGTGCCGATCGGCAACAAAACAAATTTGATCGTATTTGTTTAATTTTATCATTGAAAAACAATGGAAAATATTTTTGGACAAAATATATTTTTGAAAAATTTTCAAATACTGAACAAAATGTGTTTATTTTTCAATGTAACTTTTGACCAACCAATTGGGATTGTTCATTGACGAAGATCATAGACAGCCAAAAAAAATTCAAGAAAAAAAATTCAAATTGCAAAATCAACTGAAACTATTTTAACTGAAATAGATTGAAATAATTTAGAGGGGATGAAATGAATAAACAAACGAAAAAAATTGAATTAAAATAAATAAACGTGCACCAAATTCTCGGGTTTTTTTTTGGTTGTTGAATAATAAGTTGTCCGAAAAGTTTTTGCCGATTATATCGTAGGGAATGATGAGAAAATTGGCAAGAACTTATTGGACAACCTATTATTTAATATCATTTCAAATTATTAGATTTTTGTTCAAAGCAAAAGAATTTGAAGAAGAAGAAGAGAAAATTTATGAATAAATATTGAATCAAATTCAGTAAAAAAAAAAATACATAAAACGGTCATAGAAAAAAAATATTCTCACCATGTATAAATGAATATATTCACTAATTCAACTACTAATGAATGAATCATTAATTATTATTATGATTATGATTGTCATCATTATTCATGTATGTAAGTATGGTATGAATGTAACAAATGTAATGATGATGATGGAAAAATATATGAAAGAAAATAAATGATGAATTTATGCAAATTCATATCTCGAAGAATTTAAGATTTTTTCTGTTTCAGAAAAAATTGTTCAAAGTCAATGGTCCTAGTGCTTGCTTGTTGGCATTCAAAATGATGCTTTTGACAGCGAAAAAAATTTTCAAAAAATAAAAAATAAAATAAAATCAATAGCCTTTGACAACAACAAATGTATACATATATGATTATCAATGTTCAATTTTTTTTTCTGAGAATGATTATTGACATTTTCATCATCATCATCATCATCAACGATTCTAATCGAATCGATAGTCTGAATTGTATCGGAAATTTTTTTTTTTTTTAAGAAACTTTGAAACTTTTAATGAAACGATAATGATAGTGTTCAGTTATTGTTGAACAAGAATCAGTGTATTTTTTCTTATATTTTTTGGGGCATTTCTTTGGGGTACATTTCTAGGGTCCACTGATACAACCAATGATAATCAAATGGATAATGATTTTTCAATGATTATTATTTATTTATTTATTTATTTATTTAAAAATTATAGATATCAAAAGTTTTTCCATTGAAAAATGATGAATCTTTTTGAATTCATAAGAAATGAATAAGTATCGTAAAATATATTTCTGAATTTCGAAAAAAGAAACGATCACAATGAAAAAAAATGGGTCAATGAAATTGATAAGAAATGAAAATAATAATCTGTGGGTAAACGATTACAAAGATTGTTGAATCATTATTCGTTGTTTGGTCGGTTGGTTGATTGGTTGGTTGGTTGACTGGTTGATGATGGAAATTTTACAATTTTTACAATTTTTTCAAAAAAAAAAAAAAAAATTCCACGAAACAATTTTCGATAAACTTGTCCATTTCATTCATGATAGGGTAGTGTTGTGCGGTGTTGTGTTGTTGTATTTGTCCATTCATTTTCAATTCGATTATTACTGAACAAGATATATAAGGGTTATTCTGAATAGTGCTGTACACTGAAAATGGTGGCCCTAGAAATTGGGGCTTAGAAGTGAGTGGACAAGTGAAATTTAATGGGCAAAAATTACACAAAGAAATTTTTACGACATTTTATAACAAATAAAAGTTTGACAATTGTAAATCTATCATTTACTCACTCATTCATTCATTCATTCATACATACATTCATTGATTCATTTATTTTTTATTTTATTTGATTTGATTTTATTTTATTTTATTTTATTTTTTTCAATTTAAATCTTGAATTCTCTTTTTATTTTTTTTTGGAAAACTTTGTTTTGTTGTATTTTTTTTTTATTTTTTATTTATTTCGATTCATTTCAATTCATTTCATTTCATTTCATCTAAAATTCTTTTCAATTCTTGTCATTTCGTCTTTTTTTTTGTTGTTATATTTCATTTCATTTCATTCATTTATGTATTAGGCTGTCCGAAAAGTTTTGGCCAATTTTCATGAACAAAACTCTATTGATTAAGCCGAATGAACTTTTCGGACACAGCCTAAATATTTATTTATTTTATTTCATTATTTTTATTTTATTTTATTTTTCTCTCATTTTGAAGTTTATCAATGTCAAAATTTATTTTTATTTTTTTTTATACTCTATTTCACTGACAATAATGTGTAGTGGTGGTGGTGGTGGTAGACATAATTTTTCACAAAACAGAAAAAATTAAAAAAATTAAAAGAGTTATAACAATCAAAATGATAAATTATAACCCTCGTCATCGTCAGCATCATTATCATCATCAATTGATGATAATGATGATGCCACATGGAAAAAAAATAAAAATCTCGCTCAATTTTCCAAAGTTTTTCGAACTCGAAAGAATCGAGTTGTTGTTTTGGGTCGAGGACTATTTTAGTGGAAAAGGACTTGGCAAACAAGAGATTCGACAAAACAACTATTTTGACATTTTCATGAATCCAGTTATTATCGATTTATGGATGCTGAAAACTTGCAAAAAACAAAATTACATCTTAAAGCAGCCAGCCAACATTGATATGATGAAGAAGAACAAGCAGAAAACATTTCATATAAACCATCATCATGATGATTTTTGTATATTGTTTTGTGTGTTTAATGATTTTAATCATTTGAATGGCAAAAATTCTGAATTTATTTATTTATTTATTCGATCGATTTATTGAATTTTTCAGTTTTCGTTCATTCATTCATCCATTTTTTTGAAAAGAAATGTGAAATGAAATGAACAAACGAAAAAAATATCAAATAAAATAACGAATAAATAAATAAATAAATAAATAATAATTGAATGGATATAATCATCAGAGGATGAGGACCAAGTGAAAGAATCAGAAAAAAAATTCAGAAATCAAATATTAGGTTGTCCAAAAAGTTTTTGCCGATTACGTCGTAGGAAATTATGAAAAAATTGGCAAAAACTTATTGGACAATCCAAATAATTAATAATTTTGATTTCAATGATTTCAATGATTTCTGATTTTTTCTTATTTGTATTTTCATTTTTTCGCATTTTTTGATTTCAATTAAATGATTTTATTCCATATTTTTTTCAATTCAATTCGAAATATCAATGATATAAGATGATTCTTTATTGAATTGATTCTGTATTTGATCAATCTGTGATGTTTATCTGTGAATGTATCATCATCATCATCATTTTGAATAGAAAATTTTGAGATTTTGCAAAAATAAATCATCATTATCTTTTGATTATTTTCAATCTATTCTGTTTGTCTTATTACAGATAGATTTATATGAATATAAATATTCATTGATTCATCATTTATTCAAAAAAATATAATTATAATAATAATCTCAGACCCATGCATGCTTTTAATACTCGAGAGCATCATTTTTTGTTTTTTGGGCAATAATCATCATTAATAGATGATGATGATAATAGAAATGAGAATTTAAAGTCATTTCATTTCATTTCTTAAAAATTTATTCTGATTATCATCAATTTTTGAGATTTTATTTGGACTAAAAGTATTGAATCATTAAAATCATTTTGATTTGAAAATATTTCTTCAAAGAAAGAGAGAGAAAATCAAATTCAAATGATCATACATTTATCATCATTGTTTTTCCTATTTTATTTAGCAAGCAATCATGATCAATATATTAGGTTGTCCCATAAGTTCTTGCCGTTTTTCAAATAAAAATAAATTTAAAAAACGGCAAGAACTTATGGGACAACCTAATATATATAGATATACAACGAAATGGTCTAAGAAAAAGGCCCAAGAAAATATTGTCAAATGTCATTTTGATATTTGAATGGTTTAAATTTTTAAAATCTTTGAATTTTCATATCAACAACAACAACATCATTATTATTATTATGTCTTAAATCATTAAATTTCATTGCATTTTTTTTTTTTTTTTTTTGATAGAGTTATAATAAAAATGTAATAATCATTATTGTCACTATTTTTTATTATCATTTAAAAATGATAATCAAATTTAATGACGGAAATTTCTCGGAGGAGCAAAATTTTTTTTCTTTAATCGAATAACAGAATCAAAAATAATAATGATTATTACATTTTAAATTTGGAAATAATAATTTCTCATTAAATTTTGATCATTGTTTTTTTGAGGAGAAAAATGTTTTGCTTTTGAAAAAGCATTATTAAAGGATATTGAAAAATTTTCCTCTAATCTCACTTCTTTACTGATTTTCATTTTGATTTTGAAAAATATTTTTTTTTTTTTTTGTTTTTCAAATGACTATTGATTTTTAATCCAATTGACAATTATATTAAACATTGATAAAACATTGAATTGGTAAAAAATGGTTACGAAAATAAATACATATATAAATATATAATTGATAATCGTCAATGTTTTTGGAATCTATGATCAAGTCAAGTGGATCAATAAATTTTTTTCGATAATCATAATGATAATGTGTCATACATTTAATATTGATTTAAAGTTGTTATTTTTCAAATATTTTTATTATTTCTCATTTTCAAACTAATAAAAGAAAAAAAAGAGAAATAGCAAACAAACACCAAAATAAAATGATCGAAACAAAACCCTAGCAATTTTATTATAAATTGATTGATTAAATTAATCAATCATCATTACCATTTTAAAATTATCAATTGTATTTGTTTGTTTGTTTGTATTTGCATTGTTCGAGCGTTATTGTTGTTTTGTTTTATTTATTTCTTTTGCTAATTTCATCATTTAATTCATCTAGTTTGAATCATCATGATATAAAATTTTCTATCGACAAAATCAATGTTTGTGTTTTTGGATATAAATCTTTCATTATTTTCATGTTTCTTGCTGCATTTAATATTTTTCTCTTAAATAATCATGGATCGCACTATTCATTCATCATTCACATCATTTAAATATAAAAATATTATCGCTATTTTTACAGTATTATTGACTATAATAATTTTACAAATCAAAAATGTTCACAATGAATTTGCTAAATGTACAAAAGATTTTTGCCGAATACAAAAATGTACAGAAAAATTGTGTAAAGGTCAAAATAAAATATTGTTTCATAATGTGACCACTTGTGGCTGCTGTAATCAATGTGTTGAACAGCTTGGTTAGTCTTTCAGGCATTTTATTTTATTTCATTTATTAAAATTGAATTCAATTTCAAAAAATTTAATTAGGTGAAAACGATGATTGTGTTTTAGAAATGAAAGGCATTATGCCTGATACTGAATGTGGTCCACATTTACGGTGTGTAAAGAAAACAAATAAAGAAATAGAAGTCGATGCCATCTGCCGTAAAAGTAGGTTTTTGATTTTATTTAAAAAAAAATTAAATTTAAATCAAATTTGAAATTTTAAATAAATTTGATTAGTTGGCGATATTGAAAAAGATTTGCCAGCCAATAAACATGGCTGTGAATATGAAGTCGAACAATTTGATCAAAATCGTTTTCAAATGCAAATCTATAGCATTAGACCTGTATGTAATCAATATGGGGATTATAATTTGCTTCAATGTAAACAAGGTACTTTGTATGTATTTGTTTTGTAAAAAAGAAAAATCAAATTTTTTTTTCGATTTAGTTTTCGATTTATTTTGCTAATTCAAAGAATTTTTATATATTTTTCTAACAATCAAGATGTCAATGTGTTCGACAATATCGAGATAGTGAGACCGGTAAAATGAGAATACGGCCAATATTTGGTACAGATATTTATACGAATGCAGATAAAATGAATTGTCGTATGTATTTCTTTGTAATTTTGTAAAAGAAACTTTGAAATTTCATGATTTATTTTATCATGGAATAAATTGGAATTCAAAAAACAAATTTTTCAAAATAAAAGTCTGCGCAAATCAATTTGAAAATTTAAATGAAAAATTACGTGAAATGATACATACATTGGAAGAGAATAAACGTTGGCAATTGTCACCGATTACTGAAAAATATAATATGCCCGATTTAAATCCGATATTTTTCACACGCTGTAAATCAAACGGTAATTTTGAACCATATCAAACATATGGAAATTATTCATATTGTATCAATGAAAAAACTGGACATATTGTTGATCGACCAGTGCTGATGGAACATGCATCTGAATTGCCGTGTTGTAAGTATTTTATTTGATTTTTGATTTATTTTTTTTTCTCTTCAAAATTATCACCATTCACAATCATTGAAAATCCGAAAAAACAATGCAAAGATATTATTTTGAAAATGTGATTTTATTTTTTCATTTTTTTTTCAAAAATTTCATTTGAAAACCATTTGTCAAAATAAGAGAAATAAATCACAAATGAAATAGCGATTGAAACATGAATAATAAATCATCGACAAAATACAGGCAAAAATAAATACTAATATCAAACAGCAAAAAATCTTGATAAAATTTTCATTATTTTTTCATGTTCAATTTCATATTTTACTTTGAAAAAAAGATTTCATATTTTCCAAAAATATCATGATAAAATTTTCAAATT
This sequence comes from Psoroptes ovis, assembly GCA_002943765.1. NCBI lineage: Eukaryota > Metazoa > Arthropoda > Arachnida > Sarcoptiformes > Psoroptidae > Psoroptes > Psoroptes ovis. The sequence continues at coordinate 4,023,483 of PQWQ01000004.1, read as the reverse complement.
TTTTTTCCAATTTATTTATTTTACAAAAAAAAAAAAAAAAATAAATTTAAAATCACATGTAATGGTGGAAATAAATGGAAAAATTTCTAAAAACAAAAAGATTCGAAACGTTATTCGTTTAAAATCAACGATGAAAGTTGTATTGCTAAATATAATCGTACTGTGAATGAATATTATCAGCTGAAAAATGAACGAAATACGAATATAATTGCATATGATTTACCTAATTGTGATCTGGATGGTACATATGCACCGTTACAATGTGAAAATAATAAGTAAGTTGTATTTTCTAATTGTTTTTGATGAATTTATTTTCATTTTTGCTTAATCTCTCCCTGTGTTTATTGCCACTTAATCGACTAATTACAAATGAAAAAAAAGATGTTATTGTGTTAATAAAAAAGGTGAAAAATATTTCAAAATGACTGATCGTAATAATGATTATGGTATTGATCGTAATGATCAATATTTTGGTTCAACACAACAATGCAGTAAGTTTTAAAATTGTAATTGATTTTTGCACTAAATTTGAATATTTTTTTTTTGAATTTAAAAATGGAAGCATGTTTACGTAATAAAAGTTTAATACGTGATATTCGAAAACGTGATAAAATAACCGATCTATTTAGTCAATATCAATGTGATATTAATGGAAATTATCTACCATTACAATGTTCAAATACTGATTGTTATTGTGTTGATCCTATCACTGGTTTTGCTGAATTAGATGAATTTGGTTCAATGAAAATTGCACTGAAAAATGAACGTGAACAAATAAAACAATTATCATGTTATCAAAATTATCCAAATGAACATAAAAAACGTTTAGATCAAATATTACCAGATGATATTTGAAAAAAAAATGATTATTTTCAATGATAATTACTTCATTGATAATAATATCTAATATCATTGAATGACTTATTTTTTTATTTTCACCATTTAATTTTATTCGCTCGAAATTTGATTGAAATCAAACATATTAAAAATCCATCATTTTCATTTTCATTTCTTCTATTTTTTTTCTTTGTTCAATAATTTCCTTATTTAGATTTTAAATATTGAAAATGTTCTTGTTTTTTTTCTTATCAGAAATTAAAAAATCAATGATGAATCAATTTTATTTTATTGTTTTTTTAAATAAATATGCGCGTGCAATATACACATTGCACTGAGAAGAAAATTAAAAAAAAATTATTTAGATTCAAGCCAAAGCTGTAAAATATATCGAAAAATCAAGAAAAATCCATTGATTTCAATCAAAAATGTTTTCGTATCACATCAACGATAATGAATTAATGAATGAGTGTATTGTATTATGACTAGAAATTGCAAAAAAAAAAAAAATGATAAAAGCATCAAAGAGCAAATTTGATTGAAAAAAAAAGAGAAAATTTTTAATGATAATGAAATTGAATTGTGTCGTTGTTAAATCTGTGAAAATGAATGACAGTGTCATCATCAGCCATTATCACCATGGTAATGATAAATGTTGGGCGAGCAAATGTTTGAATGAAATGATAAAATTGAAATCAATTTTAAAAGAAAAAATTTGCCAGAAATTCATCATTTAGTCACACACACACACACACAGATACATTTTTTTTTGGATATGATACGCACAAAACATTTTGTTTTTATTGATCAATGATTATACATTCATTCGAAAAAAAACATTTTGAAATTGAACAGCATCTGATTGATGCATTTCAACACAACAACAAACAACAACAACCACCACCACCACCTTCATCATTGTTGATTTTTTGTTTTTTAGAAATTTATTCATTTTCTGTACAAGTTTTATTCATGAATATATGACCATTTTTTTTTTAAATCAATCAATTCACTTTACCTTCATTCTCAGCTGAATTTTTGTGATTGAAAATTAATAATTATTAATTGAATCATTCAAAAAAAAAAAAAAAAAAATTAATATGACAATCATATTGATTCAAGATCAAAAACATCATGAAGAAATTGGGAAAAATGTAATTAATTATGATGATATGAATTTTATAAATCAAAATTTGAATAATAATAATAATAACAATGATGATAATGATGATGAACGAAACAATGCTCGTAATAATTTCATTATTAATAATTTGAATAATGATAATGATAATGATCATAATGATAAATTGATGAATGATGATGATGATGAAAAACAATTATCAACAATGAAAACAACAGGATCATCATCGCCATCATCATCAATGACAACAAAAGAATCGAATAATTCAACAACTATTTATTTTGAATTATATAATCTTGATAATGATATTGAACAGCCATTGAAAATAAAAACATCATCATCATCATCATCATCATCAACAACTTTGTCATCTTTAATGAAAAATATTGAATTTCAATCAAAATATCAACAAAAACGACGTCGTTTACGTTATACTAGTTGGGATGTTTATAAATTACCAACAACAACAACAACATTGTCAAATGAATTTATATTATCATTAGGAACAACTAGCGGATCTTGTTATATATTTTATCGTAAATTCAATGAAAATAATGCATTTGAAAATGGAAATTGTGAACAACATTCATGTCAATTATTATCATTATCATCATCATCGAAAGCGCCATCATTACAATCATTATCATCGCTATCATCGACATTATGTATGGAATCAAATAATGATGAACAATTAAAACCGCAACAATCATCTGCTCAAAAGCATTTGGAAAGAAATTCTGAACCTCAAAGTCAGCAGCAGCAGCAGCAGCAGCAACAGAATGATGAAAAATTTGATTCATATAATCATCAATGGTCACATTATACAACAATTATTGCAAATGATTTAGTTGGAACCATAAATTCAATACATTTTTTTCATGTTTCATTCATGAATACATCAATCCGTACAGATTCATCATTATCATCATCATCATCATCAACAGCAACACTGACAGCAACAACATCAAATGATAATCTATTATATTCAGGAAATTATGGTACATTAACATCAACAATAACGCTACCAACTTTAACAACATCAATGACAAATCAAATTGATGAATCGATTATATTCAAACAACAACAACAACAACAATTATATAATAATAATAATAATAATTACAATTTTAATGATAACAATTATTCTTATAATTTCAACAATAATAATAATAATAATCATTGTCCATTTAATCATTATAATAATGATAACAATAATATTGATGAGATTTATTTGGATAAAATACAAAACAATAATGATTGTCGTAATAGAAATGATAGAAATAATAATAATAATATTAAGCATCATTTAATATTATCATTAGGAACAACAAAAGGTCATGTAATTCTTGTTGAAATATATGAACCGAAAATTATTATATTAAATAATAATGGTCAAAAAACAATGACAACAACATCATCATCTTCATCGTTCTCATGGTCATCATCATCATCATCAGCAGCAGCATCGTCATTGTCGAAAGTATCATCATCAACATTAACCAGTTGTTCGACATCATCATCATCATCATCATCATCAACATCAAAATTGAACAACAGTAATAATAATAATAATAATACATTTCATATCATTTATCATTGTCGTGAATTAACTAATGAACCGATCGATATGTTACGGTTCGATGAATTTGGTAATCGGTAAATATATAAATATATATAAATATAATTCCACTATTCGATTCTTTAAATGTTGGATTTGTTCATTTGTTTTTTTTGTTTTTTGTTTCATTTCATTTCAATTGAATCCAATTCTCTTTTTTTCCAATTCTCCAATAATTCAATTCAATTCATTTCTATTTTTTTCAATATTATTGTTTCATTTTGAAATATGAAAATAAAATAAAAAAACATCAATCAATTTTAATCAATAATTATGATAATAATAACAGCAATTTTCCAATGTGTTCAAATCATCTATTTCATTTTTTTGTTCATCATCAATTATTATTGTCTAAGACTTATAACGATTTTTCTATTTTTTTTTTCAATGAATTTTCAATTTTAAATATTTAACACATTGTGCTTTTATTAATATTATTTCATTTGTTATTATTAATTCATTCATACATTTTTTATTTTGGTTTTGGTTTTATTGTTTAATTTAGATTATTTATAGCTGATAATGGTGGAAAATTATTTATACTTTGCAATATAAATGGATTAATATTTAATAATAATAATAATAATAAACATACATGTCCAACAATAATAATAAATTTAAATGGTATCGGTATTAATCAATTTGATGTATGTGAAAAATATTTTATATTTTCATCATATGAAAATCGTGTATATTATTTTGATTTAAATAATTCAAATTGTTTTCAAGTTGGTAAATCAACTGTACAAATGTCGCAACCACCTGGTGTATGCATTGTGCCAAAATTCATAAATAATGATGACATTAATGATAATGATAATAACTTTATGAATTCATTCGAATATAAAACATTTGTATCTAGATCAAAATGTCGTCTATGGGAAGTGAATGAATATGGACAAATTGAATATACACATCAATTCATGAATTTACTGGTCAATCGTTTGACAATGTTAACGATTGATAATTTGACACCAATTGTAAATGGTTTGATTTTTTTTCAATTTTATGTTTGATATTTTTTTAAAATTCAATTTTCTTCATTGTTCAAGATAAACACGGTGTTTTTGAAACTAAAAATATCCGGCAGATTCCCGAGAAAATTCAAAGTTTCGGCCGTTTATATCTTATGCATCATCCTATCACTCAAGAATATTATTTGGTTACATATTCGACAACGAAATCGACGGATGATGTTTCAAAATCACAAGAAATGAATCGTATATATGTAATCGATATTAATGACTATTCAATTATTGCCATTAGTGATCAATTTGTTGGCCATATTAATTATTTAAAATGTATACAAAATGAAATATTTGTATCATATTATCAATCATCAATCGATCATGAATTATTCAATTATTCAAATCGTTTACATATGTTTGTTTTGAAATTGATTATTAATGGTAAGATTTGATGGAATAATTTTTATATGATTTTACTGACAAATTTCTCTCCCTAAAATTATATTTTTCAGTACCAAAATGTGATTTATCATCATCGAAAACAGAATCATTATCATCGATTGATTCGATAATCATTGACGATAATCAACATGAGCAAATTACAAATGAATTGTCAAATAATATTGAACAAAATGTTGATGAAGAAATCGAGCAAAACGAAGATGAATCAATAAAATTGTCTGAAAATGAATTGAAATTATTGAATTTATACAATCAATTGACAAACGATGTCGATAATAATAATGATTTGAATTCCCAAGATACAAATTGTTACCAATGTGGTTTGCCTATTGAAAATTTCTTCAATTTACAATCATATTTTCTGGACACAACATTACTTCAACAACTAAAATTATTACAATTCGAAATTGATGATGAACAGCATGAACAATTGATTAGATTATGTGAAATGAAAAAAAATTGGAAATTATATTTACAATTATTATTATCATCAGCCAAATATGACGAACGTTTCATTTTTATGGCATTAATATTGTCAACATTCAATAGTTCCAATTATTTTATTGCTAAAAAATTATTCCACATCGAAATCAATTCAGATGAATGGGTTAAATGTTTTCAAAGATTATTCCGCCATTTCAAAGATAATCATAGCCAAATCAATGATGATCAGCAGCAGCAGCAGCAAAATAATCCATTGATGATTGAAAACACCAAAAATAGATGTCGACTATGTTTATTGAATAACGAAAATGATTTCAATGATTTTAAAATTTTAATAAATTTTTATATCAAACAAATACTGTTATGGCTAGTGTTATGTAATCAAAAATATAGTCTTAATCATCTGAATCATGATATCGTCATAATAAATGAATTATATTTAAAAATTTTAAATATAATCAATAATGGTAGCAGGTCCGATAGCAATGATAGTAATGAAGACCGAAAAATCGATTCAACATATTATTTAAATATTGAAACATTCATACAAATATTCTATTATCAATTACTGAATTCATCAATATCAAAATATACCCGTTTGCTGATTGATTATAATTTTAATAAGAAAATTTTTAGCAATTACAAAAATGCTAAAATGATTGATTCAACAAATCGATTGTCGTTGATCAATTTGAAACAAATTAAATGTAATTATTGTCAACAATCATTGATATCATTGAAATCTGCATCAAAGTCTTCATCAATATCATCATCATCCTTGAATAATGTAAAAAATATAAATAATAATAATAGTCATAGAAAATTTAAATATTTTCCCAATTGTCAACATATTTATCATTATGATTGTTTTTATTCGAATACTAATCACACAAATACTAATAATATTAATAATAATAATTTTGAATTAATTTGTAACAATTTCAATGCAAAATATCCAACGATTCATTGTTCAAAATGTATGTTAAATAATGAATTATAATAAAATGTTTTTAAATGACAAAAAAAAGAAGAAAAATAATTACATTTGGTTTCGATTTGGTTCCCATTGGATTCAAAATGTTTCCTTTTCCCTTGGGATTTTTATTAGTGGGAATTTTTAATTCGTAAAAAATTTCATATTTCCATTTTTTGGTTTTGCCAGATGAAGAATTTTGAGAATACGACCACATACAATACACAATCGTCAATCAAAGAGGGAAATTGTGTGTGGAAAAATGAAAATATATTTCAAAGCCGAAAACCTCATTCAACAAACGAGAATTGAGTTTGTTCATAGTCTAAAAATTCAAGTTAATTTTATTTGATCTTGAAATTATAAAAAATTTCTGATTTCAACTGTGAATGAATCTTTCAGTGAAATATGTTTGAAATTGAATGTGTGTGTTTATGTGTGTGTGCTTTGTATTTTTGAGTATCACTTGTGAAAAATTTCAATCAAAAGTGAGTGGGGTGAATATCACTTCTCACTTATGATGAATGTGATTTTATTATTGTGTCAATTATGAATGATCATTATCATGATTATTTCGATCATTAATATTATGATGATGAAGATTACCATCATCATCATAACACTCATACAGCAATTCTCTATGTATCTCACATCTTTACTTTTGAATGTTATGCATTTTCTTTCTTTTTTTTTCACTTATCCTTTCGATTGCAACATCTTTAAACAATTTCAATTTTGACTTTTTTCATTTGACAAAGCAGCGTTTTGTTTGACTATCAACAAAAACAATATTTAAAACAACAGCAACAGCAGTGAAGATGAATAAAAAGCAGTCAAATAATAATAATAATAATAAATCACTTGAAACAATAAATAAATAAATAAATGAATGGATAATGCATTGATAAATGTTGTTGAATTAATAAACACAAAACAAATGAGTAAATGAATTTATTTTCAAATGAATGAATGAATGCTGAATGGTAAGATTTTGAAAGAAAAAATTGAATTAAACAACAGAATGAATTGAAAAGTCCTTCATTGCTTTTTACTTCATAATTTCAATGTGTATGCAATCATATAATAATAATAATGAGTACATTCTTTGATGTTTGATTGGAAGAAATAATGGCATAACAGATTTGCTTTGTTTTCAAGAATATAATTTTTCAAATGAAAAAAAAACAATTCTTCAATATTTATTTATCCGATTCGCTTGTTTCAATTGTAAAAATTCCTTGAAAAAAACAAAAAGAAATAAAAGAATATTCAACAAAAAATTCAATTTGTGAATATTCTTCGATTGAAGAATTAATATATAAATATACAAAATCAATCTTTAAATGTTTTGTTTGTTTGTTTATTTTTTTATAACAGTTATTTATTTAAAAATAAATAATTATTGTGATTTTTTCACAATAATTATTGAATGGAGTTGCGAATTTTCAAGTTTATTTTCAAACACCATTCAGTGTGTGTGCGTGTGGTTATAAACAACAACAACAGCAAAAAAAAACCTTTGAAACATTATTTTTACATCATCAATGTGATTGTTCATATGATGGATTTCATGGATGATCATACTCCACTTTTGTTATCGTCGATTTATTTATTTTCATTTTCATTTTTTTTCAAAATGTAATCGTTGATGATATTCGAATTAATTATCATTTATTTTCTCGTACACATATGTTAATACATGTTTTTTTCTGTTGCTGTTTCTGAATTAATAATGACAACATATACAACACTAACATCGACATCATCGTTATCAGAGCATAATCATCGCTGAATATTTGTGTGTGTGTCTGTCTTCAAAATAAAATAAAATTGGTGTTTTTGTTCAAAGAAAAAGAAAAAAAATGACAAAAGCGTCGAAAATTGAACTGAATAAATTTACATAATTACAAATAATGTTCTAAAATTTACGCATATTTATTATGTATTAAAGAATAAAACAAGAATTAATTTATGTAAATTTTGAAATTATTTATTTTTTCCATCAGAAAAATCATTATTTTTTTTCTCATCAATTCATTTTGGATCATAAAGAGTTGAAATTTTTTGAAGCACAAAAAATATAAAAATAATAATGACTTCATTATGGAAATTTGCAATTCGTTTATCATCATTGAATAGAAATGATAAAACAGCCAATTTGGATACGAATTTCAAACATGAAAGTATGATTTTTTTTGTTTAGTGTTAAATTCATTTTCAATACATTAAAATTTCATTAATAATTAGAATTATTCGAAGAATTATCAACAAACGACAATGCCGATGTTGAATCAACATTTTATTGCCAATATCTTGGTTCGATACCGGTCGAAAGTCCATCTGGTTCATCGACAAATGCACAAGCAATAAGACAAATGATGTTTATGGTAAATTTTTTTACATTTTTTTCAATTTAAATTCATTTTTCGATGTTTAACTGTATCGATTATTTAGAGTCGACATAAAAATACTAAATCAATAGCATTGACAATATTACCGAATAAAATTATTATGAAACAATTTTCATCTACAATCAACAATGATTTTGATAATAATAATAATAATGATGATGATGATGATGATAAATATCGATCAATAATAATTTCATTGAATAGGTAAGATTTATTATGATTGTTTTTCTTTTGTCTAAAATTTAATTTCTTTATTTATTTATTTTCATTTCATTCCATTAATATGTATCATTAACATTCATTCATTTATTATTATTTTTTCCAAAGAATATCATATTGTTTTGTTGATTCAACATATAAACATGTAATCGCATTCGTTGCCACCAATGATGATGGTTGTCATGAATGTCATGCATTTATGGTTTCAAAAACAAAATCGGCCAAATTGATTGCATTGACAATATCGAAAGCATTCATCAATGCATATGATCGTTGGCTACAGCAAAAGAAAATCGCCGGTTCATCATCATCATCATCATCCGTTAATAATAATAATAATATGGATAATCTAAATAAAAATAATGATCCAGAATTGAAAAGACAAAAATCTACAACAATTTTCAATAATAATAATAATAATGAAGATTGGTTCGATTTCGATGATAATCATTTAAACATTGATTGTATTGATCAACATCATGATAAACAATTATTAATTTTTGATTAATCAATGCTAATCTAAATTTTGTTTTTTGTTTTTTTCGAATATATTTTCATGTTGTTAATTATTTTGTTTTTGAAAATAAATTTTGGACCACAATTTTTTTTTTTATTATTTTTAATTTTAGGAAATCATTTGCTTTGAATATTTCGCTATATTATTTTCTTCATTTGTTTTATTCTAATCAAAGAATCTTAATTTTTTTTTTGAAACAATTTATTGTATTTTATTTTATTTTTTTCTCTGTAATCAAATAATAATCATTTTTGAAGTGCAAAATATAAATTAAAAGTGCAATTTTCCAAAATGTAATTTTTTGTGTATTTTCTTTCAAATTTCTCTCGAATTTCTCTTAATTTCAATTCGATAGATGTCTGCTCATATACAATATATTAATTAATCAAACAGCTCGATCAATCAATCAATCAATCGATTATTGATTTTGATTTGATTTTTTTTTCTCTTCTTCTCCTCACATAAATTTGAATCTGAATAATTTTTATATTTACTTATCATTGATCCATTTGTGTTTGTTTTTTTTTTTTGCCAAGAAAAAAATCAAAAAATAAATAATGAATAAATAAATAAATAAATATATGTATGTGTGTGTATGGAAAATTTAAAGCAATTTTTCCTGAACAAATTGTATTTCATCATTGATCAATGTATTAAGATCGATTGTCGAATTGAATACATCTGCAATGTCTAAATCGCTTGATGTATAATGTTCTTCTTTTAATTGGGCATATGATCGTACAAAATCGATAATCAATAAGAAATTTTGTCCAAGTGCAGCGATTATCTATAAAAAAATGATTATTATTATCATATTGAATCATATTAGTATTATTTCTATTGTACGAATCGAAATAAAATAAATAAATACCGATGCATAAGTCGAATATGTTATTTCAAATATGTCCAAACAATAAAATCCAATTGTCGGTCCTGATAAACGTTGAATAAACATACGAAGCTGTAATTTTTTTTTATCAAACGATAAAAGAAAATAATGAATAATATTTCAAATGATTGATCGGTGAATCTAATTGTTTTTTTTTTCTTGCCTGAATCTGTAATTCCACTGGATATTTATTGAATGTAACACGAATAAGACGACCATATGATGCATGAGCCTATCAATACAAAAAAAAAACCATTGCATTATGAAATTCAAAATAATATCAATTTTTACTTCATTTGCAATACGTGATGCTGCAATCGATACACGTGTCAATAGATAGCTAGCTTCTAATGTCATCGAAAACATGTATATACGGACTGCATTAGAATTATAAGTGAAGAATGCCTGAAATGATGTATAACAAATGATTGCCACGAATAGAAAATATGTTTGCATGATATATTTTGACCAAAATCGATTGTATTCTAAGATGTGAGAAAAATATATGAATAATTATCAAATATTTTAATCAATTAAATAAAATTGGTCAATTGGATATATCGCTTTTACCATGAATTTCAACACAAACTTTATTATGTTCACACAGAATATGATAAAGCATTGCACATCGTTCATTTGGTTTCAAACGTATTTCAGGTGAAATAATAGTTTCAATATCATTATTAACTTTACGAAATCTAAGACGAAAATAAGTAGCTAATGTATAAAAATAGCTATAACTAACAAAAATCAATGCACTGCCAAAATATGTCCAAACACATAAAATCAATGTCCAAAATATTGTACTCGATGATGGAACCGAATGTGTTTGACTACGACGATATGCCATCAAACAAAACATTGTCATACATAATAATGCTTGAATATTGGTGAGTAATATTGATTTATTCATTATTTTTTTAGTTTTACGAAACCATTCTTCAGTCATTGCAACATCCAATCCCATACTTGATGGTGATATTAAACCTTTAAACACAGCGAACGGTGTTAGCCATGATAATTGTTGATTTTTCTCACTACGATAAAATAAACGACATAATAATGCTAAATAAATTGACCATATAGTCATTGACATTAATATTTGATCAGCTGGACGACCGCTTTGTGGTTCGCCAAGAATTTTTCGAATGGTTATATTATCGATAAATATTAATATTAAATTACGTATGCATACTAATGTCAATAATGATAATACTAAAAAACTATACATTCGTTTCGATGGATTTTTCAATTTACCACGTACATTTCCTTGCAAATATTCATCAATATTTTGTGATAGAAAACCAAACATACGTAAATATTGATCGATTTTAAATATTTTATTAGTCGGTAAATAGCCTTCAGCTAATATTATTTTATCTTTACTGCCAACATTATTTTGGCTATATTCATTTGAATTGAATTTACTCATTTTTTTTATTATTATTATTATTTCATTTAATCCAGGATGATAATATATGATATAATTGATTGATTGAATCCAAAAAATCAGAAAATATTTTTTTTAACAAACAAACAAATTTGAATGAAAAAAAACAGCTATAAAATAATCAAAATAAGTTTAATAATACTATTCAAATCAATTCAAGAATAATAAATGATTTGAAGAAAATTATAATAACGAATAGAAAATTATTTTAAGATAAATAAATAAATGAATAAATTCTTATTTTCATCGAAATTAAAAATTAATGATGAGCAAATGCCATTATTTCATTTGTGATTGTCATTTTTTAATACCAACATAAATATATCGAGAAAACACACAGGACAAGAATGAAACCCGAATAATGAAACCTTATAATGAAACCGAATGGAAACAAAAGGTATGACAAACGGAACAACAACAACCAAACAAACAAACTGAACAAAACAAAACAACAAGAAAAAATCGAAATATTTTTTTTTCATTAAAAAGAAGATAAATGAATGTTCTTATTCCGTTAAAATTTTTTTTCTTTTTCTTAAAAAATGAAATTTATCAATATTTCAATGGAAATGCACATAGAGAAACTTGTATAATACTGACAAAGATGATTTTTGACTTTATTTTCTTAATTCATTTGATTGGGGTTCAGGTAACCATAGTTTTTGTTTTTGTTTTTTTTTTTTTTTTTTTGAATGCAAAAAAATGAACTAAAACAAACGAAATTGTCAAAAATATTGATTTTGCTTTTGAAATTTTTTCATTTTTTTTTTCAAAAATACTAAGAATTATACAGAAGAAAATGCTTTGGAAAAAAAAAATGTTTCGATTTAAATTTTGAAATTGAATATTTCAAAATTTCAAACAACAATAACAATTATAATAGCAGAGAAAATGTTTCGGGAAAAAAAAATATTTATCGATTTCGTAAATTTTCGTACTGAAAACTACGAGCAAAAGGTTCATATATGGTAACAAATATGATTGTCAATATGGATTTTTTGATTTGATAAAATGAATTTTTTTTTTTTTTTTTTGAGAAGAAATCAATGACACGTGATGACATATTTTAGAATAGGATAAGAGAGATGAATAATCGATTAAAGGATTAAATCATTTAAAACCTTTTATAGGGGAAAAAAGTAAAAACGTCAAAGGTTTATTTATTTTTTTCAAAAATTGTATTGCCTTGGATTGGTTTTCGATTGTGATTAAGTTCAATGAATTTTTTTCACTGTTTATTTCTATTTGTCGCCTGTGCATTATTATTATTTAATTACAAATTTTGAAGGTTAGCACTTGGGTTATTTTAGTTTGATTTTTCATATTTCATCTTCTTTTTTTTCTATTTCGATGCATCGAGCTATGAACAATATGTGCTACAACTTGATTGTTTTTATAATGAAATTGATGGATAAAAACATTATAATTGCACATATAACACGATTGTCGATGCAATAAATATATTCATGATTAAATACAATTTTTTTTCACTTGCATATCTCTCTCCGCATTAATATTGCATTTAAAAAAAAATTTTTTGTTTTTTGCAATTCATTTTACATTGTACATGAGTTTATCAATGCATTTATATTTATAATATTCAAGGTTATATATTCTTTTTTAAGCTTGAATATTTTTAAACAAGTTTTTTTTTCTCCACAATTTTGATTTAATTTTATTATTATTATTTTTCATGATTCTCCCTTAATCAAATATTGAATTTGAATATTTTTGATTCAAAAAAAATGTGATTAATATTCAACAGGGGAAGCAATATTGGTTTTGCACCAATACAAATGCATGCATTTCCAATAGAAATAAATGATTTCAACTCTTGAAGCTTACTATTTTAAATTTTCATAATTTTTTTATGCTTGTTTCGCTGGAGAAGTAAATTTTTATTCGATTGGAAAATTATTCTTGATTTTCTTTCTAAAATAAAGAAAAACACTCGAACACCATTGAAAATTGAGTCATATGATATTGGAAGGGTTAATTTAGAAAAATAGAAATTCATTCATTTCTAAAGGATCTTTTAAATTCAAAACAAAATATATTTTTAAAAAAAGGAATAAAAGGATTATTCATCAATCATTTTGTTTCAATTTCAATTAAATTCTGTTTGTTTGTTCTTGATTTATCAGTGTCATTCAAATGTGGATTGTAATCAATGACCAAGTAGATCACTTAATGACTTTTCGACCAAAAATCAATGATGACTCATTGATTTTATTGAATGGTAAGTTTTAACCTGTGATTGATTTGTGTTCAATACTGCTGTTTAAACGTTGAAATTTTGGTGGCAAAAACAAATATTTACAGAGATTATACATTATTAGATTATTAACAACAGTAGTTTATTTTTTGGTTTGTTTGCTTTTGATTGTGTTGAAATCTTAGCCCAAAAAAAAGAAAAAAATTGCTCCTATTAATGATTGTAATTAAAAATATCTGAGTGTTTCAATTTCTTTCGATTTTTTTCCATTATCAAATGAGAGAACCATTGAAGAGAAGCAAAAATCAATGAAACAACGAATTGCTATGGCAATCATTTATGTATTTGTGTTATTTATGTTCTAGTTACTCATTGGTTTATTTGAATTTTGAAGAATTTTTGAAATAAAATGAAATTTTCTTCCCAAAAATTTACACCAATTAACAACTATGATAATCAATCGAATCGATAGACATTTAAAAAATAATTAATTAATTCACTAAACCACCTACACAACGAAATTCGACGTACATTGACGTTTTAAAATGATAAAGGATGAATAGCACCTGGTGAATTTAAACAATGCTAAGATATTGTGTATACAATAAGAATCAATTACGTATTGCAAATTGTAATTGTTGTCAATATATAAATGTTATACCTACACACACACACACAAACATTTATTATTATTATCATTATTATTCAATCAGGTTGTTGACCATTGTTTTTCAATTTTTATGTATACGTTTGATACGTTGATATTTTTGTATGAGGTTTTAAGCCTGTACAAATGATTAAACATGAAAATTTCTTTCGCAATTTGCCTGTAGACATTATGTAGAGACGAAAAAAAATTCAAAGAAAATCTCTCATTTCGTTAGATGGCGCAAAAATTTTTGACATTTAAAAAAATTCAAATACAAAACGACCAGAAAAGCAAAGTGATTCATAACTCAATCACTTGTTCCATTCATTTTTTGATTTGAATCGTTTGCACATGTGTCATATGTTTTGAAAAGATCAAATGGTATTTTGCTTAGCACCAGAGACCAAAAATAACCAGAGAAAAAACTTGGTCATTTTCACTCATAATTTTTTTTTCGCTGAGGATCAATCTTCCCCATATTGTTGCTATGACGTGAATCGGTTTCAAAAATAAAAAAAAAATGGTTAAAAAACAAGAAAGAAGAAAAGAACCAGTGTCAAATTTTGTCCTCGTCAATCGATGATTGCATGCGCTGTTTTATGACCATGTAAAACAAAAATATATATATGACTGACTACATATATTCATATGGGGTTATATATTCATATTAATTCATTTTTCAAGCACGAAAAAAAAGCGCAGTTTGGCCATCATGCATTTTATTAATATTACATGAACATATGAACACAAACATATGAAATATTTTTAAAAAAAAAGCCATATCAAAAAACATTAACACATAGACACACACATGTAGGCAATATTTATGAACCACTGCTACCATCGAAAATAGCATAGACATTTGATGATAATTTATTTTTAAACAAAAAAAAACACATTACCAGCAATATTTTTTTTAAAAAAAATGTTTATGGCTTTTGTGTGTTTATGAATCATCATTATCTTATCTTTAATGAATAATGATAAACGTATTGATCCTTTAATGAAAAAATGAAAAATAATTAAACAAAAAATCAAAAAACAAAAAAACAACAAGTAGTAGTTTGAAAATGTATTAAAATGTTTGAAAAATTTGAAAAAATAATGATAATTTAAGGTAAAATAAAAAAAATGATTAAAATTTAAAATTCTGTCATTGATTTGTATGTGGTGCGTGTGTGTTTGTGTTTGTATTTGTATGTCTAATATTGTGTATAAATGAATGACTAAAATTCTGTGTGTGTATATGCATGACAATTGTAAATCAAAAAGTATATATGGATTCAGTGAAGTGAAACAGTTAACAACAACAACAACAACAATTGAATCACGTTGCCAAATCTGTAAATGTTAATAAATAAATAAATAAATAATAATGATGATAATTATTATTTTGTAATGAATTATTTTGTGAATTTATAAATAAATGAATAAATATAAATAAGATAAATAATGGAGCAATTTTAATTAATTTATTTTTTTTAAATATTTTCGTACATCTTTTGTTTTAAAGCATTGATAAAAATCGGCGGTAAGATCATAGATCATTTAATGATCTTGCTTATTGACAGATGCGCATTGAGATATGCATTGATGTGGCTACATTGATTATATTGTACTTAAAATTATTTTTGAAATATTAAATTTTGTCATCATTTCAAACTGTGTAAATTTTAACATTGTTTTTTTCCTGTTTTGAATATATAGTGAACAATTAATTAAACAAGTACAAAATGCCTGATCCAATCAATTCACCTGATGATGATGATGATGATGAATTGATTGATGCAAATTTATTATTAAAAAATTTATCCATAAACAAAAGCAATGATGATGATACAAATACAGACAATGGCCAAAATCATAATGAACATAATTCATCAATCAATCATGACAATGTTGGTGGCATCGAGATCAATAGAAATCAAACAACAACAACAACACATTCATCATTGATTAATTGGATGGATGTGATTGAAATAGAAAAATTTTGGCTTAAACAACGGGAAAAATTCATCAAACTAATTTATCCAAATTTTTTCATACATACATTGATTAAATTTCAAATATTCACCGATAATGATTTAAATGAATATCAAAATATATTAAATTGTGATCTAGACAATAGTAGTGAACGTTTATC
The DNA here is from genome assembly GCA_002943765.1 of Psoroptes ovis. Classification (NCBI taxonomy): domain Eukaryota; kingdom Metazoa; phylum Arthropoda; class Arachnida; order Sarcoptiformes; family Psoroptidae; genus Psoroptes; species Psoroptes ovis. The sequence continues at coordinate 4,006,547 of PQWQ01000004.1, read as the reverse complement.
TTGTTATGAAAAGCTAAATAGCTGGATGTTTGCACAATTATTGAATAAAATACGTGAAAATACTAATAATGATATGAATGATAATCGAATATTAATCAAAATTATTGAATCATTACGTTATGATGATTGGTATACATCGATGGCCGATGAATGGGAACAGCAACTGGTGAATTTAACAAATTCATATCATAATGATAATAATAATAATACAAATTATTTCAATTTCGATCAATATTATGATAATTATGATAAACAAAAATCACCATCATCAATAAGTTATAGTAAAAAATTTTTTAAAAAATTATTCATCAATTTTCCACAACCGATCTCATATAAAATTGATCGAAAATCAAAATTAATGGAAATCGATAATCATTTGGATGAATTATTGAAAAATGGTATGTTTCTTTGCTTGTTTTTTCGTTGATATTAAATTTTAATTTTTTTTCAGGCAAAGGAATGCTAGTCATTTATGGACCAAAAGGTAGTGGAAAAACAATTTTGGCTGAAACATCAATCAGACAAACAAAATCAAAATATTTTGATGATTATGATAGAAATTATTGGATCACTATCGGTAATTTAACCAAAACAAATAATAAAATTAATGATCGTGATGAAATATTTTATCAAGAATTATATAATCGTTTTGAGCTATTATATCAATCGATTGAATATGCAAATAATGATAAAAATAGTAACAGCATGAATAATATTTTACAGCCAAAACATGATCGTTTAGATAATATTGTATTGTTGTTGAATCATTATTTTGCAGATAATCCAAAATCATTGCTAGTATTGGATGATGTACAAACTAGTGAAATATTTAAATTTATTAAATTTGATGATATACCGATAATAATAACTACATATGATAGAGGCATCATACCGAAAGAGTTGGATAATGTAAAATTTGTATCAACAATGAATAAAAATGGTAATATATTATCGATCGAAGAATGTAATTTATTGCTAAAAAATTGTTTGAATGAAAATAATATTGATTCCAAATACTTTAACGACAGTGTTTATTTACCACAATTATATCATATCATTGATTATTATCCATATTGTATACCATTAATTGCCAATTATATGTTACCATTCATTGAAAATTATACTTATTATGATGATACAAAAATGAAAGAGTTGGAAAATCATTGGAAACATTTGTATGAAATATTGACTAATGATGATGACAATAGTTCATCGTTACGCACAAATGGAAAATTACTTCTTGATTTAACAATTGAAGCAATGAATGGTGATGATAAATTGATTGATTGTTTCTATGATTTTGGTATATTTCCTGAACCAGTCTCATTTAATGTATTGTTAAGAATATGGAATTTAAATCGTTTTGATACAGCCAAAATAATACGAAATTTATCACAAAAATCATTAATCAAAAAACAATCAATGGACCAATCGAAACAAGATATAACAAATGAATTTTTCAGTGTACATGATTTAACAGCTTCATATTTGATTAAAAAATTGTCCGATCATCAACTCAAGGCAAGTGTACATCAATCACCTAAAATATAATTATTAATTTTTCATTATTTTCAAAACAAATAGAGACGTCACGAAAAAATAGTGGATGCATACCTCAAAGATTGTAAATCAACATCGTTATCATCAAAATCTTGTGATTATGATTTGACACATTTCCAAAATGATCCATACATTTATCGTTGTCTTTCATATCATATATATTCATCTGGTCGATTTGATCTCTTTCCAAAAATATTCCTTGATTTAAATTTTTTGCAGAAAAAAATTCATTATATCGGTAAAAGTCATGTATTAGGTGATTATCATAATTATGGACAATATTTTCAAAATGATGAAATGAAATTAAAAGATTATCGAAAATTTATATCATCCAATATTGATGTATGTGATCCTAATGTTGATCTATTACAATTAGCACTATGTCAATCAAACGATACGATCGTTTATAATGATGCTAAACAATTAATCAATTACAATACTAATTTTTATTTTGATTGGTGTAATAAACAAAATTTTGTGCTGGAAAATCAACACAAAAAGATGAGTTTCAAATGTTTCGTAAATACAACATGGGCATCATTGTCTCCGAATCCATATTGTAAATGTATCATCACTGTCAATGATTGTCAATTAAATTTATGGAATGCAAATACGGGCGAAAAAATTTGCTCTGAAAAAGATCATCATCGTACTATTAATCATTGTACATTTAGTCCTGATGGCCAATATATTTTGACTACATCAGACGATGGTAGAGCTATCGTTTGGCAAATGACTGGTAGTCCTTTGATTCGGAAAAATTTAATGACAAATAATAATCATGATCGAAATCATGTTGAAGGACGAAGACGACACAATTCTGGCCGAGATATACGTTTAATTAATTATAAAACATTTGTACCGAATAGTTCAAAATATAAATCCGATGCGATTGAAGATAAATCAAATTCGTTAAAATATGGTGATATATCTGCAGATAATCGTTTTATATTGTTAGGAAATGATAATGGTTTCATATTTATTTTTTCCATGGAACAACAGCAGTTATATTCATCATCAAATATTGATAATATGCAAAGTGATGTTAAATGTTGTTCATTTTCACCTGATAATGCTCATTTTCTATTCTTAATACACAATATTGTTTACATTTATTCAATGAATATTAATTCGAATCAAAATTCGCCCATTCGTTTTCATCGTGATAATAATTTGATAAATCCAAAGTTGTTGAAAAAATTAGTACATAATAATGCTGCGCACAATGCTGTGTTCAATCCAAAAAAATCATCTTCATCCAATAAATTGACAATATTTACATCGTGCGGTGAGTTCAACGATTTAAATTAATTTATATTCAATGAATATTGATTTGAATTTAATAATTTATTTATTCACTCAGGCAAAAATATTCTACAATGGAAAATGAGAAAGAATCGAAGCCGTTATAGACGAATCCTACAGCAAAGAAACAATGAAATTGATGAAGTGAATTGTTCATTCCGTTATTCATTGCCTGAAAATGCTTCTGGCTATCTGTCAATATGTGCAATATCTTCAGATGGAAAATTATTGGCAGGTTTTGAGACTACACGTAATGAAATTTATTTATGGAAGCGTAAACAAGCAAAATCATACAATTGTTTTCATGCATTATCCACAATAATTACATTGAATTTTTCATCATATGAAGAATGTTTGATTGCATTGAATACAAGAAATGAGATAACGATTTGGGATTTGAGTGAGGTTAATTATTGAAATAATTATTTCCATGTATTCATCAATTTTAATCAATTTTTTTAAAAATTTTATTTACAATAGGGAAGACCTATCACATCAGTTGTTGAAATCAAAGATGATTTTGCTGCCATATGTGATTTGGAAAATGGATCGCTAAAATTGAATATATTAACCATTGATAAAAAAGGATTTTTACGTTTATTCAATGATAAAAATGGTTTGGAAGATAAAATATTCAAAGAAAACCTCAAAGAAAATATTGAAAATTTTTTCAATCACAAAAATAATAATTTTGAAAACGATGATGAATGTGATTCGAGTGAAAAAAAGATACAAATTCTGCTGACACCATCAAGACCATCAATCAATATTGTTTGTTGTGATATTTTAGATAAAAATCAATTCATATTCGGTACAGATTGTGGTCGTATATTTTATTATAATTATCCAAACAATACATTGCTATCATCGAGATATGATTCTAGTGAAATAGTTTATCAATGTAAATTCTTACCAATCAGCAATGACGATTCGGTTTATTTTATAACCGTTTTGGAAAGAATCATTAATTTTTATCGTTTGGACAATGAAATTGATCAATTGATTAATTGTCATACTTATTTCAATAATTATATCGAAAAGGATTATAAATATGAATTGATACATATTATATCGAATAAATTGATAATATTTGCTACGAATAATTCTGATTTCATAATATTCAATTATGAAACTATGGAAGGAATTTATGATCATTATTCACCGACTGGAAAAATAACTGATATCGATTCATATCCATGTGATAATAGTACTGATTATTTGATTTTAATTACATTCGCACAAAACACAATATTATTATTGCAATTGATTGAAAATAAAATCATCGAATCAAAGTCAATAATGAAGCTGGTCAACGAAGTGCCAAGAAGTTGTTTGATTGGTGTCAATTTCTATGTGATAGGTTGCGATAGTGGTAATATACATCGAATCGATGATGAACAATTCAAAGATAATCAATATCATTTGCCAAATAATTCAAAATGGATCAAACAACATGCACCAAATTCATGGATCAATTTTCTACGAATATCATCCGATCAACGTTATTTAATATCAGCTGCTGATTCAATAAAACTATGGCATACAAGTGATGGTACATTATTACAAACATTCATTACACATGGCACTATTTCACGTTTATTTGTAAATTTTGGCCATAATCATTATAACAATGATGATACAGATAATTATTCGATGAACAGAAACATTATGAATTTATCATCATCAACAACATCATCATCATTGACAACAACAACAACAACACAAATGAATGATGAAAATAATCTCTACGTAATTGATCATCGTACATCGACACCATCATCATTGAATCAAGATCAAGATGAATCATTGATTAATTTAACCATTGTTGCTATTACAGATTCAAAATCATTATATATTTTACAAAATTATCGATTAAATAATTCAAATTGATTTCAAATTCCAAAAATGATTTTAATCAAAACAAACAAACAAATGCTTATACTGCCATCATTTGAAAAAATATGAATAAATAAATTTTCTTATTTTGATTTTAAAATTTTTCCATTTTTATTTCAATTATTCATATATTGATTGATTGATTGATTAGTATTTATATAAATGCGAAAGAAAAAAAAATTGTTTATGAATTTTTCATTATTGAAATTGAATAGTCTGTAGATGCCAGTGTGTGTGTGTGTGTGTGTTTGTTTGATTGATGTTTGAGTGTTTGTGTGACGTTTCGATTTATTTATTTATTTTTAATAATAATTGTCAATGAATGCATTATAATACAATGATTATTGATAATAATGATAATAATAATAAAATTGGAATATATTTTCTTATAATACTCATTATTCATTTATTTATTAATTTTTCAATTAATGGTAGTTTTATTTTGTTTAGTAAAATTCAAATTCTGGATAATCATCATCATCATCATCATACACATTATAATCAGAATTATTATTATTAATATTACGAAGACTATATTGAATAGTAGAAAATAATGAAACAAATAAAATTTTGAAAATAATAATTAAAAATTGACCAGTTTTTTTTCTCAAATAAATAAATTAATCGTATATATTATTATCATTATTTATTATTGATTGATTGATTGATTGAGAGTGATTTGATTTAATTGGAATTTTTTTTTTCATATTTTAAAATGGGAGTAATTGAATTGTTTGAATGTGTATGGATCTGTGTGTGTGTGTATTTGTAAAATATTTCGTGGATTAAATTCAAAAAAATTTTATATAAAATTTCTTCACTAAAATGAGCACATAAAATTTAGTTCAATGAAGTCTAATTTATATATATTGAATTATTATTTTTAAAAATTTGTAATAATTTTCGAGGGCATTTGATTTTGATTCGATTTATTGATGCGCATAGATTAATCAATGTAGAGTGTTGCTCTAGTGTTCAATTTGCTTCAATATCCAATGATATGATATTGGTTTTGTTGGTAGTATTTGTTGTATCAACCAGTGTATTTGTCGATGATGATGTTGATAATGTTGTTGTTGTTGCTGTTAATACTGAAGATGATGATATTAATGAATCAATATGATTACTATTTCGAATTGGATAAAATCAATGATGATGATGATGTTGATGTTGATGTTGATGATGATGGTGATAGAAAACATTCATTCGATATTTGTTGTTGATGATGATGATGATTATTATTATTCAATTGTGAATTTGGTATTGTTGATGGTGATGATGATGATGATGATATTGATGCAAGTGTTGCTGTCGTTGATGATGATGATATTGGTGGTTGTTGTGGTATTTGTGTATCGATTATATTCAAAATATCTGCAGTGATCGATTTATTATTATTAGAATCGATTGCAGCTGTCGACAATGGTGATGTTTGTTGGTGTAATGAATTATTTGTCAACTCATTAATTGATAATGAATTCCATATTAATGAATTATTTGATGTTTGTGGTGTATGATTATCATCATATGATTTTCGGCAATTATCATTATATTCATCAATGATTGTCGTTGATGATGATGATGATGATGAACTAGATGTCGACGACGATGATGATGAGGAAGCTGGAGGTGTATCAACATTCATTGTATTCATATGATTGATTGTAGATGATGCTGATGTTGCTGTAGTGGTTGCAGTTATTGTTGTTGTTGTTGTTTTAGCAATTGCTATTGTTTCTGTTGCCAAAGGCATTGAACTTGATGTGCAATGTTTTAATTTTCTTTTTTTAAAATATTGATCTAATGATGACTGTGTTTGTTGTGTTTGATCATGATCATTAGTTGAATCATGTTTTTCATTTACATTCAATGATTTGAACGACGATGAATATGTTGTTAAATTTTCATTACCAAAATCGATTGATGTATGATTATTGTTAGCAATTGCTGCTGCTGCTGATGATGACGATGTTGCAGATGATAACATGCTTAAACCATTCCATAAAGGTACATGCACATTAAAATTACCTGCAGCAAATGCATCAGCTGTTTGATGTGAATGTTGATGATGATGACCAGAATGATCTAATGATGTGGTTGAATTAAAAAACGATTGATGGGCATTTATTTCATTGGTTGTTGTTGCTGAACAGTTTGATGCTGCCGCCAAACCTGAATGCGTTGCAAATGCCAGATGTGGATGTGAATGTGTTCCGTAAACTGAACCAAATGAGCTTGCTGAATTTGCATGCTCAGATCCATTGGACAACGATGATGCTAAATGTGATGGGTAATGAGATGGAGATGTATGATTGTGATTATGTTCTATGCGATTATGTGTAGCATTTGCATTACTGTGATGAAATGAGTATGCATCGTTTCCATTCAATGTTGACATATTCTGATGGTGTGTATTATGATGTGGATGACCATAGCCATATGAACTACTTAATCGATAAGGGTTAGATGCTGCTGCTGCTGTTGTTGTGTTGTTTGTGGTAGAATCATGAAAACTAGAAAATGTATCCGAATACATTAAACCAGTGACTGGATTTCGTAGATAACTGCCACCAATATTTGTCGCTGCACTATTTTCATCATAAGTCAAATTCTCATGACCGTAATGTGCATGTGGATGATGATGACCAGAGGCAGTCATACCAGAATTTTGTTGCAATTGATGATGATAAGAATTAGATGCGGTTCCGTAATGCGAATATGGATGAGCGCTTACAGCATGGCCTCCCATCACGTATTGTCCGCGACGCTGTCCATGAATGGCAGCCGCTGCTACAGCATAAATATCAGTAGAGTCTGAGGTTGTATTATTACAGGCATTATTAGGCCCATAATTACTAGTTTGACCATTTCTGGTCGATGAGGAGTAATTGAGTAAATTTTCTGCACTAAAAAATGATGTCGATGCACGACTTAATAAGCCAATTTCATTTGAAACGGTGTCCGAGGCTGTTGGGATATCTGATGCAGCAGTATTAGATAAATCAGATGATGGTAAAATAATATTTAATGATGTTGAATAATTTGGATGCGATAAATGATCAGTATCCGATGATGGTTGATCACGACCATTCTCGGAATGACCAGGTAATGACGGTGATGATGATGACAAGGTGGATGAATCAGTATTATGAGATGCGCTATTTTGACTATATGATTGATGAATAGATGCTGATGTTGTTGTTGTTGCTGTTGGATGATGATATGCAGCATTATATGCTGCTGCAGCGACAGCAGCAGCAGCTGCTGCCGTACCACAATCAATTCCACCAATCGATAATGAATGATGATGATGATGTGCATGATGACCAGAATGATGATGATGATGACTATAAGCTGAATGAGTTGAATGTTGTGATGCTGTAAACATTGCTGATGTATGTGATGGTGCTTCACTGGCTAAATGTAAATTTCCAGATTCATCTAACAATGATGAATATGGATTTGTATGATGATGATGATGATGATATGAATGATTATGATGAATAGCTGATGTCCAACAATTATTATTATTATTATTATTTGAATTCATATAATTCGATGTAATCGATGGTGACATTGTTGTCGTTACTGATGTTTTCGATGCTGTTGCGATTGTCGACAGTGTTCTCATCATATTCACATTCGATATATCAATAATATTCGGACTAGTTGTTGTTGTAATTATTTGATTTGAATTTTGTTGACTATTATTATTACGTTCAAAATAATTGATTCCTGTTGTTGTTGTTGTTGTTGTCGTTGATTCAGAATAATTAAAATTATTATTATCAATACTATTTGATGTTTCTAGATAACCAACAGATGATAAATGACATGATGAATTATTATTATTATTATTATTATTATTTGTTTTAGTTTTTTTATTGGTAGATGATGATGATGATGATGATCCATTTGTTTTATGATTATTATATGATTTTGATGATTGTTGATTACTATTATTTGATCGAGAATTACGATTTTGGCTTTGCTGTTGATTATTATCACTTGATGAATCGTTTGAATATTGTAATTTACTATTATTTGTAATATTATCACAAACATTTAAATTTTTCATTGTTGATGCTATGCTATTTGTTGCTGCTGCTGCTGCTGTTGCTGCCGATGATGATGATGATGATCGAGATGTTGATCGTTCAGATTTGATTTTTGTTACTTTTGTATTGTTATTATTATCATTTGATTTGTTATTTGTTGCACCTGATAATGTTGATGATGATCCAGTGGTTTTTGTTGCCGACACTGTTGTTGCTATCGTTGTTGATGCTGATGATGATGATGATGATAATGATGACGATGGATGTGAATCATTAAGAAAATTCTGATGTTGTATTCCATTATAACTATTTGTACGATTCAATGTTATTGCTCCTAGTCCACCATCTAAATATGTAACTTTGAAATCCATTGTACGTTTGCTTAATAAATCTTGGCCTTCTTCTTCCCTGAAGATTTGATGTAAAAAAAATAAAAATAAATTATTGAATTCATTCAAATAATTGAATATAATACAATTGAACACTTACATTAATGGACGATGTGTACAAAGAATAAAATCTGGCTTACTATTTTTATATACTAAACGTGCACTAGTTTGTAGCCATTGCCATTTTAAACAATCTTTACTCACTAATCGATATGCAATCAGCACTGATGCTCCAGTTTTCAATACTGTAAATTTGAATAAATTTAATAAAATTACTATCAAACAACTGAATTTTCAATAAAAAAAATAAACCAACATTCTTGATGTGCACTTGCAACATAGAAAAGATCATCTTGATGAATGAGATCATAACCACCACAATTGATTAAATCGGTTTCATTGTAGCCAAGTAATTGACGACCTCTTGGTTCCATTGAAATCATTGAAAAATCTAGTTTATGTTTCGATTTGAATGATGCTTTTTCATTTGCTGGCATTTCGAGTAATGATGGTGGACCGAACGGTGTACAAACAGCAAACAATGCCATTGGTGGTTCTTCGCTTTTATGATTTTGTCCGTACAATACTTTGATACGGCCACGTACATCTAATCGCTATTTAATTTTGTAAAATAATTTAAAAAATCAAAAATTTGAACAAAATTCATTAACAAATGCAACAAACCAAAAATCCAGATGTATTATCCAGCAGACAACGGAATCTTACGGTAAAATTACGTTCAAGATAATGACAATTCTCTGAGAAAATTAGAAGAAAAAATTATATTTAAAATTTGAAATTATTTCACTGAAGAATGAACAAACCATTCAATAAAATATCCGACAATTTCAACGACGAACGATCAGATGGCAGATTGGAATTCCACATTAAATGACGCTGTAATTCTTCACGATCTTCCGAGTGAACCAATTCATAAACGCTTTGATGACAAATATCTGACTAATGAATCGATAAAATAGAGAAAAAAAATTTAAGGATATTTCATCTATTTTGACATTTTCTATGATTTATTTATCAAATAAACTTTAATCATTATTATGTGTGATTGGGTGTGTGTGTGTGTGAGTGTATGTGTGTATATGTGCATATGTGTGTTATCAATGCTATTTTACTATTTTGATTATTTATTTATACATTCATTCATTTTACTTTATAATAATTTTTCAAAATATTAAAAATTGATAAATTATAAACCAAATCGTTCGTGTGTGTGTGTGTGCTTGTGTGTCCAAGGTATGTCGTTGTAATAATTTATGGTGATCATTTTTTTTTTTTTTGGCCATTATTTGGCCGTAAATAAATTTTCCGTTTCACATAAATTCACATTTGAAATATATGGAAAAAAATTTCTCTGATTTAGAACCAAGCAAAATTTTTTTTAAACCAAATGGTTCTACGGGTTCCTAGATTCTGTTTCGATTTTTAATATTTCAATGATTTATGTGTCATTATCATTGATATACGCTAATTCGTGTATATTCAGATTTTTATTGTCTTTATTATCTTTTTGAATAAATGAATTTCAAAAATATTCCACAAATATTGACCAAAAGACCAAAAAATATGATTTAAAATTCAGTAAAAAAATCAACACACAATAATAATGACCAAAGACATATTCAAATAAATGAAATATTAAAATAACAAATTTCAAAATATATAATTTACGGTGCTTGAAATTGATTCGAAATCCAAGAATATTTGTTATGAATTCATGTTTTTATTATTATTATTTCTCATTAAATCAAAATAATGAAGCAGCAAAAGAAATCACAAATTTTATGATTTAAAATTCATTTCAATTTGAACTACAAAAACAAAAAAATTATTCATTTATTTTCTACGATTTATTCATTTGAAAAAATTCAAGAAAACAAAAACATTTCAAATCACAGTAAATTGAATGATTTCATTGTTTTTTCATTTCTACCTCTTACTTTGATCTTGGTCTTAAACAATGTTTTTTTTCTATTTTTTCAAATGATAATGATGATGATGATTATAATTCATTAAGACCACCACCACCATCATCATCATTAGCACCATTAATGGTGGCACATAATTTCATCATTTTTTGTATGAATAAATAAATGTCAAACATTTTTTTTGAGCTGAATAATGGAAAAAAAATAATGGCAAATTAACAAAATGATTACAATGAATGAATGAATGAATTAAAGGTAAAATGCAATTATTATTTCAGATTTTTTCCGTTCATTTAAGTAATTATATTTTGGTTTGAATTTAATTTGTTGTTGATGTTGTTTTGTAATGAATATAATTAGTTTAATGAATTAGGATTATTTTCTTCAAAGATTTTTGATTGAAACAAATAATTGTTTATTCATTTGAGAAGTTGCGCATGTTTTCGCTTGATTTTCAAATGATTTTCCCTAGAACAATCAACCAACAGATTGAAAGACAGACAAATAATAAATAAATTTTTCAGGTTGACCTTGTTTTGGGTTGATTTTTTTTTTTTGTTTTTTGTTTTGATAAATTAATTCATTTTTTTACGGGTCAAACACAGAGTAAAAAGAAACTAATCGAATAAACAAATAAATAATAACGGAATGAAATTGTTGAAAATTTACATCTGTTGGTCAAAGCATCATCAAAGCTTCGAATCGTTCATTTTTACATCATAAAAAAACACAGGGCAAAAAAAATGACAAATTAACGAGAAAACGTTAATATATGCGACGAAATAAAACGAGTAAAAAATGATGGCAAATTGAATTGAACCATTATTTGAATGTTCAAACAAAACCGAAACTCGTTCAACTGAATTGAACGGGAGCTGGAATGAAAAAAAACAATGAATAAATTATCTTGTCTAGTTGATGTGGTTGTGGTGGTGGTGGTACAAGGGGCTAATTTCATTTTTGTTTCGGTTTCTAATCGACCTTATTTTTTGTTCTTACAAACTAGAAAAAATAATTAAAATTCAATCATTGACCAGAGAGAGCCAGTCGTTTTGAAAATTGATTCGAGAAAAATATTGAATTGTTCACAAGAAAAATTCATTTTTTTCTGAGAAAATTTCATTCGAATTAGATAACTTAATTTGTAGAAATTTTGTAGAAATTTTCAAATATTTCGTATAATGGAAAGAATGAATAAATAAATAATTCAATCAGTTACTTTGTTCAATTTCATTTTCATTTTCAATTCAATTTAAATATAAATTATCATTAATTTCTCATTTTTTTTTTTTGCTGGTTGCATTTATCTCTGATTCAATAATTATTGGGTCAAACCATTTTTACAATCGAGAGCCGTTGTCATCGGTTAAAAAATGGCTAAAACATGATGTTGTTGTCCAGTGAAATCGAAATAAAGCATGGACAACGGTCAAACATTAATTTTTTTTTTGGGTATAATTATCTGCATCCGTTCAGACTTGAACTACCCTACCTTTTTATCGTAATTATTATTATTATTATTACCATTATGATAATTATTGGTCAATGAAAAATATCGGTAGCAAAAATAAATAAAATTGTCTAATTTAACCAATCAAAAAAAAAAAAAAAAAAAAAAAATTCAATTAAGCTTGTCAGCAATTGTACGATTGAAAAAAAAAGAAATTAATTGAACCATTGAGAAATATACGAATCATTTGACAATGATTTTGATAATTTGATTTTGATCATATGGAAAAATATTGGAGTAAATAAAGTGAATGAAATTGTAACTGATTTCAGTGTTGTAAATGATTTATATTTATAATGTTTTCTCTTTGTTTTTGTGGCTTGATTTTTGACTAAAGGTTTAATTTAATAAATATTGTATTATCATTGTGATTATGGAATTTAAATGGAAGAGAAATTCAAAAAAAAATGTTTAAAACAAATACCTGATGAAAACCTAAATATGTTTCGACTGTATTCGATGTATAAAATACTTCACCATCACATGTTAATATTAATAAAAATCCATTTAATGCTTGTAATATTAGATCACTTTCCATCATTGATTCTATGGCTATGATTGCAGCTGTCATTTCCGCTGTTGTTGTTGTTGTTTTTGTTGATGGTGATAAACATCCACATTCATAATGTTGATGTTGATTATTTAAATTATTTGTATATGTTGCTGCTGCTGCTGCTGCTGCTGTTTGTAATGAATGATTATTCAGGTTATAAGGTTGATCATTTTGATGATGCGTATGATAATTATTATTGCAATGATGATTAATAAATTGATTTGGCTGCTGTTGTTGATTAAACATTTTCATTGATGATGATTTTGGCGTTGCTGCTGCTGCTGCTGTTGCTGTTGATCCCATTATACCATTCAAATTATTCGAATCGATTAATTTTGATTTAATCAATTTTGTTGCTGTTTTCGACACTGTTTTCGAGTTGTTAGCTAAAGATTTTGATAATAATAATGGTGGCGATAATGATGATGGTGATGAATCACAAATATCATTCATTTGCATTATTGTTGTCGCCGACGATGATGATGATGATGATGGTGTCGATGATACAGATATTTGTTGTTTTTGCAATGATGCTTGATGCTGTTGTTTAGCTTCACGATCTTTTTTCAATGCCGCTTTTTTTGTAAAAAATGAAAAAAAAAATTGAATAATTGAAATAAAATTATTAAAATTAATAGAAATTAATCAAAATTTTTTCTATGAATATTTATGAATAGCCAAGAAATTAATATTATTAGTAATCAATTATTAATAATCAATTATATCCATCTCCACACCGAAACTTGATTTCGATTTGATTCAATTCAATTCTTCTTATATGTATATATCTATAACCGAAAACTAATCTGACAAATTTTTTGATTGATTGATTTTTTTATTCGATTTTCAATTTTTCAAATCTTGCGAATCGCAATATAATCAATCGATTGATTTGATTTTTTTTTGTTTTTTAGTTCAAATATTTCCTATTACATTCAATACTATCATTATAAGTATCAATAAGATTTCAAATTTCAAATACAATTTCATCATTATCAATTTTCGATATGATTATTATTATGATTATTATCATTATAATTTACATTTAATAACATTCAAATAATCAGATAATATTAATACCTGTAAATATTGAGAGATGATGAACAACAAACGAATTCATCAATCTAAATCCGTGTATGAGAATTTTTTTTTCGATCCTCTGTGTCTCTCTCTCATTGAAATTCAAAGGAGAAAAAATTAATTTCATTGTCTGATGATTTTGGAGAAGATAAGCGAAAAAAAAGGTCATAGGTCACCTTGTTCAATTGATAAGTATAATGATTACAAAATTAATAGATATCATCATTATTATATTGATTTGATATCAAAAAACGAAAGTAATCTTCGATGAATCGATCAAATCTCGATTTGATGACCAATGTCCATTTTTTGAATCGCAAAAAAAATTTTAAAAATCATACATATCAGACACATATTGATATCGATAGTTATAGACAAAAACAAATTTGATCAAATATTAATTTCATAGCTTTATTTATTTCTATTATTTCTAAAAGTTTGATATATGTTTTGTCGAAATGGTGTTCAAGTTTATTAGTATTTATAAATATCTATTTATGTGTATGATATGTATGATGATGACCTGATGATGATTGATGGCCTTTTTTTCCACTATTTTTTCCACTATTTTTATTTTGGTGGTAAAAAAAAATGACCAATGAATGTATGGCTATTGAAAAACAGCGAAACAGCCACCAAAAATAAAAATTGATATGAAATGAATAATAAATAAATGTATGACAAAATAAACAACAAAAATAAAAAAATATGTATGTAATTTATATATATATATGAGCAATCAACATATACATACAATTCAATTTCTAATAGATTTTACATACAAATTCAAATACAAATATATATATTAATGTATTAGGTTGTCCCATAAGTTGTTGCCGTTTTTCAAATGAAAATAAATTTGAAAAACGGCAACAACTTATGGGACAACCTAATAAAAATAATGTTTAACATATATATATGATTGTAATATTATTTCGGTGAGTTTTTTCGAAATTATTCATCGAAATGCATTGAAAAAAAATTGAAAATGTTTGATCATTCCATCATCAATCCAGTAATATGGCAATGATAATATACGAAACAAAAAAAAAGTTCAAAAGGGGCTAGAATTGTGTCTGAAATTAAATATTTTATTTTTTGCAAAAAAAAATATGAATTTCTTAATGAGCTCGTGACACACGAATTTCATTCTTTTTTTTTCGGTGTTTTTGGACCCAGAAAAAAATAAATAAAGTTTCATCATTATCATTGTATGGTCGTATTGTTGTTTAATCTAATCTAAAATTTACGGTCCAATTTTGCTGCTGCAACAACAACAACAACAACGACGAAAATAAATGATAATTTTTACATATTTCATATTTTTTTACGAATCATTGTTGAATACTATGGAACAATGCGCTCACCTGGATAATAATCGAAACGATAATATTTCATATTTTCATTTTCATAGACAACTACAAACAAACACCATTTGCAAAATGTGTATACGGTAGTGTTTGTAATCGCTTTTTTGCATCAATATTTTTGTATAAACGAATTCGGATGAATGGGGAAAAATGAAGGTAAATTTTATTATCAATCAACGATCATTTCATAATAATAATAATAATAATAATAATCATTGACAAATGGCCAGTGTATAAGTAAGCTAAGCAGAAATAATGATCTCAAATATATTTATTTTCAAAAATGATTTGATAATTCAATAATAATAATAATGTTTTAAACATCTATTCAATTCATTGAGGTTTATTTATTTAATTTTCTTTTTTCATTCATTCAATCATCGATTAAACATTTTTCAAATGTATTTTTTTTTGTGTGTATATAAACATGTGAAAATAACGATTTCGATTCATTTGTGCATGCACACACATGCACAAGCACACACACACACAGCCAAATATGATATGAAAAATAAAATTATTTGAAAATTCTCACAATTATTCAATGAAATGAATCGTAACGAATTGTAATTTAATCAAAAAAAATGATGATAATGATGATGATTTAATGGAAATTTATTTATTTTTAAATAAAGTATTAATAATAAAATAAATAAATACTGATTATAATATAATATAATCATCATTTAAAATGAATCGATAATGATTATAATTATTGATTAATAATTATTTATTTATTATTTTTTTCAGATAAATTCTCATTATCTATCTATCGATTGATATTGAATTTGGTTTTTTTTGTTATGTTTGTTTTGTACATTTGAATTTATTTTTATATTTCAAAAAAAAAAATGGATAAATAAATAAATAAATTGATTGAAATGATTTATCAGAAAAATTATTCATAGAAAATTGGTTAAATTAATTTCTGATAAATTTATTTCTAATTTTATCAAAAAAAAAAAAAAATGTTTCGATAACAATTCAAACATTTGATTGAAATCATTTGATGTGATAATATTAGATAGTTTATTTGATCGAAAACGATATATAATAATAAAAAATAGCCAATCAAGTTCAAAAGATTTTTTGATATACATTTTTGGTTAAAATAAATAGAATAAAATGAAATAAAATAAAATAAATTAACATTGACACGCAATAAGTAAATTTAAATTGGAATTTTTACTCCAATTTTCTGGTCATTTTTTATTTATTTATTTATTATCATTATTATTATTATCCAATGTCCTTTTAACCAAGAAATCATTTGATGATAATGAAATTATTTGATGAATCATTTTGATTATTATTATTTTATTTCAAATATTTTTAGAGGATCAACAAAATGAACAAAAAAAAAATTGTAATTCAAAATTTCAAATTCAAAAATCAATGTATCCAATCCTTGTCATCAATTAAGGATTAATAATAATATAACGATAATTTAATAGGTGTTAAAATTGTTAAAAAGAATCAAAAAACAAAAAAAATGAACTAATCGATCAATCAATCAATCAATCAATTGATTGAGAGTGAAATTGAACAGAATTTATTTCATTTTTTTTCTGCAACAAATTCTTAAATCAAGACACAAGACAAAGAATGAAAACTGTCAAACATTTTATGGACTACTTGTATCTATTGTGATTTCAATTGCGTGATTTTATTATTGGTAGCATATTTGTTGCTGGTGTTATTATTATTATAATCATTTTTTTTCATTATTTGAAATAATCAAAAATTAATAAGTAGGTGTTTTCGTTATTGGTTTTTTTCTTTTGCTTTTAGATTTGTCCCGAACAACGGGCCTAAAAAATAATGCTGACCAATCGAATGATTGGTTCATTCACTCATACACTATCTGTGTGTGTAAATCAGAATAAATCTTTTAGCCAAAACATTTAAAAGAAAATCACTTTTCTTTTAAATGTTTGTTTGACCTTTTTCTTCAATCATTGTATATGATAATAAGCTGCCAAACGTCCAAGACCTTGTACATTGATTCATATTTATTTCGAATTCATATTTATTTGTTTGCTTATTTGTCTCCAATAATAATAATATAAAAAAAATGAATGATATAATCAATTGGCTCACGCAATTTTGAATCATTTCATTTTTCTTCTTGTTAACTATGTTTGAATAATTTCAAAAAATGAAATAAACAAATAAGCAAAAATAAAAATTGACATATGACCTTATCAATTTGTTAAGTGATGATAATATCATCATCATCATCATCATTATTATTATCATTATTCATTAGTTATATTGGTCATTATTAGTTTACCATCATCATCATTATTATTATTCATTGTTTATTATTTGATTTGATCAACAATACATATTAACATCATTAAGGCTATTATCATGTACAAATAATAATAATAATAATAATAATAATTCTGTTATTCAACCATTATTACTCAGTAAAAATGATAAAGATGATGGACCATATAATTTATTGATTTGAAAATGAAAATAATTTTTTCGATTTCAAATCAATCAATCAATAAATATGCTTTTTGGATTGAAATAGATTTTTTCTCCAATTTTCTACTGAGATAAATTTCTATTCTTGCCAGTGTATTCAAGTGTCGACAACTTGTCGATACATATTACGATGAATTGAATAACTTGTATATGCGAGAGAAAATCAAAGATTAACCAAAAAAAAATGGAAAAAATTTCATTTCAATTTCAAATAAATTTTTTCATTATTTGGAAGCCTTAAAAAAAACTGGTAAAATATGAAATGAAATGAAATTGTCACGCATAAAACTCATTCTAACTGAAAGATAACAATGAATAATAGTAACGATAATCACAAGTTTTTCACTTTTTTTTTTGTTGAATTCTTTCGATTCACTTGTTTGAAATGTATTCGAATTGAAGAACCAATTATTATTGGAAATTATTGAAAAACCGAGGCCATAGACACAATCGAAAAAAGAAAAAAATGGAATTTTCAATTCCATATATTTGAAATTTTCAAAATAATTCAATTCGAATTTTTCATATTTCATTCAGAAAAATTTCATTTATTTATTCATTTATTTGTTTGTTTTTTTCAAGTCTTGCCCAATCATTTTGAGAATTGCACAACACAAATTTCATTTCAATATAATTGATTGAAACACTGTTTCATATCTCCACCACCACCACCCCCCCTCAAATTTCATTTGAATTTCCTTTTATTTCATTTTTATTTTTTTCAAAAATTCAAAATTTTTAAAAATCAAAATTTTGACAATTAACAACAAATGAATGAATGAAAATACAAATAATAAAAATTTGAAAAATTCAAAATCAAATGAAAATTATTTGTTGCTAATGTTATTTGTGCAATTCATTCATGCATTTAGAAATTTTCATTTTTTTTCTTCTTCTTCTTCTTTGGAGAATTGAAATTATTTTAATTTTTAAAATTTAAAAAAAAACAAAAAACAAAAGAATCATCAAAAGCTTCATCATCATCATCATTATCAAATGTAATAATAATAATAATAATAATTATCGTCATAATAATCAAAATAAATATTGTAATAATCATCATAATGATCAACCATTTTTTTGAATTTTTTTTTTTCAATAATCGATTTGGTTGAAAATGTAAATGTAAATGGAAATGAATGGCTGTAATTAAATTTTTTTTTTATCTCGTGTGTTCGTTCATTCGTTTTGAAAATCAAATTCAAATTAAAAATCAAAATTGTTTCAATGTTTGATTAGGCTGTTGTATGCACTAAGAATTTAGGAAGTAGGTGTGTATGTGTATGTGTGTGTGAAGAGTTGTCCATTGCGCAATCATCATTATAATCATCATCAGAATAATCTTTCGTATGAAACTCGTATTGAAATCATTGTGTTTCTTTGTTTTTCATTGTTAAATCAATGAGAAAAAAATAAAGGATTGGCAGCAGCGCTTTCTCGTAATTTTAAAGATTTGTTCATTAGAAAAATCTAGGGAATTTTTTTTAAACATTTTTCCATGATTTCAAAGCCTTAAAACTGATGATGGACTGATGGAAAAAATGAAAATATTTATTTAATTATTCATTATCATATATAAAATATATATGAAAATATTGTCGAAATTTAAAGATTTATGAAACAAACAGAAAATTAAGAAAAATAAGGAGTGTTTTGTGAATTTTTCAAGGAATTTCTTTTGGCCAAAAAAACATGAAAATTGTCATTTGTCATTATTTTCTGCAATTTTCAACAAACAAAACACACAAATCAACAATTTTTGAAAAAATAACTACCACAAATACAGTAAAATGACCAGTAAAAACAAAAATAAAATTATCAAAAAAAAAAAAACAATGTGTAATCAAATTCTTATGGGATCGATCACAGATGTTCTGTGTCCACAATTCACAATTTACCTGGATAATCGAAAAATTAAATACAGCCAAAGACATTCACATTGTCATCATCATCATTGGTGATCATCATTGGTAATCATAGTTACAATTACTACATTTGAAACATCATGTTTCAAATGAATTTATTATTATTTTTTATTTTATAAATCATTTATTCATTTATAACCTTATATTTCACATACACACACAGACCAACACACAAAAACTGGACATTTTTGGACAACGAAATATATTTGGAAAAATAAAATAAAACTAATCGACCATAGATGATGATGGGAGCCAAACCCGAAATAAACATTTGATGATTTTGATAATAATAATAATAATAATTATCATTATTATTAATAACAATTATTATCATTAGGGTTCGACATTAGTTTATAATAATAATGATGATGATGATGATGATCACAGTGGTTTTTCTCTTGAATAATATAAATAGAAAATGGACATAGACAATTGAATTTGAATTTGAATTTGAATGATAATCAAATTTAAAACTTTTTCAAATCAAAATGAAATAAAAAAAAATCCATCATTTTATCATTTACAATTGAAATTCGGGGAAAAAACTAGCGACCAACGAAAATGAATAAATTTGACCAACACAAAATATATATAATCACAATTTGATTTATACCTAAGGATTTTTTGCGAGTTTGTTTTCGTATTCGGATATTTTCATTTTGAATTTTTTTAAATTACTGGTTACCTTTTGATAACCTTATACTTTTTTTTCGTTGTTGTTGTTGTTGTATTGTTTATTTGACAATTTCATTCGAAATTTTCTGACATACTATTCCATAGGTAGGAGTGGATGTTGAATGTATTTAATATGGTGTGAACATTTATTTATTTATTTATGAATTCATCAATTTTTTTCAATTGTGGTTAATGTTTCGTTTATGAAATGCAACATTTTAGTTTATTTTTCATCATCAAATGATTACAAGAGACCAAATTCTAAGGTGTGTGTGTGTGAGACAGAGAGAAAGCCAAAAACAATTTGATTTCAGTGGTAATTATTCATTTAATTGTCAATTGAATTTTCCATTGTTTTTTTCATTTCATCAATTCAACGATATTTTCAAAAAAAAAAAAAAAAATATTTAAATGTATTCAAATGGAACAAACAAACAAATACAAATACAAATACAAATTTAAATCAAAATTTTAAGGAATTTTTTCATCTCGAAGGAAAATTTGCATGTCATTTTCAGGTGTGTATGGGCATTTAATATTTGGATACACGGAATTTATTTTGAATATTTACATATTTTTTTTCTTCGAAGAAAAACTTTAATACTAATTATTAGTATAATATCTCAGGATACATATAATATGTTGACCAATTAATTTTTTAAATGTTTAAACATCATTTTTCGATGAAAAAAATTTATTGTTTTTTTTGATTCTCTGAAAATGCTTGCTTGTCTTCATAAAAATAATTATCATAATTTAAAGAGTTGACTCGCGCCATATGAAATTATATTCGTATTGTTTACATCGAAGTAAAATTGATGAGTTTTTTTACGATCATATTTCTATTGTTTTTCTCAGATTCACAATTTAATAAATAAACAGTGGAACAAAGAGAAAATATTCATTACAATTTACTGCAATTATCTTTTAGAAATTTTCATTGTTCGCTGCCATTTATTTATTAGGGAATAATTTTCGTACTTAGGAAAATATTAGACAAAAAAAAGGTTGTTTATTGTATAATTATCATCATAATATATTGATATGATAATCATTATATCATTTTTGAATCGCGAGTAAACACCTTGAGAATTTTTTTTTTTTGAAAAATTTTATGATCAAATTTTGCATGGAATCAATGGAAAATCGATGATAGATAGGTATTTTATAACGATTGCAATCATTGAAGAGTTGATTGTCATTTCATTTTTTATTAATTGAAATCATTTCAATCGATTGAATAAATGATTGATTAAATGTATTTAATCATCATTTGAACAAATAAATGATAAATATAACAATTTACAAATCAACAATTCTATTGAATAGTTGATTGTTGTCGTTCGTTTATTTGTACATCACAATTGTACAATCGTTTAGTGCGTATAGTTCACGTGCATAGAGTTCATTAAAACAATAAAGACAATTGAATTATACTGAGCTTTTTTTACTCAGAAAATTTTTTTTTCGCTCAAAAATGAACTGAAAATGAACATCAAATTATTTATTTCATCTCAAACTATATTTGTTCATTATTGTCTTGTCGATAATTATATTTGTAAAGATTCAGGGAAAAAAACAGGGAAAATAATAGCTGAAAACTTTTATCACATGAAATGTATATGTGCTTAAGAAAATAGCAAACATCTCAATATATATGTTTGAATTGGTTTAAATTGAAAAACGTCTATGTTATTCTCAAAGGTCATTTGGAATAATAATGATGATGATGATGATAATAACCTTTAACTAATGGCAATAATGATGAGTTAACATTCATATTTTTTTCGATTACATCGGCATATGTTTTCAAATAAACAGACAAACAAATAATAAAAATAAAAAAATAAACGAATAAATAATTCGAATATTTCAAAGAGGTTTGTGTTCAAAGAGTTGAATTATTTCATTTATTTTTTTTTTTAAATTTTCTCCTTTCAAATTTTTTAAATCATAAAATTTATCGTTTTTCAATTCGAATATGATCAAACAATAAATTTTTTATTTTGGCTTTTAATTTTGAAAAAATAATAAATAATTAATAAAAATAAACATTTACTTACATTGAAAATAGCTTTTCGTACGTAAATATGATACACTTAATCTAAGTATTGATAATTTATCCAATTTTGATAGTACACTTTGTTCAAACGGTAATAATGATGCTAACATATCGAGCTCGGAATTTAGCCGTTCACGATGTCTTTTCGATGGATTTGTTTTTGTCATAGATGATGATGTTGTTGTTGCTGTCGATGATGCTGATGATGATGCTGATGCTGTTGTTGATTGCCCAACAATATTATTCGTTGTTCGCATTATCATATTATTATTTATTGATGAATGCTGTTGTTGTTGTTGATTACCGTTTGTTATTAATTGGGACTGATGATGTTGTAAATGATTATGTGGACCAAATTGCTGTAAATGATGTTGCGAATGATAATTCTGTGTATGATTAATCAGATCATTCGTCATGTTACCATTTTCCAATGATAACAATGTTTTATTATTTGAATATTGATTATGTGATAACTGCTGCTGTTGTTGTTGATGATGATGATTATGATGAGAATTTAAATGATGATATTGTTGCTGTTGTGAATGATGTTGAATTTGATGCGGTTGTTGTTGTTGTTGATGTGGTGACATTAATGATTTAACATTTGTCATTGATGAAGATGATGATTGACTTGAAATGATTTCTTTATTCAAACGTAAACTATTTTCCAAATAGAAAGAAATGAATAATATAATGTCAATCATTAATAACAATAATATAAAATGAAAAAAATTATTATTATTCACATTTGTGTTCAAAAAAAAAAAAAAATGAAATGAAATTAATGAAATTCAATTCAAATGCAAATTCAAATAATAACATTGTTTAATCTAAAATAGATATGAGCCAAACAACAATAACAACAACATTAAAAAGAAAAAATTAAATTTTTTGGTCATCATTTGTTTCGGCCAGAAAATTCAAAAAAAAAAATTTATATTTATTTTTGAATAAAAATTATTGTAATTAAAAACAGATCAAATCTAATGTGTCACACACATACACACACTCAAACACATTGAAAATTTATATTCAAAATGACATTTTGAATTATATCAAATAAACGAAAAAAAAAATAATGAAAAGACACCCACAAATGTTTTACAAAATTATATGTATGCTTGTACACTGTATAATTATATGAATACGAACATACATACAAAATATACAAAAATTCAAAGGTGTCAAAATGTAAAAAAAAAATGATGATGATGATGAATAACTTGAAATTAAATGAGAAATTTTTTTTGAATAAATCTAACTACAATGGAAAATCATGTTTTAGGGTTTTTGCAAAAAAACAAAAAAAACAATCAACAATCAACCAAGACGTGTTTATTCAATACAATTTGAATTCAAACCAAAGGTATTGTTAGGTTCAAAGGTTTTAATTCTATGCAAGATTTTAATCAGAAAAAGAATCTCTCGGTACCAAAAAAAAATTATTTCCTTGTTTTGATATATGAAATGTGTGTGTGTGTATGTATGTATTCATGAAGCTTTTCCTCTCTCATTGGTTATTATCTCTCTGGTAAACGCCCGAAATTAAATTAATTATGATTCAATCAAAAAAAAAAATTTTATCAATTTTTTTTTTGATACAAAAAAAACTTTTTGATTGACATTTGATTTGATTTTTCATTAGAATATTTTTTCAAAAAGATTTTCACCGTTTTGATGTGAATTTTCCATTACAGATTTTTTATCTTGGTACCCTAATATGAAATTGCTAGATTCCAATATGTGAAAACGCATGCGGTTTTTTTTCTTTCAAAGAATAAATTCTCAAAAAAATTAAATATTCATGTCCTTATTATGAACAGCATGTTTAAGCTTAGTAGTATTATTCATTGAAGATCAATGAATCCATTTGATAATAATGACAATTTTGAAACACATTAAAAATTTTATACACATTCATTTTCCATTTATTTTGAATCGGTATGAATTTTCATTTCAGAAATCATCTTAGTGTATTCTATACCAGCGAATTCTATATATATAAATAACGGTGTTTTACACACTTTGCTATCACTGGTCCGTTAAACTAATACAATGGTAATACAAAATTCATATATACAAAACTATCTTATCAGTAAAATTCTATCTAGAATTTTTCTTTTTCGAATCTATAACATGAAATCGTAGCTAAAATAATTCCAAAAATGAATCTATTTGGAAAAAGATAAATATATCGTCATTTGTTTTGGAATTGTATTGGAAAATGAAAAAAGATGATAGCATCCTTCATTCTTCATTTAACTTGGTTAATGAAGAATGATCATATGAATATATTTATTGATTTTTATATTAATTTTCTATGGAATGAAAAAACCTAATCTGATTGAACCTTTATTTCGATTGAGATCAATTCTAATGATTATAATGAATAATAATGGGAAAAAATAATAAATAATCAAAATGAACAATCAAAGTGTTCTCATGGTGTTTACGTGCATATTGTAAGTCAAATACAAACGACAAACAAAAAAAATGACCGAAAAATATTTTTAAAATAATTTTCATTAGAATTGGTAAATCGTGATCATTTTTTTTTCTTATTTACAATTCACAATTTTAAAAAAATTGAATTAAAATTTTTTTTTTATTATCAAATTGAATCATTGATAATCATAATAATTATTATTAATATGATAGTGATGATTATAAATATTTGACATTTAAAATTGTACAGTCAATACAATGGAAAATACAATTTTGATCACATTTATTTATGTTTCATCAAGTTTGTTTTCTTCAGGTAAATACTGAATATTCAAAGATCAATATCTCATATGATTATCAGATATATTTTCGAATGAATAATAATAAAATAAAGAATTGTAATTTGAAAAATTGATCGTTATCATTGAATTTATCATTGATTTTGATCTAAAATAACAAAAACTTTAAATGAAAATTTAATCTGATAAATTTTAGATAAAGATCAAGCAAAATAAATTATGAAATAATAAGAAATTTAAAATGATGGTTATCTGATTTTAGTTTCTTAAATATCCGGCAAAATTTAAAATTTTACAGAATCTTCAAGAAATGAATGACAAGTTAATTTGGAAATGAAAAATAATACATACTTTTTACTATTACGCCGTCTACGTTTTGTGGCATACATTGTGCCCAAATGATTTGATGCTAAATTTGATTGCATTTTGTTATTATTTGTATTATTTATATTGGTATTGCATTGATTTATTTGTTGTCTTCGGTGTTGTTGAAAATTTGACCAATCAAATGATTGATAAATATTTGAATTTCGTTGTTGTTGATTATAAAATGAATTGGATTTCAATAATAAACGTAAATCATTTGATGAACACAATGATGATGTCGATGACGATGATGATGAGGATGATGATAGCAATGATGATGATGGTGACATCGAAATTATTGTTGATGTTAATGATGATTTTTGCCTATCAATGTATGATGACACTGATGATGTTGATGATGACAGTGAATTCGAAGACAAAAATGGTGACAAACTTGTATTGGCTGATAAATCACTGTTATTATTATTGATCGTATTTGATCGTGTAATCGAAAATCGGTTTAATGTTGAATCTATTGAGTTTTCATGCGATAAATTATTACAATTCTCATGATAACTGTGCATTTGGGTTAATTCCAATAAATTATTGTTAATTTTATCAATATTATTATTATTATTATTGTCATTATTATCGTAATAATATTCATATGGCAAATTATTGCTTAAATTGTATCGATTCGATTGTGGCTGCTGATGTTTGTATGGTGAATATGAAGATAAACAAGAAGAAATAGGAGATGATATTGATGTGGATGGAAACGATGATGATGATGACGACGACGGAGAAGAAAAATAAGTAGAATTGGAGTATGAAGTAATACAAGGAGATGATAAGGAGAAGAAATTGTTGTTCATATTCCGGTATTTGAAAATTGAGAATTCAAACTTTGGCTTTGTTTCAGTTTATTTAATTGTTCAGTTTAGTAATTTTAAATATTTTAAACAATTTAATTTAATTTGGAATTATTTGAAATGGGGGGCGGATAAAGGAGAAAATGATGATTAATTTTTGAATGTGGAAAATCATTATTTATTATAATTATTATAACGAACACACTAAAAAATTTCAAATAAAACACTTTGATATTTCGTTTATTGTTTTTAATTTGTCTTAATGTTTTTTTTTTATTACAGAACAAATTTATCCAGGTGCCATTTTTGCATATAATCGAATTGTATGATTAAATTTTTCAAAATACATTGATTGATTTAGATAATTAATGAAAAAAATAAATGAAAATAAATGTATGGTATACATTTATACCATTGATTGTTGATTTTTTGAGTATTGAATTAATATTTTTTATTTCGTTGTGATTAATTTTAGAAAAATTTTTAAGAATTAATTCAAGATTTGACAACGGTCGATCAACGAGTGAATAATCAGAACCAAAGAAAATAATCAGAACAATGAATTTGCTTTTTTAATTGAAAGAATTGTAAACGAAATTTTCATATCGAGATTTTTCATGAGTAGAATTGAAATAAAAAACAAAAATTCTATGAATTTCATATATATGCGCACACATCATAAAAAATGAATGATTTTAATCATTAAATCATTACGTAAAAATGTCGTAGAAGAATATTAAACAATTTGAAAATGACGAAAATTTTATTGAAATTATGAATTGAATTATGAAGAAATAATAATGATATTAACATTATTCAATTCTACTATGAATTTTTCTTCTTCTTCTTCTTCTTACTACTTGCCATTGCCATTATGGCATTAAGTGTGGTGTATGGCCGTAGAATTTTTGATGATTTTTTTTGTTTCAGTTTGAACAACGTATGACACAATCAATCAATCAAAAAAAAAAAATTGGTTTACACATGAATAATACATCGGGTTGAATTTTGGAAAATTTCAAGAAATTTTACCTGCCATTTCTTTTTCAGTTGTCGACTTTGTCGAAATCAACACACACATGAATCGTAATTGAATATTTTTTTCGGAGCAAGATGAAATGAAAAAAATATGTTCAAGGATCAAATATATGCTTGGGCATTGGGGAATACAATGAAAATTATCACAAAAAAATCTCTGGAAAATTTTTAATCATTTCAAACAAATGAAACAACAAAATAAAATGAAATTCACACATTTCAAATCAATTCAATTTTTGTGTATTGTTTTCAAAAATTATTTTAAATGAAATCATCATCATCATCATCATTTCAATACACATTGTCATCATCATGGTCAGAGTTTTATTTTTTTTATTTTATTTGAATTAACAAAACATCATAATTTTTTTTGTTGATCATTTTAAATTATACTGATGTATCTTATCATCATCACTTTATGATTATGATGATCAGGGTTCAAAAATTTTCAATATTTTGAAAATTTTCACCAATTTCCATTTTCTCTTGAATATTTTTTCTTTGTAAAAACATTTGAAAATGTTTAAAAACATCGTACAGTCACTGTCTTTTTTTTTCTCGTTATTATAAATGTTATCTGAACAAAAAAATTGAAATACAAAATGAGAAACGCCTCATTCAGTTTCATTCAAAGTATTCAGTTTAATATATATATATATGGAAATAAACAAGAAATGGTAGGATAATGTGAATAAGAGCCATTTCATAAATATTGAAAAATCATTGAATGAATAAATGTTATGAATGAAAATTGTATTTGTACGCAAAAACCAAAAAAAAAAAAAAAAAAAAAAACTAGCTGACTAACTACGCCTTCATTTTTTAGGGAAATCATTCATTTATATATATATAAAGCATCAAAAAATATCAAAAAATAGACCAAGAATAAAATTTTATCCAAAACACGAAGGTGGAGACTTGTGAAACTATTATAAATAATACAAATAAAAGGTATTCAAACAAAGCAATAACCAGCATCAGCAGAGGAGAAAAAAAACAGGTAAGCATCATCAGTGACTAATGTGGGAAATTCTGATAAATTTCTAGTTTTGAAATGAAATTGAATGAAAATTTTTAAATTTTTCCACATACATATTCAAAGATTTGTTTTCGTTCAATTCGAATTCAGCAAGCAATGATCATATTCGTATTTCGTTAGAAATTATTACTTGTTCATTTACCATTTACCTGCGCTTACCATACCACTCTAATCGATTGATTAAAATAAAATTAAACAGGCAGAACTGTCCACAGAATCGTCGATAGAAAGTCATCATTGAACACACAAAGATCATACAGCATAAAGGCAGCTAAGAATGGAGATTGATTCCCCTTTTTCCCCTGAATATTTTTCCATTTTTTTTCCAGGTAAAAATTTGAATTGAAATCAAATTGAATGAATGAATCATTTATATTTAGCTTTTTATTTATTTATTTATTTATTCTGTTTTGTTGAAACACTGTATCACATTCATATTTTTTTTTTGTTTTGGTTGAATTTCATTATTTTTCATTTTTGAAGGAAAAAAGGAAATTTTGTTTACCTTATTTCTATCTGTGTTTGCCTTTGCTTTGCTGTCGTCGTTGTTTAATTTAGTCGCAAAAAGATAATAATCATTGGTGGAAAATGATGATTCAGGTATGATTCTATATATATTTGTGTATCTGTACACAGGTAGTGGATTTCAGATTACCTTGCACATACATGCGATGAGTTCAAACGGGAAAAATAATTTTAAAATGAACCAAAAAAAAATTTTGCTGAAATTTTATTTCAACAATTTTTGCCACTAGTTTCTGGATCAAATATTGATATCGGAATCAGAATTTTTTGGGAATTTTTTTTTCGCTGGAAATTTTCAAATTTATCACCAAATACCATATAACCAAATACGATACATCGCAGAAAATT
Organism: Psoroptes ovis; assembly: GCA_002943765.1. Classification (NCBI taxonomy): domain Eukaryota; kingdom Metazoa; phylum Arthropoda; class Arachnida; order Sarcoptiformes; family Psoroptidae; genus Psoroptes; species Psoroptes ovis. The sequence continues at coordinate 3,976,850 of PQWQ01000004.1, read as the reverse complement.
CATTTCTCCAATGCATTTCTTCATTTTAGATGGGTGTGTGTGTGTGTGTGCGTAGTACCTTGTAACATTTGACCAGAATTATTCGATAAAGAATAAAATTAAAGTTAAAAAAAAAGGAAATTTATTTTGAGACTGGTCGAAAAGTAAAAATGGTTATTTTCAATGTTATTTGAATGTAAAAATAATTTATTATTTTTCGACCAAAAAAACAGAAAATTTTATTTTTTGTTTTATTTATTTTTATTTCATGAAAATTTCACATTGAAAATGATGAATGCAATTATTTTATTTTATTTTCATTTATTTATTTATTTTTTCTCGTAAGCAAACAACTGCAATAAATTGCACTGAAAAAAAAATAAAAAGTTTCTAATCTAAAATTGATAATAATAATAAAATGAAAAAATAAATGAATAAATAAATTACAAAACAAATAACAAAAAAATAAGAGAGGAAAAATGGCCAGAAAATAGATAAACATTAGATTTTGATCAATCAAATTCGGTTCAAAATCGATTAATCAATCAATCAATCAATTGTTCAATCAATGAATCAAATCAATAATAGATCAATTGTTCAATTTTGTTATTACTGAATTTTTGTGTATGTATGTATGTAATTAAAATATATGAAAATATTGATATATAAACATACGGAAATATTATGTCTAGTTTTTTTTTAAAGACTATTACCTCTCATATCGCTATTGTAATTTAAATTTCGATAAAAAAAATATTGGTAATCAAATTAAACTAATTCGATTGATTGGTTTGTTTATTTGTTTTTATTGCTGCAGCAGATATTTCCATTTCTCGAAACATTTGTTGTTCAATAAGAAATTTCAGTGAAATCTTTTAGAAATCTAAAAATCTTCAGGATTTTCAATTAAACACTTGGCATTTAAACGAAGAATAAAAAATATGCACTTATTATATAAACAATGTTAACATTTTAAAAATATGAATTTTTGATTCTTGAAATAAATATTCAATCAAAAAAAAAAGGAATGAAATGACACGCAATTCAGAATTATTGAAAATTTTAATTTTAGAAAATAAATGAATAAATAATGAATAAATAAATTGAATATGAATTGAATTGAACAAAGAATAATAATAATAATAATAATAAAACACACATGAAATTGGATATAAATTTTGAATTTTTTGAAAATTTGAAATTATTTGCAAATATTCAAAAATAAAAGAAATAGATTCACCAAATAATAATAATGATGATGGCCAAATAATAATAAATACATAATGCATTGAAAGCATTTATTTTAAAACCATTATTTCATTATATTCATTTCTATATTACGAAGAATAAAAAGAAAGGGGTAAATTTCATTTCTTTTAACAAAATCGTAAATCTTTTGGGATTTTTTTTTTTGCTTTTTCTCCAAAAGAAAATAATAAATAAAAAATAAAATTGACCAGACATTTGCTGTTGTTTTTTTTTGTTTTTCAAAATAATTTTTCATTTTGTGTCGAGGCTAAAATTTGCATACGATAATCGAGGTAATACGATGAAATCTTATGTATGTACAAACATCTTTATCAGGTATATAACTCTTCACTGTTATTGATATTGGTTACCTTGAACCAAAAAAAGAAATAAAATTTCTGGTGAATATATTTCAACTAACTTCTGGTTTTTTTTTCGCTTTGGCTGCTGCTGCTGCTGCACTAATCATAAGGAAAAAATGAAATAAAATATTTGACCAAAGAAGTAAAAAAAAAATCAAATAAAATAAATATGACCAGCAAAAAATAAAATGATCAAAAGTAAATCAGTGAAAAATGAAATGAAAATAAAACCCTACACGCTGTGAATTGATTAAACATCGTTTTTGTTGTTTGTTTGTTGAAATAATAAACTTTGAAAATTTAATTTTTTTTTTTTTTTGAAAATTCTACCTTAGTTTCTATGCGATTTGCTGTTGTTCCAATGATGTTCAAATGTATCTCTACAATACGACTAATTCAACTTTGAAAACTTGAAGAAAATAAAAATCTTTATGACTTTTGAATTATTATTATTATTTTGGAGAAAAAAAAATGAAAATAAAATACATTATTTCTACATACTTTGCTTTGCTCGCTATCAATGTTGTTTAACATTCCAGATGTGTTTGTGTGTCTACGGATGTTTTTTTTTGAATTTGAATTTGAACTGTTGAGTTAATATTGAAATGATTATCAATTCATATCATCATTCATAGTACACATCCACAGCATGCAATAGTTTATTCATTGTAGAAACAAAAATTTGATAAAAAAGTTTTTTCGGATCAAAACTTTATTTCGAGTAAATATGAAATATATGAATTGAAAAAAAAAGAAAAGATACAATTTACATATTTTATTTTTTTCTCATCTTCCAATAATTTATTGTAAAAAAATTTTTGATTCAAATTCAATTGATTCGTAAATTTTATTTATTTATCCATTCATTCATTCATTCATTCAAATTTTCATATTCAAACTTGAATAATTCATATTTTGATTGTTGAAAAAAAAATACTAAAAATCTAAAATTTTAAACCACAAAAATTCACTCAATGAAGCTATTGATTTACAATTTTTGTTTTGTTTTTTTGTTTTCAAATTAATAAAATTGTAAATACGTTCATCATTAATTGTAATCGTGTAAAAATTTGAAAAAATTAAATTTTTGCAAATTTACATTTAAAATTGTAAATTCAATTTAAAAATTATCGATAATTTATGATCGTTATTGTTCATCTTCACAAAATTCATCAGCCAAATCAATATTATCATATTAGGTTGTCCCATAAGTTCTTGTCATTTTTCAAATGAAAAAATATTTAAAAAACGGTAAGAACTTATGGGACAACCCAATAATTATAATTTGCGTGTAATGTAATTTTAAATCTACGAATTTAAATTTAATTTAAATTGGAAAACATGCGATAAAATAAAGTGAGCAAAAAAAAAATCAACGCTGTTTTTCAAATTTCAAACAGTTTCAAAGAGTTTTAAAATTTTAAATTTCAATTCAAAGCGATTATATATACAGAAAAATAAATAAATAAATAAGAATCCGTTAATCAAGCAATTAAATTTTATTTTCAAAGTAAAGATTTTTGCAAAAATAATAATAATCATAATAATTTCAACATGAAAATAAATTATATTTTTGAAAAAAATAAAAACTTGTTAAAACTTGTTGATTTTTCAGAAAATTTATTCAAAATTTTGTAACCATAAGTAAAATGACTATTTCTTTGCTATGTATGAATAAATGAATTCGTGCTTTGATGTAATTTAAACAACACTCCAGAAGGCTGTTGAATTTATTCAAAATGTAAGGAAATAATCATAATAATCGTCATCATCATCATCATCATGTCTGTATTCTTCAGTAAAAATTTCTTCCTATTTCAATGCATGGATTAATTTCAACACTTGTGTGAAGAATAAATAAATAAATAAATAAATGAAAATCTATGATTTTTTTTGTAAATTTTAAATTTTTTTTCCGAATTGAAACAAAGGGCTAATTCCTTGTGTGTTTTGAGTGTGATTAAATAAATTAAATTTGATCAAATTTATGAATTTTTATATTTTTTCAAATTTTCAAAGTTATACGCATTGAATTTCAATTATGGAATAAATTTTCCATGACTTTAATTAGTGCAGAAATTTGCAAGATTTGTATCCAAAAAAAAAAAAAAAAAACTCGTAGAAATAATCCTTAAGAAAAATTTTTCTCTGGTAATAATCATAGAAAATCGATCAATATTCAATGTATTGATACATTTAAAATAATGCATGAATGATATTAATAATAATAATTTTTTTTTTAATTTTTAGTTTAATTTTATCTATTTTTATCATTGAATTTCATTGTATTTTCAATTAATTAATGATCGATGATTGATTTGATTTTGATTTATTCTTTTTTTTTTTGGATCAAAATATAGAAATTCACAAAGAAATTAGATCAAATTTAATAGCTGCGACTAATAATAATAGATATTATTGATATGATAATGATCAATCAAATTGAAATTGATTTAATTTTTTGGACTTTATTGAAAAAAATGAAATGAAATCAATTTGTGAGAAATTGCTTTTTCCTTAATATCGACAATAAAATTACTAATTTTGTTCAAGTGTAAATTGCTTTGTAAATTGACAATAATCACATTGACCGATGATGATGATTACCTGTGGTGAGTAATAATTGACTGTGTATGTGTGAGTTTGTGTGTGTATGGCAAGTGTGTAATAGCATACAATTTAGTAAATATCGATGAACTTAACGAATATTAAAATTATCACATTGTTATCAATTGACACCAAAAAAAAAAAAAAAAAAAAACAAGGAATAAAATGGATCGTCCAATGTTCAATGAAATGATTGTTTGAATCATGTATATAATGATTGTATAATTGATTTTTGTTTCATTCTTCAAGTTTATATCATTCAAAAAAAAAAAAAATTACAAAAACAAGCTACTCGATTTCAAATTTTTCCATGATTACTACCTCATACTGAGCTTGTGTGTGTGTATGCACACGGCGTTTGAAACATTTGTTCATTTTTGTTTTGTTGTTATTCAACCAATCATTCTGTCATTTTTATATGTTTGTCCTGTCCATTAATTTTATTTCAATTGTCCAATTGTATTTTTTTATTGGTTTAATTGAATTTTAAATGTTGATTTTGCTTTTTTTTGTTTCATCTGCTGGTTTTTGAATTAAGCTTCATTCACAAAGTGCATTGTTTACTCTAATATAATCCAACAATAATTTCTAGACATTTGACATTGGTCCACCAAACACATATTGAACAATATTGAATTAATCCAAAAAATGATTCCTATTTTTTTACTCCGAAAAAAATATTAAAACTCGTTAATGATAACACTAATCATATTTATTTATTTATCCATTTATTCCATAATTTTTTACTGGTGCGATGATCATCATTATCATCATCATTATTATCATCGTAATTATTGCCATTATTATCATTATCGTAATCGGGTGTGTGCCTAAATTTCAATTGTGATAATTTTCATTTTATATTTATTATGTATTGATACAAGAAGAAAATAAAAAATGAAACAACGTTTTTCCAATACACGTTTCATTATTATTGCTTTGTATTATTATTATTATGTATTATTCCTTTGAGTTCAATTGATTCGTTTATTCAATTTACATACGAAAAATTAAAAAAATTGAACAAAAAATTTGTGAATTAGAATTGAATTCAATGCAATTCAATTCTTCAATCAGTATTCTTCAATAATCACACCGGTGTTCATTGAATATGTTGAAAATATATTAATCATTTCTACTTACACTTACAATCGGTACAATTATTTAAAACTCATTTGGATGTTGAATGAACATTATTTTTAATTTCAATTTTAATTTTTTTCACATTTTGCATTCAAAATTGAATGCGAGAAAAGGAAAACCGCAAAATTTTCAATTGTATTTTTTCAATTGTTTTTTTTTGATCGAAAAAAAAAATGGCAAAAATAACGAATTAACGAACGTGACTAACACCTAAACATTTATATTCATCAACAATTGAAAATAATGGAAATAATGGAAATTTTTGTGCATAGAAATTAAGTGAATTTGATCGTGAATGGACCCTGACAAAAACGAAAAAAAAAAAAAAAAAATTCAAAGGTAAAGCAAATTGAAATGAATTGAAAAAAAAATGAATTTACATTTGAACACACAAAAAAACAAAAACTCAATTTCATTTTTTATTTCATTTTTTTGGCCAACAAAATTATTAATTCAAGTCAAATTTACAAATTTTTCGAAATCAATTTATTTCCATTTTCAAAAATTTATTTCAAAAACAAAACAAGATGATAATTTATTATCTTCTTTTGGAATGAATATGTATATTTTGTTGAATCAAAATAATTGATTCCGTTTGCCATCGTATTCACGGAATTTTTTTTTTTTTTTTTGACAAAACTTTGTTCAATTTTCGCCAGGAATTTACCTGAATTTCGATTCTATTCGACTATATATTCTGGCCTTAGAAATATTATCGTGTTATATATATCTAAGGCCAAAATCATCACAAATCAACCCAAAAAAAATACTGATTTAGTCAAACGAATCATTTCAATTCCAAAACAAATCATAGCATCCGTTTTTTTTATCCGTTTACTCGGGTATTTATTTATTTATTTTCATTTTTGATTTTTTATTTTCGAAAGCAAAAATATGTATATACATCTAATAAATCGTTAAAACAAATATTTGAAACAAACAAACAAAAAAAATATTGAAAAAATTCAATATTTTCCATTTGAATGATTTATATTGTTATATTTACAATTTATTGTTTAAAACATTTTTGAAAAAATCGAAAATCATCAATTGTTTATATTCGATTCATTCATTTATTTATTCATTGAATGCATTTACCATTACATCATTGTAAATGCATGAATTTGCATTGTCAAATCAATCAACCATGATAGTAAAGATGAAAATTCACATTGAATTATTTTATCATTTATTTATTTTTCATATTTAAAGTTACTTTTTATCAGAAAAAAAAGAAAAATGTGAAATCAAATAAAATGAATCAATTTGAATTTGAATTTTATTCCATTTTTTTCCAGTTTATAAACCAACACGAATGATCAAATGATCAATCATCAAATAATGAAAACGATCAGACAAATGAACAAAAAAGAAAAAACAACCAGGTAATTTCACTTATTTGAATCAAATCGGTGAAATTATGGAATAAATGTGCATTTTCTCCTCTTAGGTTTTTAATGCCAAATATCAGGCTGTCCCATAAGTTCTTGCTGTTTTTCAAATGAAAATAAAATTTAAAAAACGGCAAGAACTTATGGGACAACCTATTACTAAAAATAATAACAATCAAATACTGAGGGTAAATGGATTAATTTTTGTTTTTTTGGTTCCACTGTAACCATTGGTACAATTGGTATTGTTACTATTTTTCATATTTGGAAAAAATAAAAATGAAAAATAAAAGTTACCTTCAAAAAAGGAAAGGAATTACATAATAATAATAATTATTATTATTTGAACGCGTGCCTGTAAAGTCAAAATGATATCAGAGAAAAATTAATGATAATAAATATAAATAACTAAAACTGATGAAAACAAGATCAAATACAATTCAATTCATTCAATTTTTCACTCTCTGGTAAATGGAATATAAAATATTAGAAATATATTCCTTTCAGAATCTCACCTTGTTACCCAATAATATTTACAATAACGATAATAGAACCCTAAGAAAATGACTAAAATTATCATATATACAAAAAAAAAAAATATATGAACATTGAAAAACATTTTCAATATTTTACAAAGGCAAATTTTCATATTTATTTATGTATTATGTTGTCCGATAAGTTCTTGTTGATTTTCACATAATTCTCTACGATATAATCGACAAAAACTTTTCGGACAACGTATTATAATAAGCAAACAACTCAACGATTGCGTGAGTTGTCATCATGGTTTGTTTTTGTTTTTATCTTTGGTGGCTGCTGCTGCTGCTGTTGTTGTTTTGGCTAGTCGTTATTCAATAATTTTTTTTTTTTTTTGTTAGCAAGGAAAAATCAACATAAATGAACATACAAATTCATATTCAATATATATATGTATGTTTTGACCTGTATGTGTTGCGATAATAAATTTGAAAAAATTGAAATTCACCTATTGTTGTTTGCTTTGTTTGTTATATCCACATTTGCTTTTGTTTTTTCATTTTTAAATTTGAATAAGATAAACTAAAAATGAACCAATGAAACCAATGGAAAAATTGAACGAATGAATGAATGAATGTCGAAATGAATTTCGAAATGAAATTGAATTGAAATTCTGAATATATAAAACAATGAAGATAATATTTGATGAAAATTTTTATCAAAGAAATGAAAATGGAAAAATATTTAAAGACTCCTTTATATATTAGGAAATATTTGCATAGAAAATATAAATATTGAAATTAGTATATTGAATGTGTTGAAATTGAAATTTTGTATATATGAATAAATTCAATAAGAAAACAATATCTGTTTGTTTGTATTGTTTTTCAATGGATTCAATTTGTTTTTTAATTGAATTTTTTTTTTGAAATTCATTTCAAAATTTTCAATTTTGATATTAAATAAATTTAAATGATATTCATATGAGAATTTTCTGTGGAAAAATTAGTAGTAATATTGACCAAAATTTTGACCAAAATTTGACCAGAAAATACACGCTGGTCAAAGAAAAAATGATAAATTATTTTCAAGGCGAAAAGTGGTCCATTATATGGTCCATGGTGATAATGTTTTTGTAATTATTTTGATTAATTATTATTTTTTTTCTTTGGTTGGGTTATGGATAAAAAATAATTTACAAAATTAGAAAAATAAAAAAAAAAATGAAAATTCAATGAGAATACGAAAATTCCGCGAGAATTCTACGAGAATTTTTCTGTTAATTCACCTTTATTATTATTTTCCAAAAACTTTTAATCTCATATATCACGGAATCGGAATTTATTATTATTATTTCAATTGAGCAAACAACGATAACAACAACAATCGATTCATTATGATGGATCAATATTTTTTTTTTTTTTTTGATTACGGGCATATTTTCCAAAATTATATTTTTTTTTTGACCATGTATTTACCATTTATTCTTAGTGAAAATGGAAAAAAAAATTTTGGCACGCGATCTTTACCCCCCAAAAAAAAAAAACGAAACTCGTGCAAAGGTCATTTATGTCTATATTATTATGATTATTCTGATTATTATTATTATCATTTCGATTATTATCAAACAAAACACATTAAATTATCATTATTATTATTATTAAAAGTTTTTGATTTGTTTGTCAGAAAAGATGATCAAATCGAAAAAAAATAGATAATATTTAATGAAATAATTACAATGTTTTTCATTTTTCATTTTTTTTTTCAAATTTTAATTTGATTCATAAATGATAATGATATTTAGGCGTGTAAGGATACATGCCATATACCAACACACACACAAACACACCGAGACATGATCATTATTTATTATGAATGTGTATATATGTGTTTATTGTATTGTAGTTTGGTTTCAAACGCGTGTTTAGATATTTTTTTTTTTTTGATCAATTTTGATTCGATATATATTCATTCATATAACCAATATTAGACCATCTGAAATTTTTTAGTTTTCTCATTGAATAATCACTATTTCAATCTATTGAATTTTTCGGTTTCCAGCGAATCATTTTTTTCTGAATCATTTTTATGGTAAGAATATTTCAAGGCCCAAATAACATCATTGCGCTTGTTTTATTGTTCTGTGCTTGTTCCCATTTAAATGCGTGATTTGTTGTTGTTGTTCAAATTGAACAAATTGTTTTCTGAGTATTCATTGAGCATTTAGCCTGTATTGTACAAGGCTTATGACTTGGAAATTCATGGTTACTTTTCATTTGTGATAGACACTGAGTAATAAACATTTTGTTTTTTTCATTGTGTTATAATTATATGAAACTATGAGATTATTTCCACAAAAAAAAACAAAAAAACAAAACAATAATTGAACTTTTAAAATTTTAATTTCAAAAATCATGTGATCACAGTGAAATGTTGTTGTTGTTGTGCTGCTGCTGCTGCTGCTGCTGTGAACATTGCAGATGCTTTTTTTTTTCTTCATCAGAAATTTCAGCTGCTTGTAATTTGTTTCTAAATGGAAAGAAAAAAAAATATGAAATAATTTCCAAAAATATCATATGTTTTGTTTTCTTCTGTGTATATCATTTTATATATCAATTTCAAGAATGACGAAAATTACAACACAAAGGTGTGTTCATATTTTGATATATATATTTTGATGTGTTGAACAATATGTTTGTAATAAAGTAATGCTGAAAATTTTCCGTATATGAAAAAAAAAACAATGTCATGAATTTCATTTCGTGGAAAAAAAAGAATAAAGGTAAAATCTGGTTCATTCATTCGAGTCTATGGTTGATAATTGATTGATAATTTTTTTTTCATTTTTGTAGAAATTAAAATTCTGTCAATCAAAGATCACAAATAGTACAAAATTTTCACATTTGACATTCAAAATAAATGGGGAAAAAATATGTAATTTGTTCAATGACTACACGTTATTCGAAACCTAATTTTTTTTTTCGATTAATTTTCCAATATAAATTCACATGAGCATCGTAGTTTGGGTTTGACATCATTCAAATAATGTTTATCAATGAATTTGCGCAGCAATTTGTACCCAATTCTGAATCAGTATAGAGATGGCAAGATGAGAACATGAAAACCATGAAAAAAAACCAGCTTAGATTAAATTGAAAAATGGATAAATAGATAGAAATGAAATGAAAAAAATGAACCAAATTTCAACCGAAATCAACCAAAAAAAAATATGATTCTATTTTGTATTCAATGTATATTTTTGTACCATCTAATAAAATACAAGACAATGGATAGAATGGATAGAATTGTTATTTTTCTCTCTGTTTCATTTCATAGCCTGATGACATTATTGCGTGATAAAATACACATGGAATAAATGGAAAAAAATAATGAAAATATACATAGGTATATGAATTCAAATACAAATATAAGGTATATATTTTTTGTGTGTGAAAAAAAAATAAAATACTCGATCAAACAAAAATCTATCTACATTGTTCATATTTGTTTTACACTGATGAAGATGAATATTGGAAAAAATAGGATTAAAAAACTCATAGAAAAATAAAATAAAATAAAATACTGATAATGATAATGTGAATATACTGAAGCTACGTTTTTCATGAAGAATTTTTCACTTGTATACACAAATGAATGACTGATGTACGAATCGTTTCACATATGAAAACATCTATATAGCTGCGCATCATAAAAAGCTGAAGATGCTTTGAACATTATTATTATTGTTATGAATATTTGATCAATTTTTCATTGATTTTTCATTTGTTTACCATCAAAATTTGTCTTGAAAAAAAATTCTTGTCATAAATGATTATTCAAACTTATTCAAAGAAAATCACTGGTCAATTTCACTGGTCAATTTCATTTTTGCTTGAAAAAAAAATTTTCAAAACAAAATCAAATAAGAACGAAAAAATGCAATGAAATTATAATGAAATGGAGAACACCTTTGATATGGTCAATGTTACAGCTGATACTGGTAATGAAACTAACCAGGAAAAAAATGACCAGAAAGCTCGTCAATCACTATTAGTGTCAGAAAATTCAGCAACGAAAAAAAAAAAAAAAAAATAAAAGAAATGAAAATTATCTTTTTTTGATTCACCGAAAATCTTTCCACACGAACCAAATGTATTTTTTAACAAAATGTGTAAATGAGAAATCCTAATGATGATGATGATAATCATTACAACATTTGATTGTCGCTACTATTATTATTATTTTGACATGACCAGCATTATTGAAACTAGGGACCTGAGATTTAGACTGAATAAAGAGAGAGAAAACAAAATGCCGCAAATAAAATGAAATGATACAATTTTTGTTTTTGTAATACTTGACTTTGTAAAACGTGATGTCAATCAATTCAATTGATAATAATAATAACTCGAATCGACAGATATTACAGTTTTGTATTTTTTAAAAAATTTTGCTGGAAAATCTTCTGAATTGATTGATCTCAATCGGATCGAGTATTTAATGCTGCTGCTTTCATGTTTTGAATACATATTGATGATTAATTTTTTAAACAGCAAAAACTTTAAAAAAAGTAAAATAAGTAAATTCAAATAGAATGTAATTAACAAAAAATTGATTTCAAAATAAATTGAAATTAATTTGTTTTTTCTGAAAGGTATATCGAACAGGTCATTCATTTTTCAATCATTTCAATAAGCCAATGAATCAGACAATTTCTTTAAATTTTTAATAATTTTCAATTTAAAAAAAAATCATGTTTCGGAATAAAATGTATATAAAATTTTGATTTATTAAGACGGATTACTGTTTGACATTTATTGCTTGATAAATATTTTTTCAAATAAACAAATGGTTTTTTCAATGGAGCTCAAAAAAATTGCAAAAATAAACAAGTTTTCAATTTTTTTTTAAATATGAGTATGGTAAATCCTTTATTTATTTCGGTTTTCACCTCTTTCAAATCAAAATTACTGGTAGAAAAAAAGGCAAATTCTTTTACATAAGATTTGGCAGAGAATTTCAATATTTTTTTTTTACCAGATTCGAGGATAATTTTGATATGTTTTCTTGGCTCTAATCACAATAATAATAATAATAATCATGATTATTATCATTGAAAATATTGAATTTTTGAATACTTCTGAGGTCATTTGTTCAACTTTATTCAACATTGAACATTGAAAAAGAAAAACCGAATAAAGATGATAATAATAACGAATGATGATGATGATTGTGATTATGATGAAGCACACTGATACAAATCAACTTACCAACTTGTCTGTGCCAACGACTTGCATCCATTCATTAGAATCTACTAAGCTATCATCTACCATCCAAGTTGTTTCTATTTTTCTTTTTTTTTATTTATTTATTTCTTATCCGACAAAATACAAAAGAATTTGATTGGAAAATAATTGGAATTTAATTGGACCTTGTATATTCACAGAAGAAAAAAAACGACCAGAAATTGATAAAATTTTTCTCATTTCGCCAAGTATATAAGTGTATGTAAAAAAAAAATATATACATTTAAGCATTTGATATTTTCTATTTAATGTCAATGATATTTTACTGGTGAAAAAATTATTTTAAAACCCAAGCTAAGAACTTTCAGTTTTCAGCTAAAAAGTTTCGATACGATGTGATAGGTAACAAAAAAAAAATAAAGATAAAATAAAATCATATTACAAGTCACAATGTTGAATATCTTAACAGAAACAAACAGGAATGAATGGACTAAGATCAGACAAATAAAAATTTAATCAAAAAAAAAAAAAAAAAAAAACAAGGAAATCATTGATTCAACCGGTCAAAACATTTTCAAATTTGATGATTGTTTTTTCAAATTAATTTTTATCCAATTGATTAGTTATTTATTCATTGATTTTTCTTAAAAATTTTGTTTCAACCATAAAGAATTGAATTAGTAAAAAAAAAATAAACAACGAGAAACATCCATTCATCGAAAATTCACTGGTACAATGATTAATCATCAATATGTTTGTCCCCTACAGGCTAATTTGATTTCAAATGAACCAAATTTCCTGAATAATCATCATCATTTGTGTAGGTGGTCATTATTACCCGATTACATTGATAAAAAAAATATTTGATTTTTGTTCATATTTATTATTTGTATGATGGCTAGACCATATAATTGATTCGTGTTTATTTGAATTTTTTTCTTTTTTGCGCGATATTCGAAATGATTTCAATTATTATTATGATTCACCTTTGACATTGATGAGATGATATTTTTTTTTCCTTCAATAACCTATTATTCAATCACATTTGAATGCTCAATTTTGTGAGCATTTTACACCCGTTTTTCTCAAATTCAAATATTCAAATTCAATGAGATTTTTTTTCTGAATGAATGAAATTTAAAATATTTTTTTTTACAAATGTTCATGTGTGAATTCAATTTTTCTATTTTTTTTCAATGAAAATTAAAATCATAAATGGTAAATAAAAGATTTGAAAGAAAATTTCAAGACATTCAACATTTTCATGATGATGATGAAAAATGATATCGAATTTGATTACATTTCAATTGATGGTTACCATCAGATTAGATTGAGGATGAAACGTTGAACAGTATAATTATAGCTATTTGATGGATAGATAAGGAATACGATTAAATAATGATAATAATAACAATGATGATAATAAGTGTAATTCAAAAAGAGGAGTAAACGTGATTTAAATTTGATTTTTTTTTTTTTGTTTTCAAAGATTATAATTCTTCTAGTTTCCACAATCGAAGCACCGAAGCATTGTTGAAATTCTCAGCAAAATTGTTCCAAACATTCGTATTCAACGCAACTTTGCAAAGATGGCTAAATTCGAAATTTAAATTTTTCATTTTGAAACAAAAAAAAAATCAAAAATAAATCATTTGGCTAACAGGTTGCCATCTTGTGCTTTGAAATCAATGAAAAATAAAATAAAATTTCACGCAAATTTTCATTATATGAGTCAATTTCATTGAAAACATTTTAGAAACTCAAAAAAATTCAAACACAAATTATCGCATTAATTCAATAATAATAATAATAATTGAATTAATACAAAATTTGAAGGTTGATAAATGTATATTTTTTTGTGTGTTTGTTCGTTCGTTCGTTCGTTGAATGAATGTTCAAATCAATTATTTCGATGGATAATTTATTTATTAATCTATTTTGTTCCAATGATTATTGATTAAATTCAATGATTATTATTAATTGATATTTTTTCCATATTTTCTATGCTCAACAATTGATTATACAAATTATAATTTACAAGTTTTCATTTTTTTCATTTTTTACAATTTACGTATTTTGTTATCGAAAAAAAAACAGAAATTCCAATCATGATGAACCAATACGATTATAATTATAATTATAACATACGAGTATAATTGAATATTATGGAAAGGGTTTGAAAAATTAATCAATTTATATTCATAATTTCATTTGTCAAAAAAAAAAAATTCCAAAACTACCATCATCAGCCATTCATTATCAATCACCAAATAATTAATTCATCAATAATAATAATTGATATCTTAAGTAGGCAAGCTTCTATTTTTTGAAATAAAACAAAACAAAAATGATCCAAATATTTCTCTTCTTGTTTTTTCCCAGTGCAATGATGATAGGCTGTGATGGCCTTGATTTTTCGATTGAAGCATTTTTACGAGGAATGAAAAAAAAAAATTTTTCAAAAAATGAAAAAAATAAATGTGAAATCATTTCAAACGTCATGAATTAACCATGTGCTAAGTTGAAATGAAAATAAATGAAAATGAAAAGGCTGATGCATTATCACATTGTGTTTTAGATGCAATTTTTTTTACCTTTGAAAAATTTCATTTTTTTAAAATTATTAATATGATTATCATCCTTACATATATATTCACCTTTACAAATTTACGAGACAAATGAAAAAAAAAATTTAAATTGAATTCAAAATAAAAAATAAATAAAGAAATGATGAAATGGACAAAATTTGTACTGAACAATGAATAAATGTAAATTGAATTTAAAATAAAAAAAAATTTTAATGATATTTCAAATCGGATATTTATTGAAATTTTCATTTTTGTTTGTGTATGTGGGGATTATTTACAAATATTCATTTGTCCAAATAACAAAATAAAGGAATTGAATAAATAAAATGAATAATCATTGAACATTGATAGCTGTATTTTCATTCTTTTGAATTATTATTATTTTGAATTGAAATCAGAAGCTGGAATTGAATTAAATCAATCATAATTTGTTACGCGAAAAATTCCATATTCACTTGCTTCAAACATTTCAATCAGACGTATATATCGCCCCAATCGATATGATATTTCAATCAGATTTTCATTATCATTTGCCTATTCACAGATTAATTAACAATAATTATTGATCAACAGCAGCAGCAGCAACAGCAACAGCAATTAATGTTTGTAAACAACAATAATGTTTACTGTCATGGTCAACAATTTTGGAAATGATAATAAAATTATTATTTATTTACGTATGGTTTAAAAATTTGAAATCGGTGTGGTCAGTTATTATTATTATTATTATTTGTTTGATTATCATTATTCATATCGATTTAAACAGGAGTAAAAAAAAAATAACAATTTTCAATTTTCAAATTGTTTTATTGTCATATTAATGTGTATTATAATGTGTGCAGCATAGCTTAGATACATAAATAAAATTTGCATTGTATGTACATTTAAATGAATAAAAATATTCCTTGACCCAAATGATAATTGGATTTCATTTCATTTCATTTCTTCTATTTTTAATCATTAAAATAATTATTTCAAACAAGAATTAGTTGAATAAAATATGAAATTGTATAATTGAACAAACGAAACAAGTATAAGACTAGACACATAGTCTTATACTTGTCGTTTTTCATTTATATTTTCCTTGGTTTAATTTTAATTTTAATTTTATTTTTTATTTTTTTGATTCAAAACTGATCGAAATGATTGATCAGAAAAAAAAGGAATGACCAATAAATAAATAGATTCAAAAATTCCATTTGAAATAATTAATTTTATTCCGGCTTAAATTCATTAATTATAATCATTATTATATAATGATTATTGAACATTGAACAAATACAAATAGTGTCTACACAAAAATGTCTTGAATGAATTAAAATTGACAAATTGAATGAATTTGAATTAAAATGTTTCATTGTTTCATATTTGTTGCAAATATTTTTCTATGAATTTTTTCTTTTTTTTCTCATTGAAGCTAATACAAATCAAATCTTAAAATTTGGCCTCCAAGATGACATCGAACCACACACACAAACAACAAGCAAAAGCACGTGTGCACCTACAAACACGCGCATGTTTGCATTTAATAATTCATAATTTCTTAAAAAACAAAGGCGCACAAATACATGTGTTATTATTTTTGTTTGATGTCAAATGAAATGAATGATTTTTGTTTTGGATTATTTCTTAGAAATTTCAAATTACAAATCACTGCTGCTGCTGCTATTCAAGTTCTTTGGCCTATGTTTACATAACAAAAATTTCTAAAATTTTGCTTTGATTTTGGCCTAATCGTCCATTCACACACACACACACACTAACACACGCACGCATATACGAAACAATTAATAATTGTCAATCAATTTTTTTTCTTTGAATTCAAGTCAAGAATTGTTTTTTGTTTTTCGAATTGTTACGAAACATTTTGTATTATTATTATTATAAGCAATTCGTTACATATTTTTTACTTAATTAAATGAATTATTTATTTATATTTTAAGTAAGAATACAATCAATTTTTTTCTTTGATTGATTGATTGATTTATAATCTTTTTCATTTCCAATTATTCAATTTGAAATATTGCTTATAATAATTTGTCATTTGTAAATAAATTCTATTTTTAAAACAAGTCATCTCGAATGATTTATTAAATTATTGATTGATTGATTAATCTGTTCAAAAGTAATCAATCTAAAAAATTGAAAAGTTGATAAAAAAATTAAAAAATTGAAGAATTCGCTAACACTTTTTGCATTTGAATATTTTTGAAATTGATTAAATGATCAACGAATTATTTGTTGCATTGCATTTCATATTAAATCATTTTTGATGGTCATCACATTTTAACACTCCATACACACACACACACATATGATGCATAAATAACATGTGTACATCGAACATTGTTTTTGTTTTGTATTTTTTCAAAAAACAAAAAAAATGTGATTAATGTTCATCAAATGTGTAATCAAACATTGTTGCAAACATAGACACAAATTTGTTTTATCTGTCATTGCAATAATTTTTGTTGTTTTTTTCTAATCAATCAAAGCCAAAGTAAAACTCCTATGCAATTCGAGTCCAATCACAAATGTATTGGGAATGAAATATTGAAAATGAAATTTTTGAAATATTTTTCCAAAAATATTCATTTGTAATAATATAATTAACAATGAGAATCCATACATTCATTTATCATTTAATGATTTTTGTTCTAATTGTTCTAAATCATGGAAAAAAACAAATTGATTGAATTTGGATTGAAAACATCAACATTTGGACAACAATATTCAATAATACGCTTTGAAATTGATAACATTTCAAATATATTCATTGATATTTATTTTTTTTAAGAAAAGCACGCAAAACATATCACACAGCTTTAAATAAAAGCTGTGTGATACATTTTGAATTGAAATTGCTTATGAAATATTAATAATCTACAAAAAAAAAAGAATAGAATAGAATATCAACCTTGACATTTATCATTTTGAAAAATTATTGTATTTGTTATTATCTTGTATTATTCGTTTTGATTTAAATTTAAATATCATTTGTTTTTATTTTTCGTGATTTATTATTTCACACATGATAATATTTATGGAATTTTCATGAAAATTCGGACACAAAGAAAAAAAATAGTTTACCACTTGGCAGCAATCGATATTGTGTCAATATTTAGTAAAATTTCTTAAAAAATACAAATTTCAAAAATCCCCAGATTCATACTTTAGGATTTTATTAAAAAAATCCATTTGTAATTGCATTATTTGTGGAACGAATTGATCGATAAATTCATGGAATTATCCATCAAATAATCGATTCAATGGAGTCCCATAAAAATAAATGACGAAATTTGACAAAATATGACGTCAATATGTCCAAAAAATTTTTTTTGTTTCAATGATTTATCTATGAATTTTTTTTGTTTTATTTTTCTACTTTATTAATACACAAATCGACTACGAAACAAGGGAATTCTAATTGATTGTGGAATTTTTTTTTATCGAAAAAAAAATTTCCTCAAAATATTCGATTGCATCTTATATTTATGCTCTTTGTATATTTTTCTTTTCCATTTCTGTCTAATCAAAATTTAATAATATCAATATTTTGCTATGGTATTTCATTTCTTTACATACAAATATATCAAGTAGTGAATGTAAAAAAAAGAAAAATCAAAGGCATTTATTAGGTTGTCCGAAAAATTTTTGCCGGTTATATCGTTGAAAATTATTGGAAAATCGGCAAGAACTTTTCGGACATTCTAATATTTCAAATTAAAATTTTGACAACACTGAAGACACAATGCTATGGAATTGAATATTTTAATAATAATAAATGTTTAATGTTTAACCTTCAATAATTTTGTTCTTAATAACATTATTATTATTATTATTTTTATTATTAAGTTACAAGTTTATCAAATAAAAAAAAATATATCATCAATTTTAGCGTATGTCGTATTTGTATTACACTATTATTATACATTTATGGATTTCATTTATGATTTTTATATTTTCTTATTATTATAAAGATTATAATAATAATAATAATAAATGACGCCCAAGTCAAAAATATTTAATGATGTATATATATTTCATATTAATATTGAATCGAAATTGAATTTTCATGTTCATGTTCAAATCATCTTCTCTTCAATATATTAAGCTGTCCCATAAGTTCTTGCCCATAATTTTCAATAATTTTTCACAATATAACCGGCAAGAACTTATGGGACAAGCTAATATTTCTCTCTCTTTCTTTATTTCTCTTATAAAACTTCTTATAATGAAAAATAAATTCATTCTCATGTTCATTTATTCATTTGTCCATTACAAATAGAAAAAAAAATTTGTCATTATTATAATTTATGACCATTTTTTTGTGTGTGTGTGTATTATAAAAAATATAAATGTATTTAATAACAGAAAGCTTTGTATTGTTGAATATTATAAATGAAAGTAAAGTAAAAAAAAATGAAGCAAAAAAGCCCGCGAAACATCATAGGTGTGCATGTATATTCTCTGTGTGATTGCTGCTGTTTGGAACACAGTAGCAATAAAAATTTTATATAAAAATGGCTGAATTATTCATTTAAAACCGAAAAAATATTATTATTTATAAAATATTTCATTTGATTTGTTTTGTTCATTTGTTGTTTGTTTCAAAAAAAAATTGTATTTATTTGTTCAAAAAAAAAATTAAATTGAATTATTTCCAAGTTGAAATATTTTTTTTTGAAATTATTTAATAATTCATTATTTACCTGCTGGAATAAATTTTACAAAAAAAAAAAATGTCATCAAAATTATTAATTTGTTCAATGATAATTTTATTATCATTCATATCGACAATGAATGCAATTCCACCATATTATACCGGTAGCAGTACAATGTATATGCCATTATATTCAAGACGTTTGAATTTACATTCAGGTCTTTATGGTACCGGTTATTCATCATCATTATTATCATCACCATATAGTCATGGTGGATCATATGGTTCACGTTATGGACAAGGTTTTGTCGGTAATCCAGGTATCGGTATTCGACAATCAGGTGCAACATTAGCCAATGTTTATCCACAAATGTCAACATCATCATCATCATCATATGGACAACAATTCACTGCATCTTCATCATCATTATATGGTTTATCGACACCAACATTATATGGTGGTTCATCACCATCATATAGTTCAATGATGTTACCACCGCCACCGCCGCCAGCAGTAACATCATATTCATCATTACCATTACATTCATATTATGGTTGAAATTATTAATTGAATATATATTTGGAATTTTATATTGGACATAATTCTATCATCATGTGACCAAAAACAAAACAAAAATTTATTATTTCAATTTCAAATTATTGGAATTCATTAAATTTTCAATTTTCAAATTTTTTACATGTATTTGTACCTCATTTTATTAATAAAAATTGAATTTTATTTTTCATTCATTCATTCATTCATTTATTCATTTATTCATCATCATTGTCTTATTATTAAAAATGAAATTATCATTATGTTAATTAATTCATAATAATTGATTTTCATTTTTTAAATTTAATATTCGTTTTATTATTCATTGAAAATATGAATGGGGTAAAATTCGTAAAATATTAAATTGTGAAAAAAGAATAGCCATTGGACTTTTCAAAAAATTTGTAAATTAATAATAATTTATATTCATATTTTTTTGATCAAAAATACCAGACATTTCAAGCTAAATGATTGATTAATAGATTTTTCCTTTTTTTTCCAATTTTTCAATTTCTCACTATTGTTAATGATGGAGAAAATTGTTTTGGCAAATCATCGGTGTAATATTGATAATGATATTGTTTTGAACGACCAATTGCTGGCAATTGTTGTTGCTGCGACACAATGGCAGATGTTTTCGCTAATTGTCTAGTAATTATTGGTTGATATTTGAGTAATGATGCCTTATTGAATGCATTATTATAATCATAAGGAGTCGAAAATGATTTATTGAAATTTTTGTTATAAATTTTATAATTATTATTATCACCATAAACAAGTGGCGTTTGTTTTGACATTTTTGTTGAATATTTAATATTTTTTTTATATTTGCTATCTTTCCATAATTCATAATCGAATTCATCGAATTTAAAACAAGGTATCATTGGATTTTTATATGGTGATATATGTATAAATGGATTTTTAGGCATCTGTTTAATATCATTATGTGTTTTACATATTAATGAACTAAGACTGGACACTTGACGTATATTATTTAATTGTTCTATTGAATGAGATGTGTAGGAAATTCAATTTTAATAGGGAATAAATGGAAAAAAAGAAATTTTTTTTAAAATAAAAATTATCATTGAAATACCTTGAATATTTCAAAATAAAACAAAATTACCTATGCTAAATGAGCCTGATTGATAGCCATGTTCGAAATAAAAACGATCACCATATTTTAAATTATAAAACTGCATACCATTAATGCATGCAAATGTCGGACCAAGAGCAGCATTTGGTAATGAACGTTCAAACACACCGCCAACAAACAGATCAATATCTTTCCAATGTCTTTATAAATAAAATTGAATAAAAAAAAAATTATATTAGTCAAATGGAATTGACGAATTTCATTCATTTCATTTGTTCATTGGCTAATTTATTTTCCAAGCCAAATATACAAATGAACAACAAATGAATGGAGACTAAATAAATAAGAAAATTTCTTTTGTTGTGTTAAATGATGTTTAAAAAAAAACTTGGGTCATTATATAACAATAATAATAATAATAGCAATCGATAATGATGAAATGACCGATTTATGTCTGTTTCATTTGTTTAAATATTACAAATTCAATTGTTTTGTTTTTTAAATTTCAAACACATATATATTCATGTGTAATATATGAAAATTATTTATAATAATAATAATAATAATACTAACCTGTAAAATTGTCGTAACTTTTTAACATGTTTCGTCGATATAAATGTCATTAGATCATTCCATTGTTGTATTTTATATCTATAATAATAACAACAATAATAATAATAATAATAATAATAATAATAATAATAATAATAATAATAATAATAATAATGATAATGATAATGAAATCAAAATAAAATGATGGTTAAAATGAAAAAAAAAAAATTATGTCAAAATTATTGAACAACGAAAAATTGTCATAAATTTTAGCAAACGTAGCCGATATACGCTGATGCTTAATGATGATGATGATGTCGGTGATGATAATAATGATGACAATAATGATCATGATTATCATCAACAATTATGTTCAATCACAGTTGAAATAATTTTTTTTTTTAAATATCATTATCGTGATGGACTGTGATAGTTTGAATAGTAATAGTAAAAACAAATAGAGGAGAAAAAAATTAATAAGTTAATGAGTATTTAATATTATTATTTTCTATATGATTTGTCATCATTCAAAATGATAATCAATGATATGATCAACGTGATTATGGTCAGCTAAAGTTTAAAGTAAAAAATATGAATAAATGAATGCATGAAAGAAAAAAAAAATAGGCGAGTCTTTTCGTGGTTGACATTCGTGTGAAAATATTTGTGTGTGTGTGCTTGGAATTTTCATTGAAAATATAAACAATTCAATTTATTTCAACAAAAATATTTTATATTCGAACATCATTTTGAGAAAATCGTTACGTAATTTTAGTTCAATTTAAAATTATTAAAATATGAACAAATGATAATTTTCTATTGTTTTTATTTTATTTTCATTTTTGAGAATATAAAAACAAATTAATTCAATTGAACATACCCAAAACAAAAATCAAGATAATACGTATAACCGGGTATACCGTGTTCACGGCCACGTTGTATATTGAATGCAGGCAAATCTCGTCCGCTATGATCACGACGTATACGATATAATGCATTTTTTACATCATTAACAAAATAATTATCAGTAGTTTGTGTTGGATCCGATACTAAACCATTTATTATGCCTGATGACTATATGGTCATTAGTATTTTATTTTCATTTTTTTTAATTAATACAAAAAAAAAATTGAATTAAATTTGTTTTTAATTACAACAACCATTAAATAATGATAAAAATTTAATTATAAAAAGAAAATGAAAAATACTCACATGACCTAAACTAACGATTGTTGTTTCGAAAAAATTATCTCGTAAATTATATGCATATGATGATGATTTACTATCATCAAATAATACACGAAAATGATCATTTATTTGTGAATGACCAAATCTGCCTGATGCTGTAATGAATTCTTGAAATGTTGATGGATTCAATTTTGGATCATAATGTGTGTAGCCATATTTATTTAAATTTAAACGAAAATGTTTCATCATTTTCGATCCAAATATGGCCGATAAATATTGTCCATAAATTATGGCCGAAATTTCAGCAATCATTATGTGTCGTGCTTCTTGATACAATTTTTCATCATTCCAATGTGGATTTATTTTTGATAATGCATCAGCATGTTGATTGTGACGACGATGAAATGCTGTATGTAATGTTTGCAGTGCTGGATGTTGTGATGCACGTACACCATCAGCTGTTTCAAAACATTTAAATCTTGGTGGTTTTGGCCGAACATTACAGCTAGGATCTTCACGTTGCATTTTTGGTGGCAATTCTTCTTTTGGATATGTACTAGTGAACGAGCTACGCAGTTTTCCACCATGAAATGTGCGCAGGGATAATGAATCATTTAATCGTAATCCATACATTTGTGACAAATCTAATGTATGTGTTGCTTGATTTTGTTGTTCACGAGGACCGAGTGCACATGGATTACAAATATTTGACCGAACAAAATTAATACATGTTTGATTGAAATATTTCAATAGAATATCATCTGAGCGAACAATATCGATTGCAAAACATTCGGGATGTTTTGCATTTTGAGATGGACAGCAGCGTATATCATTTGCTAGGGGCAATGTTCTAGCAACATCATGTATTACAAACTGTCCGAATGCCATTGTCATAGATGTTAATCGATGATCTTTAACATCAACATCAGGCAATAATTGTGATGATAATATACGAGCATTTGGTAATTTTTTTCCATCATAACCAACACGTGGTACTGAAATGCCATCAGCATAATTTGGTGGCAATAATCTTCGGTGACATGTGAATGATTTGGCCCAAGTTTTATATCTTAAAATAAATTCTATAAAATCTATGCAATCAATTCCAGAAATAATGAAACTTACTTTAAATTATTACAAGATCCATCGATTGAACGATATTTTGCTCTTGGTTCACATGCAATTTTAGCCTCTTGTTGACAAGCGGACATTTCATAATGATTTAAAATATAATCCACATCAATTTTGGGCAATATTGTTATGACATCCATTTTATTCAGGCATTTTCTGATGAAGAAATTTTTTTTCAAAATCATTATCACTATTTCTAATGACTTTAATGAAAAATTTACCTGTCTTTTAAATATTTAGATGCATATTCGAGCAATTTAGAGTCTAATAAACCATACGGTATGTATGGCTGACGACGTTTTGTTTGTAATGCATTTTTATCGATAATCATTTTGTAATCACGTAATTTTGATGCGGACGATTTGAAAGCAATGAATAAATCTTTACGTGAAATAATTTTATCATGAATTTTTGAACAAATATTTCGTTTATGATCATCATTATCATTGTATTCATCATGATCATCATCATCGTCATCATAATCATCATCATCAAGATAATCACTATAAATTCTAATTGCATTGATTCTTATTGGTTTATAATATTTATGATGATGATCATCATCATTATCATCTTGTTCAAAATTGAGAATATTTTTTGCAACCGGTTGCATCGAATCATAATTACTTTTAAGCATTGAATCAGCTTTAACACTATCTTTATTAATTATTTTTGCATTGATGTAATCATCATGATCATTGTGATCATTATAATTATGATTGAATTCATTGTTGAAAAAATTATTATCATTCAATGGAAATATATAACCGTTACCATCATGGTTAGTGTGTGATGTTTCGATAAAATTTGAATCATATAATGTATGATATCGATTATCATTGAACGGGTCGAATGTATTCGTTTCATATGGTAATGGTAAAGATGGCTGTGATAATAATGGATCAACATTATCATACACCATTGTCATTGGTGATTGTTCAAATGGTGGGAAAAAATTGATAAATGGATCAGCAATTACTGATGTTAATAACGGTACAGGTAATGGCGATTCACTCATTTTATACGAAGATGATGGCGATGGCAATGTTTGATTTGAATAATTTATTGAATTATTATTTTTACTATTATTTTTGTGATCATTTTTTAAATTTTTATATCTAGTATGATTACGTTTAAGCAGAAATTTTTCATTTAATAATTTAAGAAATGAAAACCATTTCAATGATGGTTTTCGTGATGATTTTGATTTTGAGATCTTTTTCAATATAGCCGAAGATGATGATGATGATGAATTTGATTTATGATGATCATTGATGATTGTTCGTTCGCTAAATTCATTATTATTCAAAGATAATGTCGTTGTCGTTGTTTCAATTGTTGTTGTATGAATAATAAATATCAAATTTATTAAAATTAAAATGAAAATGTATAAAAAATTTGTTGATATATACAAATATTTTGGATTATCATTGGAAAATGACATTATTTTTAATTTGAATCATAAAAAAATAAAACAACAAAATATTTAAATTGCAAAACATTACAAAAATAATTATCAAATTAATTAATTAATCAAATAATTCATCATGGTATATTTGATTTTAACATTTTTCATTGTTCATTTTTGATTTAAATGATTCAAAATTTGCCTGAAATTCTTTCGAAGAATTTTTTTTTTTTTTTTGAGCAAAATCAATGTGATTCAATCAAGCAAACCAATTGTTATCTCTGGTAAAAATTTGATCCAAATACGATTAATATATACATTTAGTGATCAAAGATAATACAAGTTCATAGTCGATAACAATTTCTCAATTTCTCAATGTTTCTCTTCTTTATATATTTATTCATTAATTCATTTGTATATTCATTTCACAGTTGTTTGGTTGCAATGAACAATTACATTTTTCCATATATAATCATTAATAATGTAAAACATGCACTCACAAGTACATAGATTATCACCTAAATTGATCAATTTCAAGCTCTCATAACCTTTTTTTTTATTCCCCAGTAATTTTCACCTGAATTGAATCGTATCAATTTCTATGTGATTCTCTTTTACACAAACCATTTGTTATTCGGAAGATTTTTTTTTTTGAATTTACACACACATAATCACATATTAATTTTTGTGAAATTAGAGGGTGAACAAATGTGAAATACCGAAATGTGTTTGTCATGAAAATTTCTTATTTTTTTCAGGGAAAATTTTTGAGAAATCTGTCAAATATAAAAAAAATGATTTTCCACCAAATAACCATAATCAATTGATTCAATCGAAAATTTTTGATCGATTTTGATTTCACAAAAATTTTTCACCAATTACCAGCATCAATGATTCAATAATTTTTTTGGCGATTGATTCTAGTGATAATGCTCTATTTATTTTCTGGCAATAATATTTATACTCAGAACATATTCCATAAAAATTTGATTGAAAATTTGATCCAAAAATAAAATAATTGAAAATTAACGAATATGAATGCAACAGGTGGTATGAAATGAAAAATAATCATAAATTGATTGATCCAATTAATTTCTGATCAATTTATATCACAAATATTAGTGTCATTATTATTGTGATTATCATTGGAATTTTTGATTGAAAAAAAATATATAATTAATGGGTAGAAATTGGAATTAAATTGGAACAAACAAGAAGAGAATAGCAATATTTTGACAAATTTTTGAATTTTTTTGTAAATTCAAACCCTAAAACATTTGATCTGTAAAATTTTAATTGTTAACAAATATTTTTGGAACTGGTGTTTGACAAGTGATCATTCATTTGACAAATTTTCTAAAAAATTTAATCCACAAATTTTGACCATTACTAGCTAACTCAAATATAAAATTTGTGGACAATCTGTTTTCGACAAGCAAACAAATAAAACAAAATAGAAATTATGTCAATGAGATTACTTTCGAAAAAAAAAATTTACATTTGAACAATTTTGGCTTGATTGTTTTGGCTGTATATATGTTTGAAAAAAAATAGATAAATTTTTAAATATAAAAATGTAAATATATGAACATGAATATTCATAATTCATTTACTCAGAAATCAACAGAAAAAAAATATGTAAACAAATTATCATTTGAAAATTTCAATTTCAATGCTATACAATTTGTATTGAAATGATTTTGATTTTGATTTATAATTTATTATCAATGATAATAATTATTTGAACAAATTGAACAAAAAAAAAAAAATAAATTGATTACATTTTGCTTTTGGCTATATGTTTATCACATTTGAAATATTCTTTTCCCAAATGGTGAAACGAATGAAATTGAAAATATGAAAAACGTATACTCAATAATTCAATGTTTGGAGCTTTTACAAAGAATTTTCGATTGAAATAGTTGAAATATAATCATAATAATAAATTATCATATTTTTTTTCCAAATATGATTACATGTATAATCTTTCCAATGGTCAACTATTATTATTATTATTTATTGCCATTGATTCATTTTTTTCTGTTGCTGCTACTGCTGTTGCTATTGTTATATTTATAAACAATGAAACTATTACAAACATTGATGATGATGAATATCAACTAAAGATTTTCGAGGTTAGCCCTTGTATTTTATCAATCAATCGACGATCATCGATTGATTGATTGATTGATTGATTTTGTTCAACAACAGCAGCAGCAAAAAGCCATAAATAGCAATGATATTCAATCAACAATTTATCGATTGTTGTTAGTTCGGTTTGATTTGATTGTATTCATGTCTATTGAATAATTTTTCGAACGATTATCGACAATAATAAATGACAATAATTACAATTATTACGATTACTATGATTATTTATACAAAACATATTATTTGTCAATATTTTATTTTGTAAGAAAAAGCAAAACCAAATTTTTCTTTGATTTCCTTATTGCAATTTTTTCACAAAATCAATCATTGATTGATTGATCAATTGATCAATTCGAAAAAATTCTAAATTCTTATCAATGTCACTAGTGAATTGATTTATTTATTTATTCAAATGATGATGATGATTTTCGAATCGAGATCGCAAACTATCAAATCACACACATATTTGTATTTGTTTGCCAATTGATTTGTTGAAATATTTTTTTTTTCGTATAAATGATGTTTGTCAGGATTTTTTTTTATCCTTTTGTTTTTATAAATGACAAAATGTATAAAAAAAATTTTTTTTTTGACAAAAAGCCAATCCTTTGACACTTTATTATTAAAGCTTTGATATATATTTGATCCTATTTTATGTCAATTCTTATTGCTTCAAATATTATCATCATTTTATCAAAAATAAATAGGATAAATTCAAAAAAAAAATCATTTTGAAATTGAAACATAATCAATCGAGTGTGTATAAAAAAAATTGAAATGAAACATGCATTTATTTTTATTTATTAATCGTATCATTTCATTTTTTCTATATTTTCATCATCATTATTATTTTGATTGACATTTTTCTAAATTTATTTTGATATATTGATTATTGATTTCCACGACAATGTTGAACAATATTGGAACCTTGTAGCATTGAAAAAAAAAATTGATCAATTATTTTGTTTGATCTTTTGATTGATAGATTTTATTGATTCAATAGAATTCATTGTCTGACAAAAAATTTTGGCTCCAAGTATTCAACGGTACCATTTCAATTTTGAAACAGATTTGTTCATGGCCAAAATTTCAGAGAAAAAGAAAAACCCTTGATCAACTGAAAATAAATAATCATTGTGCACAAATATTTTCGCCAGATTGCGCTACAAAAATGTAAACACAATGAATTTTCAAGCATTTACACAGCAGAGAGGCCGAAATGATGAAATTTTTTGTTTGTTTGTTAACCAAAATAAACAACAAAAAGGTTTTATGAATAAATGTAAAGGTAAATCAACGTGATTATCTTTGATATTATTATTATTATGCTACAAACCAGTGAAAATAGTGATGGTAACAGTGATAATGATAATTTAAGTGTTGAAAATTTAAATCAAAAGATTAAAAATGATGAACATGATGATGATGATGATGCAATGTCATTGATAATCGATGATAAAAATGATGACATCAATGATGATGATGATGAAGACGATGATAATGAAGATAATGAAATAAACATACGAATTGATAAATCTTTGATTCAAGAATCAAAAGATCGAACCATCGATCAAGCATTTCAAAATGTTGACGCTAATGATGCTGATGATGAAGACGGCAGTAAAGATGATAATGCAGAACTTATTGATTCCTTAGGTATTGTATCATATTCTCATAGAATTTATGAACAAAATGTTGTTCAACAAATCAAAGATAAATTTGATAAGAAAAAGAAAAATGAAATTGATGATTATCAATCAAATGTCGAAACAACACAAACTGAATCGATTCAAAGTGAAACAATCAATGAAAATGATGAAGTTGACGATAATGATGAAGATGATGACGATGATGATGATGATTCTAAAATTATTGATGGTACAATAAATGTTGAAAATTATGATGAATATTTTGATGATGATGTTGATAGATTTTTTGAAGCACCTGAAACCGCTAATATTGGTAAAGGTGCGCGAAAAGTTGAAAAAGTTGAAAATTCCAGAGGAACCAAAGATATTGATCGAATTCGTATTCAAGATGATGGTGACATTCAAATTTATCGTCAACGTATTGAAAAATATGGCGATTATTATGACGATGATAATGTTGAATTATATCATATTGATTCTAATTTTTCAATACCTAAATCAATATGGGAACGTTTATATAAATATCAACAAGAAGCAGTGAAATGGATGTGTGAATTACATTTGAATTTATGTGGTGGCATACTTGGTGATGAAATGGGCCTAGGAAAAACTGTACAGATAATTGCATTTTTAATCGCATTAAAATATTCAAAATCATATGAAATAGCTGAAAAATATAAATATTTAGGGCCAGTTTTATTGATTTGTCCAGCAACTGTTATGTTTCATTGGGTTAATGAATTTCATCGATGGTGGCCACCATTTCGTGTTGCTATTCTACATCAAAGTGGTACATATAAGGGAAAATCAAAAGAACATTTAGTGAATAATATTATCAAAACGAATGGAATTCTGATTACATCATATAAATCATTAGTTGCATATCGAAAATGTTTATTGGACAAAAATTGGCATTATGTTATATTGGATGAAGGACATAAAATACGTAATCCATCGACCAAAATAGCACATTGTTGTAATTTAGTAAGCATAATATTTTAATTAATATTTTCTAATTATTTTAATAACATTTTTTTCTTTTCAAATATTCTAGTTTCAAACATTTCATCGATTGATATTATCAGGCACACCGATACAAAATAATCTACAAGAATTATGGTCATTAATGAATTTTGTTTTCCCTAACAAGCTTGGTTCATTGGAAAAATTTATGCATGATTTTGGTACACCAATCAAAAATGGTGGCTATAAATATGCAACCAAAGAAACGATTAAAGAAAGTTATGATCGTTCAGTACAATTACGTAATATTATTAAACCATATTTATTACGACGAACAAAAGATGAGATAAAAAATAATTTGAAATTGCCTGAAAAAAATGAACAAATTTTATTTTGTAAATTGACTGATGTACAAAGAGAACTGTACACCAAATATATTTGTTCAGAATCATTTATGAGATTAAATATCGACAATAATGTAGCATTAATGAAAAAAGGACAATTTTTTAAAGCATTAGTTAATATTAGAAAAATTTGTAATCATCCATATCTGTTTTCAAAAGAATGTTTAAACACAAATAGTGATGATAATTTCGATGATCAAAATGTGTATGATAAATCATTTTTTCGAATTTCAAGTAAAATGGTTGTTGTTGATGGACTACTTAAATTATGGTATGTCATATACATTGATCGGTGACAATTTTATTCTAATTTCGGTTATTGTTTTTTTTCCTCGATTACCAATAGGCATAAACAAAAACATAAAGTATTAATTTTTACACAAAGTAGACAAATGTTAAATATATTAGAGAGATTTGTATTAATGAAAAATTATACATATTTACGTATGGATGGCAGTACAACAATATCGATGCGTGAGAAATTAATTAAAACATTTAATAATAATGATAATGATGATGAGAATGGAAAATTTATATTTCTACTAACAACACGTGTCGGCGGTGTCGGTGTATCATTGACCGGTGCCAATCGTGTTATTATTTATGATCCTGATTGGAATCCATGTACCGATATGCAAGCAAGAGAACGGTGTTGGCGTATCGGACAAAAACGTGATGTTATCATTTATCGTTTAATGACTACAGGCACTGTTGAAGAAAAAATATATCATCGACAAATTTTTAAAACATATTTGACGCAACGTATATTGGATGATCCTAAACATCAAAAATTTTTAAAAATGATTAATTTCCGTGAATTATTCACTTTGAGTGATTCAAATGATAGTAAATTATATTTTCAAGATTCGATTGTCAAAATGAATCGAAAGAAAAATTGTGAAAAATTTGCCGAATTACGTAAAAAATCATCATCATCATCATCGTCATCATCTGTACAAAATACACAATCATTACCTAAAATACCTAAACTAAATCAATCAAATGATCAAAGCAAAGAAGATAAAGATGAAAAATCAAAAGATAAATCTGGAATCGATTGGTCATCGGTTCGTATTGAGATTTCAGAAAAAAGAAGACAAGAAATGATGGAACGAGTACGAAAAATATGTCAAAAACGATTTGGTAATGGAAATAATGATAGCAATAATGAAAGTAAAGATAATTCTGACAATTCAAATGATTCGATATCTCGGCCAAATACATCAACAGCTGATTCTTCATCTACCAAATCATCTAAATCTGAGAAAAGAAAAAAACATAAATCATCTACTGATGATATCGATATTGAATATGTTATCGAAGCAAATGATAGTACAAAAAATAAAAAAATAAAGATTTTATCAAAAAAAGAAAATAAAAATAATGAAAATAAATCAAAATTTAAATTTGAAGGTCAAAAGAAAATTGATTATTTAGTAAGACAAGAAAGTTATTGTGATGAAACAAATGCAAAATCAAATGATAGTAAAAAATCGAACAAAGATGATTATTTGATGGATAAAATTTTTGCTGGTCGATCATCAGCAAATAATTATATTGATTGTATTTTAGATCATCAAAAAATTGAACAAACAAAATGTCCTGATTATTCAATTGAAAAAATTGAATCCGATCCATTGATTAAAAATGTTTTGAAAGAATTAAAAGATTGGATTGAAAACAATCGAAACAATTCATCGACATCATTACCTCAGTCATCTTCATCAACATCCAATGATAATTTATTTGATTTCATCAAAAAACGTCCAGGCATTGTTTCATCGAAAAATAATGAATTATCTAGCGAAAATATTATCAAAAATAATGTAAATTCATATATTAAACATCAAAGTAATAATGAAAATTTTAAATATTCAACAAAATATCGAGATTATTTTGAAATTGCAAAATCTTTATTAAAATTTTTCAATGATAATAATAATTATGTATCGACCGATAAAATTATTGATGAATTTCGTCCAAAAATTAAGCATAATCAAACATTAATATTTCGTTCATTATTACGAAATATGGCAAAATTAAAAAATGATGAACAAAACAACAATAATAATAATAATAATAATGATGATGATTCGAATGAAAATATAAAAAAATCAAATGTAAAATATTGGAAATTGAACTATGAATTTCGTTGAGCCATTTACACTCGACCAAAAATATTTGGAAAAAATAAAATTTCATTTATTTTTTTAAAACAAATTCGCCTTTTCATTTGTTTAATGTTTGTCCATTTCATCATTTGATTTGCTGGTAAAAATTTATTTTCAGGCAGAAAAAAATTACCGTTGAAAAAACCATTAAAATTTGACCGAAATTTTCTTCAGTTTCTTTTCAATTGAACATACATTGATTGATTGATCGATTGACAGAAATGGGCAAGTAGAAAAGTAAAAAAAGAATGTATAATTTAATTATAAAACCACTGTAAAATATACGCAATCAGTACGCAGTTGCTAATTGCAATGTGTAGTGTGTGTGTGTGTGTACACAATAGAAAATTTAGAACAACCAAAAAATCATTTTGTTTTTGGGTTTTTCACCATTGTTTCTGTTTGTTGTTGCCTTTGACTAATCAATTTTTTTCAGTCAAAGTTAAAATTGATTTAAATAAATATTTGTTGTTTTCGCTTCTGGCTTTTTTTTGTTTATTTTTAAAAATTCAATAAATTGTCAAGTTACAAATGCAAAGAGCAGATCGAGAAATCAAAATGAAATATGCCCCCGTATGAACCATAAACCTAAATTTTTTTTGACCTTTAAAAATTTTGATTTTTTGAAAACAAAAAACAAAACAAAACAAAAACGAATAAATCAATTAGTTTATAATTTGAATTATCGTAAAATTGGCTTGAAATTGAATGAAAATTATTTCAAATCAATTAAATATATTTTTTTTTCATTATTTTTATCCTCTGAAATTCAATAATACTTGGCAATGATTGAGAATAATCGAAATAATGGATCACGTTTCATCAATTATTATCATCAATATTCGAAAAAAAATAAATGATAATATTTCCATTCATATTTATTGAATTCAAATTCATTTATTCATTCAGCACAGACAAAACAACAATTTGATTGACAAAATAATATATTTTTTTCTCAATATTTAAATATAGAAATGAATATCATTATTATTGTTTATTATTATGATTGAATGAAAGAAGAAAAATAAAAACGGAACAAATATCAATTCATTTGAACATTTCATGAAAAAAAAATACAAATTTAATAGATTTATTTAAATGTATAAATGTTTCATTGTATTTCAATTTTCCATTTCTTTTTAGCAAATTTCAATTCAATTTTATATTATAAAAAAAACCTGCATAGAAATAAATAGAAGAGATATAAATACATTGAAGTATTGACCGCATTTTTTTCCCGATTTTCTTTTGCTTATATTTTCACTTGTAATTTTTTTGTGTTTTTTCCACAATCTCTGAATTCACAGTTGAAATGAGATTGATTTTCATTTTCATTTCATTTAGACATCGACGTTTAAAACAGCAGCAGCAGCAGTTTATTATTTGCTATCAATCAGCTCTATCTATCAATCAATAACAGAGTACTTGTTTTACTTATTTAAAAAAATAGAAAATTTCGGTGGAGAAATTTTTGTTGTTTTTCAACACAAAAATAAATATATTTTCAATTTAAAATTAAATATTTTCATTGAAAAAAAAATGATAGAGAGACAATGAAATATTTTGACATATATATTTTTCATCGGTGATTTACCACCACCACATTTCATTATTCATTCATTTATTTTGGTTTTGATTCGATGCGATTGGTTTTAG
This sequence comes from Psoroptes ovis, assembly GCA_002943765.1. Lineage (NCBI taxonomy): Eukaryota > Metazoa > Arthropoda > Arachnida > Sarcoptiformes > Psoroptidae > Psoroptes > Psoroptes ovis. The sequence continues at coordinate 3,942,224 of PQWQ01000004.1, read as the reverse complement.
GTTATTTCTATGTCAGAAATCAATAACCATGATTGATTGTTGATGATTCAATCAATCAATCAATGAAAACCATTTATTTATGAATTTATTTGAAAAATTTTTATGATTATTGACATTGACAGATAGTAAATCGATAGTTGATCAATAGTTTACTCATCAATGATTATCGATAATTAATGATTTAATTATTTAAAATCAAATCAATACAAATCTGCAAATCAAAGGCAGCACTGTTGAACAATAGCAATGAAAAGTTCAAACGATTAAGCATTTAACTAGAATTTTTTTATTGTTTTTTTGTTACTGTTGTTGTCTAAAGATAATGACATTTAAATGGAATCAAATATTGAAGGGAATTTTTTTTTTTTTTTGGAAAAACAAAAAAATTCAATGACAATTCAAATGATAAATTTTGTTTGATGACATTTTATCTATATTTGTGTTCATTTTTGTTCAATGGCAGCAGCAGCAGCAACAACAACAACAGCGACAACATCATTCATTGTCGAGCTTTTGAAGCTTTTGAATAGGTGAAACAAAACAATAAATTTCCTTATTTTTCAACACGAACAAATTCACCATTCAACATTTGAATGCAACAAGATAAAACCAAAACATTCAACATTTGTTTTTTGAGAATTTTTTTTTTTTTTTTTTTTTTAGTAATTTAGTCATGCATTGATGCATTTCATCCATACTGAATTCATTGATTCGTTTCATTATAAAAATATACACAATTATTTCGAAAAATTTACAGCCATTTTAAGCCATAAAACATTTCAAAAAAAAAAAATAAGAAAAAAATACACGTGAAACCATTGAAAAATGACAACTGAAAGGATTCAATAATTTTGAAAATTTCGAAAAATTTAAGAAATAAACACGTGCATCATCCACACAATTCAACATTGTATTTTTCGTACATATAAAATGAACAAATAATAAAAAAATAAAAATAAATAAAAAGTCTCCAAGATCATTATTTTCGTTCATTCGGTACATTTCTTTCAATTTTCATTCAAATTTCATTCATTCATTTACTTCCATTGTGAAAAACATATGAGAAAAAAAATGTATGTGAATGAAACTGGTTTTTCCGGTAATAATAATCACATAAAAAATTTTATATTTCAATTTCTAAGGCTTTTCCAGACAATATTTTACTTTAGCTAAGACATATTACATTACATTATAATACAAATACAAAAGGCAAAATACAAATACATTTTGAAGCATTTTGTTGCATTTGAATATTCATAATTTGAATATGTATTAATATCGGTGTTTTGAATGTTTCTGTTCGTCGCCAATTGTCAAAAAAAAAAATTGTCATTTTAACATTTAGTCATTGTTGTTGTTGTTGTTATTTCTTGTTGCTGTTAAATATTCTCCAGTCATTTATAAAATATTATTGCGTTTTGATTTTTTTTTTTTGAAAATTTCAAAAAAATGAAAATTATATGCATTTTTGTAGCATTGAAATTGTCATTAACACGCGTCAATCAAAATATCTGCTGCTGCATTTGTCAATCATATTTACAACAACAAGATTTGTCATTGCTTTTTTACTTCAAACAATGTTTCCATCAAATCGAAATTTTCACCTTGATTTTATTTGAAATTTTTTGTGTTTGTGTTTATATGTGTGTGCTTGTTCATAATAATTTAAATCGTTTACCAACAAAATAACAATCGTTTACGAACACGACAAAAAAAGAAAAAAAATTATATCATTCCATACATTCAAAGGCTATACATTTTGCATTCGTGCATTTGTAAACTTTGTTTGTTCAACGATTATAATACGACAATTACAATGATTGCGAAGACTTGCGATGCTTCAGTCAATTTTTATTTTGAATGTTTTGAAACGATTCTTAATGAAAAATTAAATGATTATTAAATCATGTTTGTTTGTATTTGTGCTAATGTGGAAATAGGCGAAAATATTTTCTTTTCAACATTTGTTTGATTATAAAATAATACAATTATGTAACACTATCATCATGCTGCTGCTGCTGTGAAAAAAAAATAGCCGAAAACATTCAAAAACGAACGACGAATTCAAACGAAAAACAAAACAATTCCTGTTGTTTAATGTCGAACAGCAAACTAACGAAAAAAATGAATTACATTTATCATCGATAATGACCACAAAAAAATCAAAACTATTGGAAGATAATTGATTCATTAATAAATTAATTAATGAATTCATTAATGAATCAATCAAAGGTTTGATATGAAATGTATTTTAATTTTTCCTCGTGAAATTATTCAAAATATTCTAACTAACATATGTTTCAAATGTCAAATGTCGATTTTTTTTTTGATTTGAAAATTGAATATTTCATTAATTTATTCCTTTTTTTTTGACCGAAATTTGACAGTTTTTCTTGTAGGATTTCAAATGATAATTAATTCATTCAAATGAATTCATTTTCATAAAAAAATGTATCATTTATAACAGATACATAAACCATTACAATTTCATAAAAATTCAAAAAAATAATTAATTCAATTGAACAACAATTGATGCTGATGGTTATTGTGGTGGTGGTTGCTGCTGCTGCCCACATTTCAAATGATGAATGAATGAATAATTTCAACCATCATCAAAATGGTGGTAGTTATGAACAAACAGTTATGAACACATGTATAATACATACACATGTTTTGATTCATTCATTTTTCGAAAAATTTATGCAAAAATAATTTTTCATATTTTTCCAACGCTCAAATTTGTACGATTTTCAATTTTGTTGATTTTGACAAAAATTTGTAGGTGTTTTTTGTACATACGCATACATACGTGCAATGCGCAATTTTCATTCAAATATTGAATATTAATTTTTTTTTACTGTCATTCAATCAGTAATAATTCATTTATATTATTTATTTTACATTGAAAATAGCAAAAATTAAATTTGAAAATTTACATTTAATTTGATAGCTTGTTTCTCATGTATATTTCTATTAGTGTGTGTGTGTCCGAAAAGTTCACTGTGGCTTAATCGATAGAGTTGCACATGAAATTCGGCCAAAACTTTCCAGACAACCTAATATTTTTTACATTTATTTTTTTTTATTTGTTTAGTTTATTCATCCACTTTAAAGTTTGGTTACAATCCATCCATTGTTGTTCATAATGATGAATAAAATAAATGAATAGCTTTTAGCTATTAGAATATGTAGGTGTTAATCTAGGCTAATATATATATATGACTATCATCATCATCGTCATTATTTTATCTTATTGTATTATTCAAAAACAAATATATGATGATGAAGATGATTATCATTATCATTATTATATTGTTATGGCATTACTTTCTATATTTGTTGTCTCATAGCAATTTTGGATATTTCATTAAAAAAATGATGATGAAATTGATAAAAAAAATGTTGTACGAAATTGAAAAACGTAGTGCTCTCATCAAATATGACGGTGATTTATGAGGAAAATATATATTCACAGCAAGCGAAATTGAATGAATGAATCAACGAAATCAAAAAAACTATTCTACGATTACACAAATATAGTAATGATGATGATTTTTTCCGAGAAATTAATTTAATATTTAAAAAAAAATTTGTGTAATTTGTCCAAAAATCTTGTAATATATTACAAGGGAAAGAGATATATGATTATTATTATTATTAATCATTCTGAAATTTTCCAAAAATGTGTAAAAATTTTGGAAATTCTCGTAATTTTCTAATTTTTCCCCATTGAAAATCTTGGAAAAAAAAATAATTTTGAATAATTTCAAAGAAATTTTAAATAAATTCATAATTTCATTCAAAGAAATTCAGCGTAATCAAAGATTTTACAGCTCAATTCATTAATTCTTGATTAATCAAGAAGCTAATTATGCTGAAACAAATTTCAGAAAATTAAAAAAAAACAAATCTTGTTTTCAAGATAATTTAAACTTCATTGAAATTCGTTGCTGAATCTTAAAATGCGCAGAAAGCAAATGTCTTAATAATTTTTCGTGTGTATTCATATTGAATTTCAACAAGAAGAAAAACATTTTTCTTTTTTCAATTCAGATTCATATCATTGATTAAAAACATTATTTGAAAGCGAAATTATTTGATTTTATCTAAGTGGAAAAATTCGGGAAAAATCAAATGGAATGGAAATTAAATTCAGTTGAATTCAGATGAATTTAAATTAATTTCATTTTTTTCAAATGAAAGTTTATGGTAAAAAATAATTGTACCGAGAAACATCTTGGAAAACATCTTGCAATAATGATGTTTCTTTTTTTTCCTGTAAATTTTTTTTCCAAAAATTTCTAAGATGATGTTATTTCCAGTGTTCCAGATTGCATACACTTGTATATAATTTCGATTGATAATGTAATGATATTTCTTTATGAAATCTTAATATGAAAAAAACCAGAAAAAAAATTTCAAATTTCAAATACTTAATCATTAACATAAATGGCCGTTGGCATCGCATAATTCATTTGGCGTTTCGATTTAGATTTGAATTTATTTTTGGTTTTTTTTTCATCATTTTAATTTGATTGAAATGTTTTTTTCTTCTTATTTTCATCAAAAATCTAACACACGAGAAATAACAAAATGATAAAAATACAAATTAATCGAAAAGAGAAAAAAAAAAGACAAATAATTTCTTTGTATAATCCATTGATTAATCGAAATCCAATTCATTGATTTTGTATTTGAATTATTAGGCTGTCCGCAAAGTTTTTGCCGGTCATATCGTGAAAAAAATCATTGAAAAAACGGCAAGAACTTTTCGGACAACCTAATATTTTTTTTCTGGTGGTTTTGAGGTTGAAAAAATTTTTAATTTCTTTTTCCCTTATTTTGAATTCGTATTTCAAAAATATACTTTCATCGTACAACAAAAACTAATGATGAAAATAATATCAAACAATGATATTTTCAAATTTACTTTGCTTTGAATACAAGTAATTACGTTTATTTACGTATATTTGGTTTTTTTTTTGTTTACGTTAATCAAATGCAAGGTTTATTTGATTTTATTTGATTTTTTTTTTATTTTTGGTTAAAAAAATTTAAAATTACAATTCAAATCCAAGTGATTTTTGACTTTTGTCTATGTTATTGGTATGTATTTCCATTATCATTATGTTTGAAATGAATAATTTTACTTACAAAAACTTACTTACTATATCTAAAGTTAATTATTGTTATTATTATTATTATTATTATTAGTTAGTATGTTTATAATTATCAATTGTTTAATGATAATTGATGTTTTTTCGATGTTGTTTGTGTTTTGCATGATTTATTTATTTATTTATTTATTTTATTTAAACCATTGAATTTTAAATTTAAATTTATTTTTTTTGTTTCCCTTCGTTCGTTAGTTTGTTGGTGGAAATTTAAAATTTGAAATTTTGAATAAACAAAATATGAGTTTACAAAATTCAAAATGAAATCAATGAAGCATGGATTTTTTTCGAGTTATTTTGATTGACGAAATTCATTTTGATCTTTTGTGGTTTTAATCATTCATCCTTTTGTCGCCAAAATTCTTGTCTGTGTGTGTGTGTGTGTGTGTAATTGTGTACTTATTCATGGTATTATTCATAGTAAAATGTATTTGTTATTCAATATTTAATATGAACAATCATGGATTTGATTATCATTATTATTATTATTATGGTGAAAATGTAGATATAAATAAATGAGGCATTTTCAATGGAATTCTTGAGCTTTATCTCAATTATATTTCTATTAATAATAATAAAAAAAAATTCAAATTTAAATTTTTGTATTATTATTTCATTAAAAAAATTTGTAATCATTACATATCAAATGTACAGTACAACAACAATTGATATTGTTGTTTCTTTAATCATCATTCATTGTGATTGTATTGAAAATAATATTTAAAAATAGCTATAAGGCATTTTTTATATATATAAATTTATCTTTCAATTATATTTATTCAATTAAATTGAATTGAAGAATTGTTCAAATTATTTCTATTCAAATCGAATTCAAAATTCAAAGATTAAGCAGTCGAACCAGCAAAATTATTGATCTGGAAATTTTAATAATAGACGAAATTCTATTCATTTTATCCCCCCATTCATTCGTATTATCCATACTGTATATTGTTCTCATTTATTTTAAAAATTTTTTTTCCCAAAGATTAACCATATCTGTTTGATTTCGACAAAAAATAATGAAAACAATTTTCCGATCATTTTCAAGATTCAATGCCAAATACCAGTTGCTGGTATTTGGCAACCAAAAAAAATCATGAAAATTTTTAATAAATTATTATTAATCCAATTCGATTTTTATAATTTGATTCAAATCAACAACGATAACAATAAATTTATTTATTATTATTATTTTACCTCGATTGAATTTAAATAACAAAGCAATAGAATCTCTATTTATAGAATTTAGGTAAAATGTAACTCAATAACAATAGCATATTGATTGATTGATAGATTTTTAATTTTATTTTGATCATTCATCGATGATGATGATCGATGAATGCTGCTGCTTCTGCTTCTGCTGCTTTTCATTTGATTAATTCGCATGATTTTCATTTAATTTTCTTTTTTATTCTTTGAAAAGATTTATTTAACAATAATCAATGCGATCAATCATAATTATTTTCTTCTGGATTTTCGGGTCTTTTTTTTTCTCTGTTAATCAATCATCAACGAACCAATGACGATGATCATTTATCATCGTTTATTTTATTTTATTTTTTGTGTGTTCATTCATATTTATTTATTGTTGATTTCATTTCATTTATTCAATTTTCACACTTGAATTGTGTTTTTTCTTTTGTCTTTGTTCAACGATGAAAACAAAGACAAATGAATTATTTTCGACTAACAAACATTTTCTTTACAATAATCGGTTAATTCCGATGATTTCAATAATCTGACTTGTGTCACACATTTGCATATATATGTGAATATATATGTAAAATACTTTAAATATTAAATTATCAAGTGTTTCATTTGATTTTTAAAAAAATTGTCATTTAACATGTAAAAAAAATATTAATATAAACAAAACTGGACAAACCACTTTGCTTGAATCATTTGTCATAAATTTGGCTCAATTTTCTCGAGTGATCCAGTTTTATGTTTTTTTTTCTTCTGATTTCATTCATTTATCCAATAATAAAAATGTACTGCTAAAACTGTTTCTCAGCGATATTAAATAATATTTAAATCAAATTATCCAATAATCTTGATAATCAAGCAAAATTTTCTCATAACACAAGCGAAAATAAAATAAAAATCCCATGATAGACAAAAAAACAATGTTTGGTCAATCGATATCGTGATCGTTTAAATCTTGCATTATTAGTATCAGTCATTGATATGGATTTATTTGAATTGGAATGAAATGAATCATTCATCAATGATTCCGTGGCCTTTTTCCTTTGGGAATTGATTTGGGAAAAAATTTCATTCAAAATTCAAATCAAAAAGAATCCAATTATTCATAAATTATTCGGAAAACATTTTAAAATTTGTTATTAAAAATAATAAATTATTATTTAAAAAAATATAAATCAATTCAAACCAATTGCTATATTTGGGTGCTTAAATTTTGAATATCTATTTGAAAATAATATTTTTTTTAATAATTTCTCTTGTATTAATTTCGATTTGGATCCTTTTCTTTCATCGAGGATCCTTGTTCTCTTTTTTTTTTTAAATTATTTCCATTTCTCTTTTAGCAAAACCTTTGGCAACAACAAATGATACAAAAAAAAGAGAAAATTTAAAAAAAATGGAAAACATATCAATGTTGTTATGGCATTCATTCATTCATTCAATCATTGATTCAATCATTTATTTAATCAGTTTATTTGATTTGATTTGATTTCATTTTTTAAATTTTTCAAATATCTACATGTTTTAATTTATTTATTATTTGGTTAATATTTACAGAAAAAAAAATGAACAGTAAATGAATGAACGAGTGAGAGAGAGAGAGAGAAAAAATAATAATGTTTGATTTGAATGTTTTGGAATCATTATTTTGGATTGTTTTTTGGCTGTATATTTATTTCGTAAGCAACAACAACAACAAAAAAAAAGAGCCAAGATGCTGGAATTACATCAAAAAATGGATATTTGAATTTTTGATTAAATCATATTCATTCAATTTGGAAATGGCGGCAGAGAAGTTAAAGTGTTTTGCTTTAATTTAATTCAAACGAAATGTAATTATATCCATGTACATTCAATTTTCTCTTTATTTGAATATTGTTATTTCTGTTTGTTTGTTTGTTTGTTTGGAATGAATAAACAAAAATAATAAATAATGAATTGAAAATGAAAATTAAAGATTTGATTTAAAATTTCGAGATCATCATCATCATCATCATCGACATCATCGACCAAAACAATATGAATATGAATCAAATGAAAAATTGTTTTATTTTTTTTCTTCGGTAAAATTTCAAAATCTAAAATGTAATGATATTTAGACAATCATTTCCAAGTGTGTGTGCTTTAATTTTTCTTTTGTTTTTTTGCTTTTCAATTAAATCAACTTGAGTCAAATAATTTGAAACAACATTTGATAATCAAATTTTAAAAATTTGATTTTTAATTATTTACTTGTCAGATGTTTAAAGACGAAAAATAAAATCAATCATCAAAAACTGTATTAATTGAAAAAGGTAAGTTGTTGATTTGTTGGCATAAATTTTCAAAATCATAACAATCAAATATCATTCGTTTTTAATCAACAACAACAAATATTATTAATAATAATAAATGCAAAAATATCCATCCATCATGCATCACATGATTATATTATGTTGTCCAAAAAGTTCTTGCCGATTTTCCAATGATTTTCTACGATATAACTGAGGAAAACTTTTCGGACAATCTAATATTTAATTGTGATAGATAATTGGATAAATTGTTGATATTATTAATTGTTGATCCATAGTAAAAGATGATTGAATGGATGAATGAAAGAATGGAGAAAATACAATTAATAATAATAATAAAACAATCTTATCAAAATTTTTTTTGATCGACATTCAACCCAATGTAATGCAACCAACACTGTGTAAAAACACAGACATGGATATTATTTTTGGCTTAATAAAAAAATAATTATTTGAATTATCATAATAATTTGAATTTTTCAGATAAGAATAGATTTAGATTTCCATTTTAATCATTCATTCATTCATTCGTTTGTATGTCGATTAATGTTCAAATTTGACACTTTTAAGCTAAAAGTAAAATTTAAAAGAAAAAAAAATCCAATATTAATCTTGTATAATCTCTCGATCATATATACTCATGTATTCACATTTTTCATAAAAAACTAAAAATGTTTATTTTTAATTTGTCAAATTGTCATTTTGACTAATTTTTTTATTTTTGATAATTATCAATGATATCAATGATAATAATAATAGTGGTGTCAAATGAAATGAAATGTTATAATCTATTATTATTAATAACAAAAAATAAATAAATAAACGAATAAATAGTGAAATTGACACTGTTTTTATTATTTTCATTTATTTATTAATTTATTTATACTTTTTCTTCATAAATCAATGAAATAAAATTGATTTAAGCATGATAAATAACGAAAAATTCATATTTCCGATTCATATACACAAGCTTTAAAATCAACAAACAAACAAATAAATGAATAAATAAACAAACGAATAAATAAATGAATAACTTGCGAAGATTTTTTGTTTTTTGTTCAAAAAAGAAAAAACTCATAATCAATTTAATGTAATATTTGATTTAATCAAACAATTTGTGTATCTCTCTGTGTGTGTGAAATAAAAGTAAAAATTAATCGAAAAAAATCGTGAACATTGTTCATTATTTTTTCGCTTTGTAATAATCATAATTATTATTATCATTGAATGATAATGTGTGTGTGTTTGAAAAGAAAATTTTTCAAATTTTTTTCTACTTTTTTTTCAAAATTAAAATAAATTAATTAAATGATTATCTGTTGTTGTTGTTTTTCGTTTGCTGATAATAATTATAATCATAATAATTATTATATTAGGCTGTCCCATAAGTTCTTGTCGATTTTTCAATAATTTTCTACGATATAACCAGCAAGAACTTATTGGACAACCTAATATTAGGTTGTCTTAAAAGTTTTGGCCAATTTTCATGAGCAATTGCTCTTCGAATCGAGCGAAATAAACTTTTCGAACAATCTTATAAAAAATAATACAAATGTAAGAGATTATAACACAAATCAAATATTTCGTGATCATATTAAAATTTTTCATTTTATATGTGAAAAATATCAATGTTTTTTGTTTTTTTTGCATCATGGTAAAATCATAATGAATTTGTGTAAAAACAGCAAAAGCTTGCGTGTTTCTTTTTTTTTGGTTCATATTTGATTAACTTTCAATGGTGAGAATAATGCAATTTTTTCGAATGATGATCAACCAATTGATAATTTAATATTTTAAAACAAATTTTCAAAGTAATCATTGTTGAAAACATCAAAAAAAATTCAAGTCAAAAAGTCAATTCAATTTCATCTTATCAAGATATTTTCATACAATATATGCAAAGTTAAATTTGGTAAATTTGTTAATTTTTTTTTTCAAATCATTTGTATTTTGGTTATTCGACAGTTATTTGTTTGTGATTATTGTCATTCACAGGGTTTTATAAATGAATTATGGTTATGGTTGATTTTTTTTGATTTTTTTTTTTGGTTATTTTTGGTGTAGTTACAGGTGCTTTTGCTCTTGGTTGTAACTGTCACTGGTTCCGTTACGTTCCATTTAATTTATTTTCAGGAAAAATTCATTCACAAATAATAATAATGATGATTATTATTTCAAATATATTTCCATTTTTAGATACAAAAGCAAAGCAAAGCAAAAAAACCCCGAAAACACAACAAACAATAATCATCATCATTCAAACCAAACAACAACCAAATACTGAAATGAATTGAATTTTGAATTTTTGAATTACCCTTTGTCAAATTTAATAATAATCATAATAATAGAAGTAATCATATTATAATCATTTTGTGTGTGTGTTTGTACATAGATTGTATTGTATTTTTGTGATTTTTCATTGTTTTGTTTTGTTTTTATTCAATTTTTTTATATTCTGACGAAAGTTTGGCTATGAATAACAACATAACAAATTTCTCTCTGTGTGTGTTCATTCGTTCATTTAGTTTGTTTATATTTGTGATTGAATAAAATGAAATGAATCAATCAATGATTTGAATATTTTGAATATTTGAAAAAAAAAATCAAAAAATGAAATTTTTCAGCCCGAAAAATAAAGGACAGTTTAAAAATGTGCAATATTTGTTTTCCCCTTTGCTGTACAACAACAACCAAATACCAATCACATATCTATGTATAAAAATAGAAATGTTTTTCTGTTGTTTGTTAAATTGAAAGTTCAAATCACCATTCGCATCATCATCATCGTTATTTTGTTATTATTATTTTTTGAACAATAATCATCAATCAATAATTTTACTGTCATCGTTGTTGTTGTTGTTATCATCAAAATGTCATCATCAACAGCAATCACATCACCATCACCATCATCATCGACATCTACTACAACATCATCGATAATAAATGATGTAAAATTATCAACATCATCAATAATAAACGAGAATAAATTGGAAAAATCAATATTTGATAGTAATAATGAGAAAAATATTGAAGTAAATATTGATGATGATGGTCATGGTGATATTGATGAACAACAACAACAACAGCAACAACCACAACGATTACATAAACAACAACAACAACAATCATTGAAGCAGCAGCAGCTGCAAAAACAAATAACAATCGATAATGTTGAAAATGAAAAACAATCATTGATTTTAAATGAAAATTTCGACACAAATTTCATTGATCATCATCATCAGCAGCAACAGCAACAACAACAACAACAACAATTTTATATAAATAATGAAAATATTGATGATAATCAAAAATATTTAAACATTAATAATAATAATAATAATCAAAATGAAAATTATTTTCTTAATAAATCATTGTCAAATAATGATCATGACAATGATGCAATACAATATGATTACGATGATAATAATATTGATCATGTTCATGATGATCAATATGATGATTCTGGATTGATTGTGTTTGATGATCAATATTCACATTTACAAGATCATATTCACCCTCATCATCACCATCATCATCATCACCACCATCACAATCATCATCATAATCATGATCAAAATTTTCATCATAACGAATATCATCATCCTCATCATCATCATCAACGACAATCGTATCATTATTATCATCATCCAATACAATCGATTGTTGATGATTTAAATGTTTGTAATAATGAACATTATGATGATCATTATTATTATGAAGAATCAATTGAAGATGGTGATGTTGAAATTATTGATAATGATAACAGTAGTAGTAGTAGTAGTCATCAATTAATTGATCATCAAACATTGATTTATCATCAATCAATAACCAACGAAACACAAACTGATATTTTATCTGATGCACAAACATATGGTTTACCAACATTTTTACCACAACAACAACAACAAATTCAACAACTGTTAACATTGCCTGATGGTGGTACCAATGGTTCAATATATGGTAATCCATTAGTGTATAGTTTGCATACAATATATGAAGAATCGGAAAATGAATCTTCATTACAAACAATATCATCGTTGACATCAACATCATTGATAACAATAAATAATGATAATAATTCCATATATCAACAATCACAGCAGCAACAATCATTTAAATCATTAGATAATGAAGATTCACAACAACAACAACAACAAAAACAATCATCGCAACCATATTCAATTATTCATAGTGATCAAATCAATGCTTTTAATGATAATGCTGTAAGTGGCTCAATTAATAAAAATAATGGTTCAAGAAAATCAACAACAACAAAATGGAATAATGAATTATTATTATCAGATGATTATTATTATAATGATGATGAATTGGATGAAGAACATGATCTAGTCGATAATAATACAACATTTAATGATGAATCAATGCGATTATCATCTAAATTAGAGCTTTATTTTACCAGTGGCCTATTGGAAACGGTGACATCGCCAATAGCGATATCGAATTTGAACGATCATTCACTGGTAAAATCAAATGTGAGTGCAATGAACATGAAATATAATTAATCAAAATATTAAAAAAAAATGCTAAAATTAACTTTATTTTTCATGCATATAAATGAATTTTTTTTCGTTTTTCTATTCGTCTTTCTCATAGGATTTTAATAAACATAATATTCAACAACAGCAACCACAACAATCATTAGTGATGAATAAAAATCAATCGAAAATTGAGAGAAAATCAGTTTCAATCAATAATTATGATATAAACTCGAATCGAATTGATAGTTTATGTAAGATTTTATTCAAATTGATCTCAATCAATGACAATCATGATGAAAAAAATAATAATAATTATAATCATAATAATATTGATGATGATGATGATAATCATCACGATCATCTAAATGAATATATTCGATATTTGAATTATTCATACAATTTAGATATAAGATTATTAATTTTAAATATTATTTCAATATTAAAATATTCAAATATTATTAATGATGATAATGATTATGATGAATATAATTATCATGATTATCATTCGGAAATTATTCATAGTTATAAGCATAATGATAGAAATTATAATCATGATCAATTATTATTATCAATGAAAATGATTGATAAATTATTATTATTATTATTATTAAAATATTCACAATCATACCAACGATTAGAATCATTATTAATACAATTTATGATTGATAATATTTATTATTTCACGCAAATATATCATTTATTATTTGATTATAATTTGTGGTCATTTGAATTTCAAAATATTTATCGTAAACAAAAACCAAAAGAATTTTTTGGCGAAAAATTTATTAAACATAACCATTTATTATCATTATCATCATCATCATCATCATTACCAGTTTCACATTATTCAAAAACACCAACAGGTAAAACAATAATTAAAGTTACAGTTAATGGAAAATTATTTCCGACTATTGAAAACAATAATAATAATAATAATAATCAATCATCGAAAACTCAATTATCTTTGATAAAAAATCAAATAAAACTACCAACATCACCATCATCACCACAACAATCACAACGATTGAATGAATCTTCACGTATTCGTATTTTACAAACAAATAATAATGTTCACCAACAACAATCGTCGATGAAAAATCATGAATATCGTACAATATTACAGATAAATAATCAACATCAATCATTAACAGCTGATAGCAGCGATGACATTGATGATTTTGACAATGATGATAGTAATGAAGATAATCCTCTTTCAATTCAAACAATCAACAATGATGATAATTCAAATAAATTGAATAAATTTTTACGTGTTTCAAATCCATTGAATCGTAGTTTTTTAGCAAAAATTGCACCAAATGATCGTTCAAATTTGAATTCCAAACGACAACAACAACAACAACAATCATCAACGAAAATTGTCAACGATAATAATTGGATAAATAATAATAATATGACAAACGAAATGAATAATCATAATAATGATTCAATTCAAATTTTAAATAACAATAAACATAATAATGGAATGATAATTGAAAATGTGAATCATTTCAATGATATAATCTTGAATAACAATAATGATAATAATAATCATACAAAATCAAATGGAACAAATAATAATAATAATAATAATAAAATTAAATTACAATCATCTTCAACAACAATGATGACAGCGACAGGTCGTAAAAGTTTTAAAAATTCAACATTAGATCATTTATATGAATTATTTAAGCATCCATTTAAATCAGTTCGGAAAAGACATAATAAACATGATAATAATAATAATAATCAAACAATTGCAATAACAACAACAACAACAAAGAATACATTAAATCAAACAATTATGAATGATGATGATGATGATGATGATGAATGTGGAACAGCAACAACAACAACAAAATCATTAAGTGAACCAAATTTAAATGGATCAAATAATGATGATAATGATGATGATGATGGAGAAAATGAAAATCAAGATCAAGTTTTACACAATGATAATTCAAAACAACAACAACAACAGTATTCAGATCGATCAAAGTTAAAAAATATTAATAATAATAATTATAAAAATTATTATTATCATTCAAAATCAACACCTCAATTAATAATAGATGATAATTATGAAAAAATAAATCAAAATCAACAACAACAACAACAACAACAACCACGACCACCACCACCACAAGCGAGCCGATCAAATTATAATAATAATAATAATTTTGATCAACAAAAAATTGATCGAAAATCATTCGATTCATCATATGATTCATTGAATTTAATCACAGCGAATGATAATAACAAACCGATGATGATGATTCGTAGTAATTTATTTAATAATAATCACAATCTTAGTCATAATATTATAAATCAAAAAAATAATGTTAGTGGTGATAATCAACATAGATCAACATCAATGTATTGTTCATTGTCTGGATCAAAATTATCATCATCATCATCATCATCATCATCAGCCTCTTCATCATCATCATCATCTACATCATCAATATTATCGAATCCAAGTAAATTTCAACGTTCAACAAAAAATTCTGCGAATCATAAATCCAACAATCAAGCATCATGTATACAATGTGATCAGGTGAATAAAAAATTTGAAAATTTTTTCCGAATATTTCAAATAATATTTTGATTTTCTTCTCACAGTCAATGATGAATGGATCAAATTTTCTTGAAAATAATGAATCAACATCAACATTTTCATTGCCATTATCCAATTCAATAATGTCGACGACGACGACGACGACGACCACAACAACAACAACAGCAATATCGAAACATAATTATTTATCTAGTCATAATTATTTTAATAATAATAATAATAATTTTCATTATTCATTTATGAAATCATTATCAAAAGCAGCAGCAGCAACAGCAACAACAACAACAGCAACAGCGGTTGCAGCATCATTACGTAGTAGTCATCATACATTGGCCAAATCATTGAAAGAACCCTTTGTAAATAAATTTTCAAGTTTTCGTTATCCAAATCATAGTAATAAATATGATGATAATGGTCAACTACAATCAACAATAACGACCAGTACAAGTGATCAAAATAATGATAATGATTACATTAGAAATGTATGAATTTTCACTGAAAAAAATTTGCTATGAATTTTATGATTTCTTTATTTTTTTTTTTTTTTTTTTTGATTCAATTCAAAGGGTTCATTCAAACATTATTCAATGTATGATAGTTTTGCCAACAATCAATCATCATTGAAAGCATCGACACTATCACCACTGACATCGGCAATGGTACTGATTGGAAAAATATTCTTATCAATTTATTATGAAATGAAATTGAATTCATTGACAATAACAATATTTCGTGGTCATTTAAATTCAATTAAGAAAAATAAAAATGATTTGTATGTTTGTTTTGTTTTGTTTGATTATTTGATTTCAATTATATTCATATTTATTTTTACAATATTTTTCAGATATATAAAAGCATATATTATGGTCGATGATAATAATCATCGGCAACAAAATGAAAAATTATTAAAGAAAAAAACTAAAATAAAGAAAGCAATAAAAATTGAAACATCTAATGGTGGTAGTGTTTATGAAGTTGAATATAATGAAATATTACGTTTTCAAGGTAAATGGAAAGAATTTTTGTTTGGCAATCTATTTTTAAGCATATGGAATAATGAAAAATTTGGCCATAATATGTTGATTGGACAAACATTGATACGTTTAGATGAATCAGTATTACAGAATACAATACAAACAAGAATATGGCATGATTTATATGTAAGTAATTTGTATAGAATTAATCAAAAAAAAAACATTGACAATCAACTCATCAATACTCAAATAGCAACCATCCAAAATTGATAATCAATCTTCCGTACACGTAAAAGGTAGTCTGTTTGTAGCAATTAAACATGAATGTACATCATTGAATTCAATTGAATCGGGCAACAATATGATGATGAATGATTCATTATCAACAAATGAAATGACAAAATTTTCATCATTAGATTCATTGGGTAAGCTGTATGTATTGATCAAAGAAGCTGACGATTTACATGTGACACAACATAATTGTAATGGTTTTGTTTATTGTAAAGCGTATGTAATTATTTTTTTCTTATTAAAATTTTTAAATAATTCATCGAAAACACAAACATTTCAGTATATTAAAACCAGAAAGAAATAAAAATGATCGACAAAAAACTGATCACATCAAAATGGTGCAATCACCACGATGGAATCAAACTTTGGTATTTGAAAATATAAATAAAAATGATTTGAAATCGAAAGAGCTGGAAATAGCAATGATGTGGCAAGATAAATCGACGAAAACATATTTAGGCAGTATACGTTTGACTAATCATGAAGGTACAGTGGTAGTAATTTTAAAACTTATCTTTATCGTAAAGATTTTGCTCTAATTTTTCATTCAAAATAACAGATGCAACCAGCGAAGAACAAAATCTATGGCGACATCTAATTGAACGATCAAATCTATGGACATATGGTAAAATATCGTTAAGACATTGAATTATTATTTATTTTGATAAATTTTTTTTTATATATTAAAAATATTTATTGTTAAATAAAATATCAATAAAATTGCGAAAAAAAATAATTAAAAACATTTGACACAATTTACTATGAGAAAAAACTTGGTTGAAGACTAGCTTTTTGTGTGTGCTTATGTGTGTGTGTGTGGATCTTTAAAAAAGGCTTCTTCAAAATTCAATTATCTGGACGAATTTTCATCAAAACGTAACGTATTTTTCGTAATGAATATCGATGATCAATGCCATCATCATTATCATCGGAATTATTGTCATCGTCGGCATACCAGTTGTTCCATTTAACATAGAAATTATTATGAGATGATGGTGAAAATGATGATTGATATAATGGTGCCATCAATTGAAATAAATTTAAATGTTTACATGTATCAATCAATGGTACATTATTATATATTGATGATGATGATGATGATGATGGTGCATTATACCACCAACCGGAACGAAAATATGTTGAACATTCACGATAAAATGATTGTTGTTTACTACTACTGATCGTTTGTTGTCTTGTATTTACAATATGATCAAATGTCATAAATT
Source organism: Psoroptes ovis (assembly GCA_002943765.1). Taxonomy (NCBI): domain Eukaryota; kingdom Metazoa; phylum Arthropoda; class Arachnida; order Sarcoptiformes; family Psoroptidae; genus Psoroptes; species Psoroptes ovis. Next base: position 3,923,988 of record PQWQ01000004.1, on the reverse strand, counting down.
GTGTATTATTATGTTCGAATACGATTGATGCTAATTCGGTTAGATTCCATTTTGCTTGATTATTACTTGATAGTAAATCGTTTCGTATTGATTTAACCTGATCATAGATAAAAGCAAAAAATAAAAAAAAGAATATATTAAATCAAATTAAATTCAAAAAAAAAAAAAAAAAAATGAATAAAATAAAAGCTCACATAAAATCTATAGCCATCATCTTTGCTGCCCAATGAAAATCCATTATAAACTAATGAAATGAAATTATTTTTAAAATCCATTAAATCAATTTGCAACAGGTGTCTTCCATTTTTGGTTAATTGATGAACAAACTCTAAACCGATCCAAAATTCACCTGCATGCATATCACCAAAACCGGCACGATAATGCATAAAATTTTGATCAAAATTGAGCATATATTTTGATGATGAAAAATTACCACGACGTAATATGACTGTCCAACCACCATCATTATGGCTCATATCACAATAAACCTGTTTCATACTTGCACCAGTTAAAATTACATAAACACCATTACAAGATGCACCGTTACGTTTTAATTCATCACATGAATTTGGATAAAATATATTTGCTTCTCTTGAACATTTAGATTTATCTGAACGTGATTTTGTTTGTGGTTCAAACAATGGTGGTAATGGTGATGATAATTGTAGCACATCATTATTTTGATTATTATTATTGATTATATTATTATTTAAATTATCATTTAAATTTGATATTTTTTTTATTTCATTATTATTATTATGTCGATGATATGGATCATTCATAGATATTGATTTATAACTTGGTGATGGAGATGATAATGATGATGTTAATGATGAAATCAATGATAATGATGATGATTTTGATGATGGTAAATTGGTCGTAGCTCGTTGAATAGTAGCTGTATCATATGTCAAAAATTTGACTGTTACATTTGCTTTTGAATTATTAATATTATTATGATTACTTCTATCATTACCATAATTATTATTATTATTATTATCATGTTCATGATCATCATGATAATCATTATTAATCATATTTTTAATAGCATTATTATTATTATTGTTACTATTATTGTTTATTGCCGTATCCAATGATGTTTGCCTTTTGGCTGTCGATGTTGTTTTCACTGTTTTAATCAATATTGATGATGTATCATTTAAATATGTAATGAATTTTGTATAATATTCATTGAATAATTTTTTCATTTGATTTTGTGTTTCATTTTGATAATTAATTATTGTTTGATTATCGAAGATTATCGGTGCACAAGCTAATTGTTTATTATTATTATAATTTTCATTTTGTTTATCTGATAATTTTTCAGTCAATTTTTCAATAGTTTGATAGCCGTCAAGCAATTGATCACGTATATCCAACATTGATGCCGATAATTGATCATTTACTTTCAATAAAATATCCATTTTATTATATTTTTCAATTAATGATTGAAATTTTTCTTTAATTTGAAAATTAAACACATTCAATTCTTCGGCCAAATAACGATGAATCCGTTGTACATAGGTATCCAATGTCCAATTGGCAAACATACCGAATACTTCACGCATTGCTTCACCATCAATGTCTTCATTATCATTATCATTATCATTACTACGACTATGAATGATTTGATGTTTTGATGATTGTAATGGTGATGATGGAGATGATGATGACGATGTCATTATTGTTGATGAATGATGACTTGAACGATGATGATAAGATGGATCACGTTGATAATTATTTCGATTATTATTATTATTATTATGATTAGTACTTTCTGCATATTTATCATGCTGTTTATGTTGTTTCAACATTGTACATACAGCTGTCATTGTTGGACAATTTGTAATTGTTTCTTTTGGCATCACTAATGCATCTTTACAAACTTGATATGTTTGTTGATGTATATTGTACATTTTATCCAATATTGATGGATAATTTTTACTATAATTATTACTGTTATTCATATGATCACCATTATTGTTAGTATGTTCATTCTTTTTATGATCATCTCTAATGATTTTCGATCTTGATTCGCGAGTATCTGAATATTCTTGTTGACTGTATATCGGGAAAAAAAATTAAAAATCAGAATTCGAATTGATTATTTAACTGAATTTGGGACAAACCTTTTCTCAATGAATTCAACCAATGAATCAGCAAATGTATTTTGCATCGTATAAATTTTTCTTTCTAAATTATCAATTTTTTCAATTGTTTTAACGAATGAATTTTCAACAAATTCAATCATTTTATCTAGTTTTCGTGATAAATGATGATCACAATCATCTGATTGATGATGATCATGATCATGTGTATGTTCTGACATTAATTCATCATCAGAATCTTGTTTGAATCCGAATGGTTCACGTAATTCAAATATTGAACGACCTAAATTTGTAACAGTTGTTGATGGCGCTATTGTAGATCTTGATTGTACAGTTGTTGATTGATATTTTTCTGGTTTTTCATATTGCTGTTGCTGATTCAATTGACGTCTTATCTGTTGTCTTACTAATCTTGTTACCAATCTTCTCGGTATTTGATGATCATTCGATGACATTTGAATCAATGACGTTGTTCGTTTATCATTGATCATTGGCAATGATTGTATCGATGATGATGATGATGATGATGTTGATGGTGTATGTATAGTGGTATCATGTACATTATTGAAATTATTATCATTTAACAATATCGTTTCATTGATCATCATCATTAATATTAATAATATCAATGAAAATGATTGATCCATCATTCTATTTTTGAATTTCATTTTTTTTTCGCACAACGACAACAACAACAATTATCGATTCATTAATGCTGTTATTTATTTTATTTTATTTTGTTTGTCCCATAAAAAAAATAAAAGAAATCAATTATAAATCAAATTTTGAAATTTCAAAACAAAAATATATTTCATTCTCTCAAATATGATAGATGAAATCATCATCATTATCATTGAATTATTATCATCATTTCGTTCAAATTAAATATTTCAATTTTATAAAACATATATGTTTGTAAGTAAATAAATAAACGAATGAATAAATAAATAAATGAACATTGTTCATCGGAAAATTTCACCAAACAAAAAATAGAAATGAATTGAATTTAATCGAATCAATTTGATATTCAATGTTTGATAATTTTCAATGTAAGAAATATTAAAAAAAAAAATCAATTTTGATTGATTGATCGATGATTGATTGGTGATTGTTATGGCTAAATTTCAAGCAAATTTTATCTGTATTTTTTTTTCTTTCCCAGATAACAATTGTCAATGAATTTTGTTTTTTTTTTATTTCAATTTCCAATATTACAATTGGTTTATTTGTTTTGTTGCTTTGGCTATTTGATTGATTGATAATTGATAAATCGGTGATTATAATCAATCAGAAATATTTTTGCTTAATTTACGAAAATATTTTTAGAAATTTTTTTGTTTTTGGTTTTCTTCAAGCATAAATCAAGCATTAAACAAATATATATATCAGTAAACGAAATGTATATGATTAATCAAAACTTAAACTTAATATTTGACTCAATAAACACACAGCAAGCAAATTATCAATCATCAAGCAAACATTGAACATGAATATTATATTTGTTAATAACACACACCAAATAGCACAGACATACACAAGTGTGGATTGAATCGATTCATTCACATCATGCATATTGAATCAATATTTTGAAAAAATAAAATAAAATGATGATGACACAAAAAATAGACAATTTTAGATTGTTTTAATTAATTGTTTAATTGTCCAGAATTTCTATTACTATTATTGCATAATGATTGAAAAATGATTGAATTTTGTTTTTTTGTTCAAATCCACATATATATCTATGCAGGATATGGGAAAACGAAATAAAATAAAAGCCAAGATTCGATAAGTTCATCAAATAGGAAAAATAGAATTAAACACACAAAATTTGAATGTTCAAAAGCATTTTGAGATATATTGGTGTTTCCAGTGCTGCTGCAAAGTTGTTTGCTTCGATTATCAACAAAAAAATGAATAAATGATTATTTTGTTTTGAATTAATGTTTTTGGTTTTGTTTATCACCAATATATTCCCCCGAATAGACAAGTGAAAATTCAAGTAAATAAATTTGAGAAATAAATTTTTTCAAAAAAAAATTTGACATTTTTTTGAAAAACCAAAAAAAATCTAGTTGAAACTGATATTTTTCTGTTTTTTGTTTGTTTGTTTGTTTGTTCAATTTTCCCAAAAACGAATAAAATGATGATGATGATGATATTCAATATGATAATTGATAATTTTTGTGTGTTTAACAAAAGCGCACACTTTCTTTAACCATATTATTAGGCTGTCCAGAAAGTTTTCTGCCGATTATATCATAGAAAATAATTGGTGAAATCGGCAAAAACTTTTTGGACAATCTTAATATTTAATGATAATAATAATAATAGCGACGACGATTATAAGAAAACATTTTCTTTAATTCTTTGATTTTTTTTGTCTTTGGGAAAATCCATAAACAGATTGCGGATATTTTGATTGAAAAAATTGTAAAATTGAAAGATTTTTTGTTATCTTTTCTATCAAATTCATTTCATTTTATGAATCATAATAAATTTTCAAACAATTTTCAATTACGATTTACAATCAATTCAATTCAATTCAATTCAAAAAAGATTATTATTATTATTAATGCGATTTGAAAAATTAATTAATTAAATCAATAATTGAAAAATAATCAATCATTTTAAATAATATATGATTGAATAATAATAAATCATTTTGAATATTATATGATTGAATCATTATGGGTTTTTTACTTTTTACTATTTTTTTTCTATGTTTAAATTGAAAATTTCAAATAATTTTTTAGGACTTATATGTATGATGAGTTTGTATTTTTTGGATTTCAAATCATCATTATTAATATGGAAAAAAATCAAATAAGAATATCGAATACAAAACAAAAAAATAGATAATATATAATCATTCATAAATACGTTACTTACGTATGAAATAATAATCTTTGATAATCTTTAATTCAATTATTTCAAGATTTATTTTTGATTATTCAAATTTAGAATCACGTATTATTTTCAATTAAATTGTTTGGACAATGTTTGTTTTTCTTGATTTTTTCTTTTTGATTATTTGATTTCTCACAATGAAAAACTACAAAATACAAATGATTATTATATTCTTCTTCTAATTGAATTTGGCTGTAATTTGAATGATAAACAAACCGAAACAAAACGAGAAAAGAAAAATGAATGAGAGTGGTAATATACGAATAATGATTATCAATAACTGTACATGCAATCAACAGTGTTTTGAAAAATCAAAAAGAAAATGTCGAAGAATATTCTTGTTTTTCGAACATATAATATACGAAAAGAGTTATTTTTAAAATTTGAAAAAAAATCGTAAGTTTTAAAGATAATAAAATAATAATCATAATGATTATATGAATACAACCACTATTCCATCCATCATGTGAATGTAAGAATCTTACAATTCTTATGAACAAATAAACATAATCTTTGATGATGATGATGTTTGTCTTTTTGTTTTGTTTTTTTGGCAACTGATTCTTCCTTTTTGTCGCCATCTCATATTTTAGGAAGCTTATAATTGAAATCTATTATTCTTTTCAATAATAATTGAAATTATAATTCAAATATCTTAGAGTAAATTCAATGAATTTCTATTGTTTTCAAAATGAAATTCTATCATTATTATTTTGAGTTCAAAGATTTTTGAGATTTTCAAGAATATTTTTCTCCATCTCGAATTATTTCTAATTGAAATTAGTTAAAATTCACAGTGAAAATGAATCAAAATAATGTTCAAAAAAATGTCTTTGAACTCTACAATTTTCACTGATGATATTTGTCATTCATGTCTTATTCTTTCAAATCTTTGAATAAGATGAATCATTCAATTCGGTAAATGATGAATAAGAAAAATACGACAACAAACAGCCAGAAAATGAACATGTCAAAAAGTAAATGTCATTTGTTTTTCGGTAGCCAAATGTTATACGGAAGTATTCAAAATATATATATGTCTATATGAATAATAATAAATATTCTAATCACACACACCTACAACACACACATATATATATTGATCATCTAAATTGTATGATCTTTGAGATAATTCGATGTTTGTTTTTTTTTTTGGTTTTTTAAATATTTAAATAGCACAAAATATCTTTCTAAATCTTTTGCTATAAAAAACACTGATTTATCAAAATCTAATCGAAATAATAATAATAATGATGAATGAATGAATCTAAGCACATTTAAAATTTCAATTTTTATTTTTAAAAATATCTCCTCATTTACCGATGTAATGCAATGAAATCGATTGAATCGAAATTGAAATCAAATCGAAATTGAAATAATAATAATATTGTGTGCTCGAATCAATGCCAATTGATATTGAAATGAAATAAATGTATTAAATCAATCAATCAATAATTATACATATTTGTATAGCGATACATTTGTTTTTTTTTTTTTTGAAAATTTTTCCATTCAAAATGTGCGATTATTGACAATCTTGAATGATCAATTTTCTTTTGAATAAATTAATCAAAATTTGATCATTCATTTTACATTTCGACTAATCAAGATGTCCTCGAAAATACATCATCATTGCATTATCATTTGGTCTCAATCATTGATTCTATTTTTATTTCTTATTTTGTTTATTTGTACCCAGGTTTTGTGATTTATTTATTTATTTATTTTTTTTTTTTTGGTGTGATTTCACAGTGAAAAATTGAAATTTTTTGCAATAATCAAAATACTATCATGATGACATACGTGCATGGTACACACACACACGCCTATACAGCGTGATATATATATTGAATGACATATGTATGGAATGGATTGATTGTTTATATTTTTTTTTGATTATTGGTCAATCGATTAACTGTCAATTTTTTTTGAAATGTACGTGTATTGTATTGATTTTTTTTCATTGATTGATCATTTGTCATATATGGCACATATGATTTCAAACGTATGGAGTAAATTGCATCGGATGATTTTAGAAATACAAAAAAATTATTGCAGCGAAAACTAATGGAGAAATTATTATTATTTTTTTTTTGTCTTCGGACTCTCCGATTAGCTTGTATATTGGATTATCACCAATTATTATTCATAATCATCAAATAAATCGAATGATTGATGCTTTTTTTTGTTTGTTTATTTATTTATTTCTTCTTCTTTTCACTTTTATCTAGCTTTTTTTGATTGATTGATTGATTGATTGTTGTTGATCATCATCATTCAATAGCTGAATGAATATATGAGAGAGAAAAAAAAATTTTGATCAAAAATTTAATCAAATTCAATATTTTGTCATTGGACTATGGAATCAATTCGTATTCACTTGACAAACAAATGACCATGATTGTTTTTTCATATTTATTCAATTAATATTTTTTTTTTTGCCTAAAATGACCGAATAAAAATGATATTATCAATTATTATCATCAAATCAATTGACAATCAAGCGATATAACGGGGCCCCTCTATTGCAATGATATCGAGAATTCTTTGAATATTAGAAATGTACCATAAAATATGAATAACAAAACAAAACCATTCATTAATTTTTAATTCAAATCAAAATTTTCTTGTGAATTCATTGATGCATTTTTTTGTTTCTCAAAATAATGATAATGATCAAATAATTTGATCAAATAATTCGATAAACAAGCAACAAAGCAATAAATATAACGAATCAAAAATGAATTTCTTTTCAATGAAAGATATTGTTTGTTTAAATATCAAAGTTCAAGTATTTTTTTCATTTTTTTTTATTTTTTGCAATTGACAAAACAACAACCAAAAACGAAATAATAATAATAAACAACTTAAACAATATATTATATTCGTCAATAATAATAATGATAATATTTGATTAACACAAATAAATGGATGATTTATCGTAAAAAGAAAAAAAATTTCATAATTAATTTCATATACATTTATTTTTTTTTGATTTTGATAAAATATATTTATTTATTTCTTCAAAATATTGGGTTGTCCCATAAGTTCTTGCCGTTTTTCGAATGGAAAAAAAATTGAAAAAACCATAAGAACTTATGGGACAACCTATTATTTATTTATTTATTTATTTTTTTTTTTTTGTTGTTTATTAATGTATTCAAATACATTGATTTCGAAAAATACGAACGATTGATGATCGTGATGATTTGATCAAATATCATTGATTTGATTGATAATAATAATAATTTTTTTTCTCTCCAATATAAATATGCATTCTTAAGGTTTTTTTAATGTTCAAATTTTTGAAGAAATTTGATTTTTGCAATTAAACAAAAAAGAAAATATTTTTTACTTTATGAAAAATTTTTATTTGACATTTTACCGTGTGTTATTTGATTTGATTTTGAAAATTCAAAATGCCAAACATTGATCAACAACAACAACAACAACAGCTTGACCATCAACATCATTGTAATCAAGCAAGAAAATCATCTGGATCGCATCAAATTTCATTTCGTCGTAATAGTAATACGATCAAACCAGTGAAAGAAGAGATTCTATATCTAAGTAAATCATTACAATTGACTGAATATACATTTAAAGATGAAAAAGGTAAACCAAAATCAGCTGAAGTAATACATAAACGTTATTTGATTAGTGTTAATAATAAAAATAACAATAATAATAATGATGATGAAGTTGAAATTGAAGAAAATACAATATTGAGCATTGCAATATTGAAAAGACATTGTCTTTGTGATTGTTTGATAATGATTCGACAATATCGGCCAACATTAAAATCCTATACACTTGAATTTCCAGCCAGAGTTGTTGAACAACAGATTGTCGATAAAAGCGGTATCGAAGCAGCTAAAGAAATTGAAGAAAATACTGGCTATGGTTCAACAAAAATTGAATATGTTTCACCACAAACATCAACAGATCCGGGTATGTTTTATTATTATTAATTGATTTTTTTTTTCATTTGCAATGCATTTCATTACCTACAAAATATCAAATTAAACATTAGAAATCAATTTATTTATCGATAGTAATAATAATAATAGAATTTTAATAGACTGTGTCCAATTATTATTATTTTTTGAATAGAAAATGCATCCAAATGATTCGAATTTGAAATAAAAATAATGATGATTATTAAAGTGAATACAAAATGTTTATTTATTTGTATTCATTATTATTATTATTATTATTATTATTATTTCATCTTTGGCTATTCGATGATGAATAAATTATCAATTAGCCAGTCATGTTTTGTTATAAATTATCATCTAATAAGATGAATAAATCAAATGAAACATTGAACATTGAACATCTTAACACACACACAAGCGGACATGTGTCCAAAATTGAAATTGAAATCGATATATAAAAATAGAAATGATTATTATTATTAATAATATAAGGTACAATTTTTTTTTTCCTTAAATTAAGAGAAATCAATCGAAAAAAAAAAATAGGAAAATGATTCATTCACACTTCTTGACTTGTTGTTTCATGTTGAATAGTAATAATTTATTATTATTTTATAATGATGATGATGATTATATTAATATTAATAATAATAATAATGATGAACAATTTATTCAATTTGATCAATGAATAAATTGATCATTGAATAATCAAATGCTTATTAAGATTGAACCAAATTATTTTTTTTTTTTGTTTTTTTGATTAAAAAATAAACAATTTATTTATTTATTTATTCATTATTTCTTTTTTTTTGATTTTAATTTATAAATAAATTTTCTCTTTAGAATTATGCGATAGTAAAGTAAAACTTGTTTCAATGATGATCGATGGTGATGATCCGATTAAAAATAACTATATACAAACAAAAAAATTAATGAGAAGCTCGGAAGAAAGTATTATTAAAGTGAAACATGGTAAAAAACATCATCATCATCATAATAACAGCAATAATAATAATAATAATAATAATGATAATGACAATAATAATAATAATAATAATAAAAATACTAATAATAATAATGGTAATAATAATAATAATAATAACAATGAAAACAATGATAACATTAGCAACAATAGTAATAATAACAATGCTGATGATGATGATGATGATGAAGATGAAGAAATTGAAATAATTTTATTACCAATCAATGGCCTGTTAGATCGTTTGAAACAATATTGTGATAATGGTACTATTGTCGATTCACGTGTATTTGCATTTGCAATTGGATTGAAAAAAGGTGAAAAAATGAATCAAACTAAAAATGATACAAAACCAGAAAGCATTGAACTTTAAACATGGATGCATATGTTGAATCAATGCATTTTGGATCCAAAAAAAAAAATACTGATTTGAAATTGAATCATCATTTGATTCAATTTGTTTGATTTATTTTTTGACCAATATATATCTTCAAACATAGGATTAAATCCGCATAAATATTTAGACGTAGTTTTATTCTTTGTTATTATTCAAATAAAGAGGGAAATAATGAACGTACACATAAAATATCAATGATAATAATAATAATTATAAAACAATTTCAATGCAACACAAAACATTCAGAATTAATTCAGAAAAAAAATGATAATCATTTGATTTAAACATGATTGATTTTGGCTAATTTTTTATTTTTTTAAAGTTTCAATAAAAATATAAATTTATTCAGATATAATTCATATTTCTCCAAATTATCAATTTTCAATTACAAAAAATTCATTTCGATTCAATGAAATCAATGATGAATGATGTTTGATTGATGATGATTTTCGATCACCGATCACCGATTGTCGAACAGAATTTTTTCGATTTTTATCATTTTTTATATTTGAATTGTTCTTATGTTTTCCGTTGGAATAATTTTGATCACCATATCGATGTTGATTATGGCCAAATGACTGCTGTTGATATTGATTCATATTTGTCCAATTTGTATCATGTTGATTATAATAATAATAATATTGATAATAATAATAATAATAATATGCAGCTGATTGTTGCGGTTGTTGTTGTTGTTGTTGATGTTCTTTTTGCTTCGATTGATTATTGAATATGGATTTATTCGTGAAAAATTTACAATCTTTATTTTTCATTAATATCGATGACAACAAATGTGATGTAGATGAAGATTTTTTCAATTTACAATCAATAAAACCATATAAATTTGAATCATTATCATTAACAATATTGTTCAAATCATCATTATTGGCTGTATCATTGATTGCGTCCAAACATTGACAATTATAATTACGTTCACGGCAACTAATCGTAAGATTTTAAATTGAAAATCATGATTCAAATTTATTTCGATTTATACAAACCTTGAACAGGTGAAATAATAATTTCGACGTATTATTTCTGTCAATAATGCTATGTGCTAGAATATATTAATATACCGGTAGAAAACCAAATTTGATTATTTGATTTGAAATTGGAAATATTGCATACCTTTTTAATATCTTGGATACAGGTAACGTGTTTACCAGATTGTTTACAAATTTTTATAAATTTTTTTCTAAACAATAATCATGAGAAAATTTTCAAAAATGATTTTCAAAATTCTCAAAAATAAACATTTAAAAACTTACACAAATTTATTCGATTGTTTTGGCAAAGATAATGTTGATGATGACAATGATCGATGGCGCTTAGTTCGATCATTACTATTTTCAATTATTTCTGTCGATTTTGGTGCAGATATTGCTGCCGATGCCAGTGTTATTGAATCAGGCATCGATGATAATGAATTCGATAGTATTGTTTCAGTTAATGTCGATGATGGACTATCGGAAAGATCATTTGATTCATTATCATTACAATCATTACGATTATTATCATCATCGTTATGGCCATTGTTATCGATATTGTTAATTTTATCATCATCATTGTCGTGTGATTTTGTATGTTCAAATATTTTCTCAAGAATTTTATATACAGTTTCATCTAATTGTAATGATTGTTCATTATCAATATCATTTTCATTTTGATTATAATAATAATTATTATTATTATTATTATTATTATCATCACTACTATCACCATCATTGCTATTATTTTGATGATTATTATCATTTGAAAATTTTATTGCATTCAATTTCATCAATGATCGCGATGATTTTGGTTCGACGGTTATTTTTTCATGAAATTTTACCTTTTTTTCCATAATAATATTATTATAATCGTTTGGTATCAGTTTCGGTATCGATCTAATCCATTGTTGTACTTTTTCAATTTTTTCATTTTGATTATTGATGAATATATTGTTCAATGATGATGAACGTGATGGTGAAAAATGTTTTTGTCGAAATATAAATTCTTTTGTTTGTTTTAAATCTTTTTTATTTTTAATAAAATTTTCATTTATTATTTCATTCATTGAACGAACAAAAAATTGTGATAAATTACAACGAATTTTATTATTACAATTATCATTATTAATATTATTGCCATTATTAGTTTTCAATTCCATCAATTGATTGGTCGATATGTCTATGCTGCTACAATAATTGACAATTTGTCCATTTTGTTCATTAATATCATCACGTTTTTCATCACAATCAATCAATTGATGATCATTGTTATTGTTCAATGCATCATCAATTAATTGTTCAATCAATTCTTTATTATTCACATCATTTTCACTGTTGTCGTCGTCGACAATTGATTGATGGTCATCATCATCAATATTATTGTTGATTGACAGATTATTATTGATTGATTGCTGTAATTGTGTGATAATATTATCAGGTTGATCATTGATAAAGAATTCAATCAAACTCATGATTATCAATGTTTGAAAAAAAAGTGTAAAAATCTATGAAATCAGAAAAAAAATATTGTAAAAACTGTAAAAAGCATCAAATCAATCGGTAAATATTTTACAAATGATTCAATGAAAATCAATAATTTCGTACATGTTAATAAACGTTGTATTAATATTTATTTATTTATTTATTTTCATATGATTTCTGTTCATTTACTTTCTATTTCATTGCATTTCATTTCATTTCGTTTTTGATTTCAAACAATTTTTTTTTTATTTCTGTTCATCCGAATAAATTGAAAATGGATTTCATTTTCAATTTTGTCAGATTTAACCAATCATCATCATCATATGTATCATGGTTCATTCACATTTATTTCAACGAAAAACAAAAATTGTTTTTCTCACCAATAAAATGATAATCAATGTTATAAAATTAAATCAATCGTTGTGTGTCTGTGTGTGTTGATCCTTCATCATCATCATCATTACCATGTTATCGACAATGTTTTTTTTTATTACCTTTAGTCATACAAACACACACTCATACACATAAACACTCATATGTGTTTTGAAAACGAAAAATCTGAAAATATTACGGTGTTCAAGTATAAGTTTTTGCCGATTTTCTCATTGTTCCCAACGATATAATCGGCAAAAACTTTTAGGACACATTTTCCCATATCATATGAATGGTCGAGTTTTTGAAAATAATCTTAACTAACTGAAACTGTAGTTGAATGAATTGATTGAAATATGAAAATGAGAAGCAAGTTTTTCATCCAGCCATTCTGGATGTTAGCCAAAAACAATTACATCATTTCATTTTTTATCAGTGAAAATTTAATATTTTCATTCCTTATTATTATTATTAATATAATCTTATCTCTATAAGTGAAAAAATAACGGCATAAATAAATATTATCATTTATAGCGATATCCGAAGATATTTGGATATTTCAATTTTCATTTCACCTTTGCTTTTTTTGTGCTTTCTGGTAAATTATATTTATTTCATATAAATGCACGAAACACAAACGGATTGTTTGTTGTTTGTTGATGATGACGAAATGCACAACGATTAAAAAGTGACCAAAAATTAAAAGGTATAAATATTTTTTGTGTTGTGTACATTTAAAAAAGATATTGCCTGAGATATTTTTATTTTTTTAAATAATTTTTTTTTCAGATTTTTTCCTCAAATAGATTTTCTATCATAAGAAATGTGATGTATATATATTTCAACTGTATATTTATGATTTCGTTTTCGTTTTTTTGCTGGAAAATAAAGTTATGATAAAATTTTTTTAACCAGGTAAACCACAATCTGTAGATTTTGGATAAAGATAATAAATATACATTAATATTTATAACAGGAATAAAATGAAAAATATTTACAAACACTGGTCATTTACCAGAAAAATAAAACATTATTTTATTTCTGTGAAAAAAATAATAAAGCTAATCGTTTTAATGGTTTATAAATAAAATTTTTTATTTTTATTTTTATTTTTTTTTGAAATTGATTTCAATGATTTTTCAATGAATAAATGAATGAATGAAACGAACAGTTATGAATATAGATGAATGTAATAGGTTGTCCGAAAAGTTTTTGCCGATTATATCTTAGGGAATCATGAGAAAATCGGCAAAAACTTTTCGGACGACCTAATATTTAGAAAATAAGAAATAAAAAAATGATAATTTCTAATGATAAGCCATTTTTCTGGTATCCAAAATTGATTGATCCAGAAATTGATTGATTTCGTGATTAATTTTTTTCGTATTTTTATGCCAAATTTCGTGCCAGTTTACCAGATTTTTTTTTCTTTGGCCTAAAAGATTTGCGAAATTTTTGGTTTAATTCCTGGGTTATTTTAAATCAAATGCTTTGAGCCAATGAATACATTTCTTAAAATTTAAATTTAAATTTTATTTCATAGAAAATTTTCAGTCATCAAATTACTTTTGAATGTTCTTGTTTGCAACAACAACAACAAAAAAATCAATGATCAATGAAAAATTGGATTGAAAAATATGTGCAAAATAATTGAGAAAATAATAAATGAAAATGAAATGAAACTGACATGAATTATTGTAATTTTTTACTTTTCAAATGATAAAATAATAATAATATAAATTCTGATTCTTAAAATCAAATGAATGTATTTTGTTTTGTTTTGTTTGTTTTTTTGTGTTTTAACCAACAGTAACGAATATATAAAGAATGAAAATAGATATTTTTAAAATTTAAAATGATTATTATTTTTTAAAATTCAAAGATGAAATGGAAATGGAATAAAATATGATTTTTTTTCATGAAATGAAGACTCGTGTTTGATTAGATTGATTGGTTGATTGATTGATTGATTCATTCATTCATTGGTTCATTTATTTTAAACGAATCCATCGATCAATCGAATATTCCAGTGCATATGTCCAGCTAAAATCAAAAGGGTAATAAAAATTGAAATTATTTTTGCATTAATTGAATTGTAATGATTATTCATACCGTTTACGATCGGATTCAGAATCAGCACATAACCAAATATGTCGATATTTTGAATCATTCGGTATTAATTCAAATATATTTTGTCTCGATTCAATTGTATTCAATGTATTCATAATTGTTTGACTTAGATTGTTTGATTGTTGATTCATTTGTTGTACATTCGTTGATTGTTGCTGCTGCTGTTGCTGTATCGGTTGTGATGATTGACAATCTAAATTAAATGTAACATTTGATTGAACACGATAACCATGAAGAAAGAATAGACCTATTCGATTATTGGATGGATTAATCAAATGAATCGATTACAATTTTTTTTTTCAAAAATTAAAATATCAAACCTAATGCTGTAGTTGAATTAGCATCGGCATAAAAATAAAGACATGCATCTTTCAACACAAAATATCGCTGTTTCCAATTTGATTTAATACGATTAAATTTCCAAAGAAAACCATAACAATCTGGATTCACAAAATTTAATGGATTTCGATGTATATTGTGCAGCGTGTTTTCAATGAATGCATCACTCTGTCATTGGTTTTTTTTTCATTTTATTTGTTGCCATCGACATAGACATGAATGTGAATGGATAATAAAAATTAATTATTTATTTTGAAAAAAAACATTTGAAATATTTGATCAAAATAAATTGAAATTTAAATTCAATTTATTGAATTTCAAAAAAATGAATAAATTATCCATACATTACTATATTGTATTGAATTTTGATTCAATGCTTTCACCCATTGAATGGCTGTTGCATGATCGATTGCAGCTAAATATTTACATTTTGTCGTTTTATAACCAACTAAACGAAACAAATGTTCTTGTCCAAATAGGCATTCGTTTACCATTCCAGCACAATATCCATGCAATGATATGGCACCGATCGGTTCCAAAGACTATACATCATTTATTATTATTATTATTTTAAATGTTATCACATTACAATGATAATTATATGTGTTATGGGTTATTTCCCAAAGGAAAAAATTGAAATAAAAAAATGAAAAATGAATTAATCATAATTAAACATCATGTATATTTTATCATATATTAATTTATCATTTTATAATTGTAATTATCATTATTATTACTATCATCATTAATAACGTACAATTAATTATTTGTTCATAATAATTCCATATCGATTTTAAATTTTATAATTTTTTTTCTCCCTCCTCAAACTTACCTTTGGATTACGATACCAATAAAGACATGCATCCGATTTCAGCACAAACCATCGACGTCTCCATAATTTAGGATTAGTCATTTTATCACGACTATTACTACATTTTTCAGCTAATTTATCAATAAATCTACTTAAATAACCATTGATGATTACTTTTGGTTCGTTTTCGCTTGCTTGCATTGTTTCAGCTTTCAATGATGATGATGTACTTGTTACTTCTAATTTTAATGAATGTCCTGAAAAACATTATTGATTAATTTTTCAATCATTTATTTATTGATTTATGTGAAAAATAAATTGGAAAAAAAACACGAAATAAAAATTATTGACCAAATAATAATTAATATATAAATTATTATTGATTGAAAATCAACCAAACAACAACAAAATTTCAAATAAATATCAAAAAATAATTACCATGATGTGCCATTCGTACAACTTCAGAATGTGATGAATCCAACACTGTATGACCATTGATGGCAACAATTATATCGCCAACTTCAAGTCCTTTATGTTGTGCTGATGTACCTTATGAGTGGATTGAAATTGATTATCAATTAATATATTGTATTGAATCAAAATTAAAAAATAATTCATATTTTTCGAAATGTTTCAAACCTTTTTCAACAGCCGATACAACAACAGGTCGATTGCCATGGATACGAAAACCGAATTCATTATTATCACGAGTCAATGTTAGACATTTGTCGATTGCTTTTCAAAAAAAAAAAAAAATATTGAAGAGAAATAAAGGGTTGACAATTATATATAAATCGATTTTTTCTCCAAGCAAAAAATTATGAACATACTGAATGTTTGATCTAATATTCGACGATACAATTCAATCGATGCTTTACGATGTATTAAACGATGTGTGACGGTTTCATAACGTTGACGAAAATTTCTTTCCGATGCTGTACTTTCATCTGATTCAGATTTTGTTGTAGTCGTTGATGTTGTTGTAGGTGTCATTGTTGCTGTTGCTGTTGTTGTTGTCGTTGCATTTGTTGTTGATAATGATAATGTATTATCAGTTAAGGTTGTTGCTGATGATGAATGATGATTATTATTTGATCTATTCATCATCATATTGATGTCATCATTATTTTGATCATTATTTGACAATGTTTGTTGCTGCTGTTGCTGTTGTAATGCATGTTTTCTATTGTTAATATTGTTAGATCGATTCAATACGGCACGATTTAAATTATTCCAAATGTTCAGTTCTTCTTTACGACCAATATAAATCCATAATGATGATCGATAACTTTCCGAATGTACACCGATATCATTTTCTTCATCATCAACATCAAAATAAACATCTTCGATTGTGAATGATTTTCTTGATAATTGAGGTGGCATACCACGACGTTTGAATATATTCGCTGTTATTGCTTGTGATGATGATGATGATGTTATGATTGGTATTTGATTCGGTGGCATTGTTGATTCACCACAATGGCTACAAGTAAAATGATGTTGATTACATGGTGACCGCTGTCGTTGTTGTGGTTGCAGTTGATTTGGTGATTTTTGATCTACCGCTGATGATTGTTGATGTTGTTCAGCATGAGATTGTAGCTTATTTTGTAGGCCTACTGCTCCAGTTATTGCATTATTATTCATGCCAAGATTTCTTGTCAACGAACGTGCACGTGCTTGAAGCAAAATTTCATCCTGCTGATTACGATCATAATTATTATGATGATGATGATGGTGATGATGATGAGAACAAACTAAATGTTTAGTTGTTGATGATGATGATGATGATGGTACCATTGTTGTTGTTGATGATCGATGATGATGATTTGGATGATGTTTAGCAATGTTTGAACCAATCGATTGATGACGAGAATGACGATTTGTTTGATGTCGACTATGATGATGGTGATGATGATGATGCTTATGATAACATCTAGAGCAACAATGTTGCTGTGATTGTTGGCTGATAGTGGCTGAAAATTGATTCGGTTCAATTTGATTGACAAATGCAACATTTGACATGTGTTTTTGTGCGCCATCCATTGAATGCAAAGGTGGCTGTGAATGTCCTCGTTTATTATGTTTTAAAATTGATGGCAATTCATGTTTCAGATCATTGTTTTCTTTGTTATATTCATTTGAATTTGAATCTGAATTTGTTGAACCATTTTTCACATGAAAATGTTTTTGATTTTGAACAAATTTTGTTTCGATTTGTTTCAATTTTAAATCATAATCATCATCTATTGATTTCATGTCATTATTTATATCATTTTTATTGATCAATAGCTGTTTATCTAAAAATGAATTATTATCAGTTGAATCATTGATTGATGTCAACAATGCAATACGTTCATCACGTAGTTCGGTACGTTCTTCATCAAAATTATTATTAAAATTTGATGCTACATTAATGATTTCTTTTGAACTATCATCGATTGTCATCGGATGTAATGTTGTCAATGTATGACATGTTGTCGTTAACATATCATCAATCAATGTATTATTTGTTACATAATTCTTATTATTATTATTATCATCTTTATTATTATTATTATTATTATCTTTATTGCCATGTTTTTTTATTCGTTTTTTATTTTGTTCACGAATATTTGATTGTCGTTTAGCAGCTGCACGTCGTTTTGCACGTTCTAGTTCATCACTTTCTTCTTGTAGTACAGCTTCTAAGCTAAGATCACGTTCATCAATATTTAAATCATTTTTATCCAAAGTATTTTCATTCAATGTTTGTATGATTATATTATCGACATCATCATCATCATTATCATTGTTATCCTTGTTATTATTATTATTTTGATCAATAATTTTTTCATCATCATCATTTGAACTAATCAATTGATTAATCAATTGATCAGCTATTTGTTGCTGTTGTTGTTGTTGTTTTTGTCCATTAGATTCAGTTTGATCACCTTTGGAATCTTCATCAATCACCGAAAGACTTTGATTATTCATATTTTCTAATGTCAACGATTCATCTTCATCTAATTCTGAATTTTGATTTTGTAATGAAAATTCTGAACGTTCAACATCACGTTCAGTTGCTTGTGATGATTGTTCATATAATAAAATTTCATGTGTCTGCTGCTGTTGTTGTCCTTGTTGTTGATTATTTGGTTGTTGTTGTTGTTGTTGATTATGAATCAACATTTTATCAATATTATTATTATTATTATTAATATTATTACCTGAATGTGATTGTTTTTGATGTAAATGCTGTTGTTGATGATTATTATTATTATCATTAATTGATGATGATAGCTTCAATGATTGATTTGATTTTTTTCGATTATTATTATTATTATTGTAATCGATAGATTTATCTCCATTAATATTTTTTCCATGTCTAAATGAATCATTGAATTTATCATGTTTATCACTTATTGATTGTTCATTTGAAATATTATTATCATGATCATTATCGATTATAATCTGATTTTTAGGTTTATCATCATATTCTGAATCTAGAATTTTTTGATATTTTCCATAAAAATTATCAGTACAAGTATCATCATTATTATCTTCAGTATTATCATTATTATTATTATTATCATTACGAACATTTAATTGATTGTTCAATTTTTTCCTTTCCAATGCTTTTCGTTGTCTTTGTTCGAAACGTATTCGTAAATAATTTGGATTATCACCACCGATTTGTTTTGCAACCAAACGATTAATATTACATGGCATTGATTTATGATTATTATTCATATTATTATGATTGCCATCATTGTTATCAATTTTATAACGATCTTTTGAGCTTAATTTTGTCAATGTTGTTGTTGCTGTTGTTGGTTCACTTTTACCATATCGATGATGATGATGATGATGATGATGATAATGTTTGTGTGATGATGTTTGTTGTTCACTCAAATTATCATCATCATAATTTGTATTTGAATTAATTAATAAATCATTTGATAATGAATAAAAATTTCGTGATGTCGATCCTGATATTGAATCAGTAATGAAATATGATTCTTCTTCATCTTCTTGATCATCATCATCATCATCATCAATATCTTCTTCATATGTTTTACTCGAATTATTATTATTATTATTATTTGAATTATTGGTACTGCTTCGATTTAAAGCATTATCATTATTATTATTATTATTGTTATCATCCAACATAAAACTACCCGATGTTGTACTATCTTCAGGTAAATTTTCAATCGAAAATGTTTGTGAATCATTTTCATCATTATCATCATTATTTTTCTGTACATTATCATTATCATCATCATCATCTAGATCATCATTGATTGTTGTACTTTTAGTTTGATCAGATTTACATACAATATTTTCATTGAATGAATCATAAATGCTTCGCTGTTGTTGTTGTTGTGATTGTATTTCTTTTGATTCATTTGTTTCATTTGATTTTACAGGGTCTACGATTTCCGATTTATTCGTTGTATCAATTTTTTCAGTTTTATTATTTTCAATTTTAGCATTGTCATTCATATCTTCAGCATCAGCTATTGCATACATTGAATTGATTATCGATTTACGTAACGATGCTGTCATTGTGAAACGAGGTTTTGTTGGTAATTTTTTGTTTAGTGTAATACTAGCTGCTGCTGCTGCTGGTGGTGGTTGTTCTTTATTTTGTTCATCAATTTTATCTTTTAACGTCGTTTTTGTTGATGATTCAATGTTTTCATTTTCACCATTTTCACCATTCAAATCTGTAATTAATAATGGTTTTATTTTGTTCTTATTATTATCATTATTATTATCCTGATCAATAATAACAATAGATTTTTCAGTTTCATTTTTCACATTTGAATCGATTTTCAATGCTGATGCTGCTGCTGATTCCCATAAATCATTGTTATCATGATCAATTACGCTATCATTGTTATCATATGTTTCAGGTGTAATATTTAATTTTTCAAATATTTCTGATGAAAATCTTTTATTTTTATCATTTTTTTGTTGTTGATTGAATGATATTTGAGTACCATCATCATTATCTTTTTCATTATCATCATGATTATCAATTTTTTCAAAATCTTTTCTCTCGATGACTGTATTGTCTAATGATAAATCATTTGTTGTGGACGGATCAGAACTACATATATCTTGTATTATCAGATCATTTATCATCATTATTTTATTCGATGTTTGTCGTTGTAAAATTTGATTATTATTATTATTATAATTATAATTATTATTCAATTCATTCGAATAACGACGTTTATCGATCATATTTTTACGTTTTTGTTGATGTTGTTCAATAATATTGGATTTCGTTCTCAATAATCTACAATTATTAATGTCAACATTTTTAATCAATCGATTTTCTTTGTTATTATTGATTGATTTAAATAATTTTTTATATGTATCATATTCATCATCAAAATCATCATCATCATCATTGTTTTTATTATTTTCAAATGAACGATATAAATTCTCCGGGAATGATTTACTGGTGCTAAATATTTGTACGATTGGTTTCTCTTGTTGAATTGTTGACGATTGTTGTTTTGTACAATCATCAATATTTTTATTCAAAATTTTTGCACCATCATCATAATCTGATATATGTTTCATATCGATGTAATTTGGTGTTTTAATTTTATTGTAATCACTTTCATCATCGTCATTATCATTGTAATAATCATCAAAATTTTCGGCAATTTTTTCAAATTCACTTTCAATTTTTGCTTTTTCCTCTTCATCTTGGCTACTACCTTCAGCCATTGCATAATCTGCATCATTATTATTCATAATAGAATTATGATTATCATTATTATTATTGATATAATCAATTTTATCATTATTCAATGATTCTGTTGTTTCCATTTCATTTATTTCATCATATTCATCATTATTCGAGCCATTATCATCGTCATCATCATCATCATCATCGAAATCTAATGCATAACCTCCCATTAAAATACGTGTACCGCTTCCAGATTGAATTAATTGTGAATGATATTTTCCACTTGGACCTGGCTGTTGCATATCGCTTGATATTTGGATTGGATGACCAGATCCTGATGTAGTACCTTCAGAACTGAATGTTGTACCAGTCGTTTGTAATAATTCACTACAATTTGTTACCGTTGTAACTTGTGATGATTGTTCACTTTCTGGTGATATGATCGACAATTGGCCAGCTAATGATGGCTTGTTTTGTTGATTTTGCATTTGTTTTGATTGTGATGAACGTTTTTCAAGCATATTCTTATCATTATTTTCTTGCTGATGATGATGATGATGATGTTTGGCTCTGATATGATATTTTTCTAAATCTTCATCAGTTTGACCATCAATCTTTGAAGATGATGACGATGTTGTCGTTGATGATGATGATGGAGATGATTGTGCCAATTGTGATGACGATGATGATGATGATGAGGATGATGATAATGGAATATCAATCGACTGCTGTTGTTGTGTATTATTATCATCAAAACCTGGAGGTGGTGTTGCGATTGTATCGAATACACTTGGATCGATGGTATAAACATTCGATTCAACAGCTAAATCAGCAATCGCTGAATGTCTACGATTTAATCCTGATTGTAATATTTGTTTTATATCTGAAATTTATAATTCAAAAAAAAAGAAATCAAAACAAATGAATTAAAAATAAATATGAAGAATTTGAATTCATTTTTCAGCTTACTTTGGCTAGAATAATTAAAATTTGATTGTGACGACAATTGTTGATAATAAAGCTCTGATTCTGAAAATGATTTATGTTCATTATTGATACTGATGAAATTATTATTATTATTAAAATATTGCATAGCCATTTGTAATGAATTGATTGATAATAGAGAATTATCATCATTATAATTACCACCGGTTGTCAATGTATCAAATAATTGTGGAATTATATAACGTTTTTTCATTGTCATTTCATTTTTTGTTGTCGACGATAACAATTGTTCTTCTTGCTGTTGCTGTTGCAATATTCGTGTATCGCCATCATCATCATCATCATCATCATCATTATTGCCATAATATTCATCATCAAACGGTGTAATAATACTTTCGGAATGTGAACGTTTTGTTTGCATATTGATTGATTGTAGTTGGCTTATTTGAGTACATTTTCGCACTGATTTCAATATGTTTGCACTTAATTGTTCTGCATAATCAATTGTGGCTAATAATTTATATTCTTGTCCATCATTCACTGTATTATTATTATTATAATCAATTTTCAGAAAATTAGGACTAAACTTGTCCAAAATATGTTTTGGTTTAGCTGGAATCGGTGGTTTCTGTGGCCTAGTTAATGATTTTGATGTTTGATTCATATTGAAATCGACTTCATTAACATCAATATCATCATCATCATAGATATAATCGTAATTATTATTAACATCATCATCATCATCACATTCATCATCATCAGTATTTACAATTGTTGAACAACACAATAATATGGTATCACCAGAAATAAAATTACTTGAATTATTATTATTATTATTATCATTAATATTTGTCAAATGTTTCAATTCATTCGGTGGATGTTTTATATTCAAACGATGATATGATGCACGTGGTGATAGATTTAAATATGATGGTAATTTACGTATAACAAATTGATGTGTCGTCGATGATGATCGTCGTCGTAAATTTTTCGATCTAGATTTTGATTTACTTTTGATTGTTGATGGCTGTTTTGATCGAACATGGTCATCGTTCTTATTGTTATTATGACGATTATTAATAATAATATTTTCATTGTCATCATAATAAAAATAATTATTATTATCATCATCATCATCATGATCATTAATATCATCATTATTATTATTATTAATATAATTATTATTTAAATGATGATGATGATGATGATGATGATTCAATATTTTTAGATTATCATCATCATAATTTTGATTATTAATCAAACAACAGCATCCAGTTGGACAACAATCATCGAATGTAGATAAAAATTGATACGATATTGATCGTCTAGTTGCATTATTATTATTATTAATGGTTAATGTTTGTTTTTTATGTCTTTTCAATGATGATGATGAATATTTATGTTGAACATTAACATTATCATCATCATCATTATAATCATCATCGACATTATTATTATCATTGACATCATTGATATAATTCGTATTATTATTATTAATCAAATTTGGTGTCAAATTTTGATTCGAAACAGATATTGATATTAATCCTTTTTGCCGCTGTCTTCGTTGTCTTCGCTGATATTGTTGCTGAGGCTGTTGCTGATGATGATGATGATGCTGTTGTTGTTGTTGTTGATGTATGATTGTAAATTTATTTGGTTCAGTTTGTGTTGCTTGTGTACGCATATTATCAATATTTTCTATATCAATGATATTCGAAATATTTTAAAGTAGATTTGTGATTAATTCACTGTTTTTCAATATGACAAAACAGAAAACAAAATATTTGATTATTAGTCCTTTCAAATTTGTCATTAATTTTCGATCAAAAAAAAAAAAAAAAAAATAAAAGGAAACAAGAACGGATATCAATAATCGATAATCGTTTAGGCAAATGACTAAAATGATATTAATGATGAATATTGTAGGAATAATTTTGTAAAATGAAATTAATACCTGTCAATCATTCAACGGGTAGGAAACAATTTGTCAAAAAAAACAAAAGTAAATAACGAAAAATCAAATGAATAAATTTCAAAACAGATTATCGAAACATTGATATTTGTTGACACAATCGATACAACAAGCAGTGAAGAACACAAAGCAAAAAACATGGATTGAAATGAAAAAAAATTGAAATAAAAATTGAAAGGTTTAAAAGGTTTTCAGGCCGAGATAATAAACAAAGAATTATGCTTCAATGAAATTTGAAAATAACAATCTGTTTTCGGCAAAAAAAAGGGTTGATATTTGATTAAATTTTCCATTAAATCGGAAATTTTCAATTTTTTTAAATTGAAAATTTTTCACTGGAAAAAATTCAAACATTTGTTTCAAAACAATCTATTATTCTAGAAAATCATTTGCCCAATAAACACCAATAAACAAGATTGAATTTCAACGTAACGAATTTTTCGGGGCTTGAACAAAATTGAATTCGGAAAACTTTTCCGTAAAACTTTTTCATGTTGAAAAAACAATATTGTTTTTTATTTATGACAAAAATAATTATCTTTTAGCAATTTTTGTTTTTTAGGGTGTCCAAAAACTTGTGTACACAAAAAAAACGAAAATTGTTTCAGATTAAAAAAAATGAATTCAAAATATCAAATTTCATGTCAATTACAGACAATGTTTGCCGTGTGTTTGTGTGTATAATGTATAATATTTGATTGTAAAAATTGATACTTTGAAATTCATGAATTTCGTGAATAAATAATTGAAAAAATTTGTAAAATGGAAAATTTCAACCAAAGAATTTCAACCAGAGAATTATTGTTTGAAATATTTTTGAATGAAAATTAATCAAATATTTCAATGTGATAATTACCCCAGATAAATAGCTGTAAATAGACAAACAAGACAAAATAATTCTGACAAGTTTTTGAAATTTTTCATTTAAAATTTTCATTTAAAATCAAATTAAAAATGAATGTTAATTTGTTGAAACAGTGAAAACATTGAAAAAAACAATTAAATGAATAAATTATCAAACAAATTAAATCTCGACAAACATTGATTATATACTTAATATATTCAAGCGTTTTTTATGTGTGTTTTGTTAATGATGAATAATGAATGTTATTAAAAAAAACAAACCTTTATTTATTTATTTATTTCAATTTCAATTTTCATTTATTTTATTTCATTTCAAACAACCAAAAGAAAACAATTGCACAAAATCAAATCAAATGATGATTGGACATTTCCAGTAATGAATAAATAATAATAATAATAAACACATTAACAAATATGAACCGAAAAAAAAAATGAAACTAATAATAATAATTTGTAATAATGTTTGACCACAATCAAAAAATATTATTATATTTATTTGAAATTGGAAATGTGAAAATTGGAAAATTTCCCGTATTTTTTTTCTCTCGGCTGCTTTGCTTTAATTCACTGATTCAAAATTCAGTGATTCAGAATTCATTTCAAATTTTCATTTGCTTGCAATCAAACATACACACATACACACAAACACTAATCAACAATAATCAACAATAACATGAATGAACAACAAATAATAACAACACTGATAATGACAATCATAATGATAATAATAACGATGATTATAATTGAAAATACACCATTTTTATTTTGATCATCATCATCATCATCATCACTGATTTCACTGATTCGCTTATTATTCTTTCAAACATAGATTGATTCATATATATATATATTAATTTCTGGTCTGGTTTTATATATAAATTCTTGTATATTTTGATAGTTGAAATTGATTTTGATTCATTTCACAAATTCTTATTATATTCGTATTTCAGGGGTTTTATTATTTTATTTTATTTTATTTTTTTTTGGTCATAGATACACATGCTTCAAATAGTCTCATATAGACACACATATAATCATAATTCCAATAATATTCAATGTAAATTTAATGTGAGATAAGAAAACATATATTTATATATATATATATTAAAGGCTATACATTTTACTTTTTTTTTTTTTTTTTTTTTTTTTGGTTCACCAATTTTTATATATATTTTCTTATGATAATATATATTTATGGTTCTATATTGAAAATGGATGAATATAAACTAAACCCATAAGGAAGATACCCAAAGAGAATTGAAAGTGAATTCTGAAATATATATTTCCTATGAGCAAATTGAAATTGAATAATTTCCAACATGCTCACGCGATGTTTCCTGGTGTGGATCGTTTGATGTTTAATAAATGTTTAATAGAATAATGTTGTATTATTATTCTTCAATTTCGAATAAATGAATGATGAAATTTTGAAATTAAAGGAACCAAAAACACACACATACATATTCAATACATATATATACAGCATTTATATTCAATGCTTATATATTTTAAATTTATTGAATTTTATCATGTAATTTTTTTTTAATTTCAATTCACCAAAGTTTGTTGATAATGATAAAAAGCAAATACTGAATTTAAACATGAATTTTAATGATTTGATATCCGATTCTTTTTCTCAGATAATCCGAAATATTTTACACTCACAAATATATTTCCATATTGATACATCAAAATTCAGTGTTTGAAAAACCTATCGAAAACGCATGAATTTTGAATTTTTCAATTATGAATTTATTTTTGATAGGGTCTGAATTTGAAATTTTTTGATAAAATAATAATTTTTACACATGAAATCTTCCATTCAAATTTTTAAATTCATTCATCTATACGCATCGGTTTTACTTGTTTGTATTTTTCAAACTATTATCGAGCATATTAATGCGGAAAACCTAGACCATTTTCACTCAATGCATTATTTTATCAACGGAAGAAAAATTGTTATCACAAATGAAAAAAATTGCATTTTTTTTTCTATCCACAAAAAATAAATAGAACTTATAATCATGAGAAAACCATAACCCATAAACATAAAATAAATGAATAAACATGGGTAAATACTAAAAAAAAAAAAAACTATAACCAAATAAATAAATAAATACGCAAGAAAAAGATGATGTTGCGTTTTCATCAATGTTTGTTTGGCTTGATTGGTTGGTTGGTTGGCTGGTTGGTCAGGGTCTTCGGTCCATGGTCCAATGGTCCATGAGCAAATTTATCCACAATATATTTATGTGTATGCATGAAATATATAGAATTATAAACACATTTATTTCATATGTAATATGTAATGGCAATTTTTTTTTTTGATTGATAAAATGTTTGTATATATAGAAATAATGGCATCATACACAAATCATATTTTGGGAAAATTTTCAGAAAATGATTATTCATATGAAGATTTTTCTGGAAATTTTTTTCGGTTTTCCTAAATCATGCTCGTGATAACCCTTTTTCAATTTCAAAAAAAAAAAAAAAAATTACACAAAAAAAATGTTCTCAACAAACATCTGTTGGCAATGATTTTATTAAATTAATGATTTATTCACATTCATTTTTTTCGGATTTTACCCTGAATCCAATCCAATCACTGAAAAAAAATATCAAACAATCATTTATCGATGAATTAAGGATTCGAATAATAATAATAATAATAATATAACCACGAATCGCCTGCATCGAAACTTTGCAACATTTTCATGTTTTATTTTTTTGGGAAATGGAATCAAATTGAAGGAATTGAAGCCCTAATAATTCGTTGCTTATTGAATTTCAATTCTTTTGAAATTCCCCAATTTTCACAAATGACATTTTCCAAAATTATATTTGATATTTTCTTAACTTGATTAGTTGACATTTATATTTTTATTTTTATTTTTTTTACGTGAATCATTGAATCAATTATATCAATTGAGTTGAAACAAAAAAAAATAAAATAAAATATTTGTACCACAAAATGATTATTTTCTCAAATCTCATTCATCATTTCTAATATCAATGATATTAATATTTGAAAATAATAATAATGATCGATTTAAAACATGTTTTTAAAAAAATGTAAAAATTTCCATATTTTTTTTTATATTTGGGTGGATTTCTATTATTGTTTAATTTCATATTTTTTTTTTATTCAAGTCCACAGAAAAAAGAATGGAAATCCATGATTACCCGAATGAATATTTGTACACTTGAATAGTAATAGTAATAATTTCAAATTATAAAAATAATAATAATTGACATTTGTATTTGTAACATTTTGATATTTTTTTTATTCACATTTGTTTCACTCTGTTTCTCACTCATATGCTGGTGCCATTTAAAATTATGGATCATTTAAAGCAATATTAATGTCAAACAATAATAATGAATGAATAGATAAATGGATTGTGAACGATCATCAAAGACAAGAAAATGGATTCATGTAACAAATTTTTTTTTTTGGCAGCCAAACCCAGAATTTTATTCCATGTTGCTGAAATATGTGTGTGAATGGTTTAGAAAAATAACAAAAATTTGTTCTTTAAGACCCAGTTCCTGTGATAATTAAGTGAAAAATAAGTCAATTTTTCGAAATTCTAAGACAAAAACTTTTAAAATAATACTTACGTTTAAAATGAAATTTGAATGTATTAGACCTTATTATGGTGAACACGATTCAATGCATTGATTTTATTCCAGCTCTAATCTAATTCAAATTTTTCCCTGAACTTTAATTTATTTCCTCATCATAATCAATTTTAATCCTTTGATATTATTGAGACTCGTAGAAAAAAGCGAAAAAATTTCCGTAAATTCAAATAAATAAACAAACCAACAAATAAATAAGCAAAACAATCAAAACAAAGCCAAACAGACAGACAAACAAACAAAAAAACAAATATACCCTATTTGATATACCCAAAACAATAATAATAATAATATAACATCATCCGATCATTCATTCATTGAATGGAATTCAAACAGTAGTAGTATTAAATTCTGATTAATAATAATTATTATTATTATTATTTCTTTGAATGAAAAAAAAGAAAAATGTTGCTGGTTGTTATTTCAATGGGTGAATTTTTTTGGTATTTTCAAAACGAAAATATTTAAAAAAAAATCATGTTTATATATATAAACACATGCACACAACATATTTTCCCTGCACACACAGACACACACACACACACATATATATATATAAAATAGACAATTGAACTTAGCAAAGAGTCGGCGTTCAAAAAAAAAAAAAAAAAAAAAAACAAAATACACATTCAACCAATTCAATATCTATCTATCGGGTTGTCCGATAAGTTCTTGCCGTTTTTTTTAGATTTTTTTTCCATTCAAAAAACGGCAAGAACTTATCGGACAACCTAATATTAAATTCATATACATAACACAACAAATAATATAAAATACACTCTCAGATGTGATCAAAAATAATGATGATTATAACTTTTTATAATAATAAAAAAAAATAAAAATAAAATAAAATATCATCATCCATATATACAATTATATAAATAAATGAACAAATACATAAATATAATCATACATACATGTGTAAATGTTGTATGTTTAGATGATGATAATAATAATAATAATAATAATAACAATATGTTTCGACATATGATAATTATATGATAAATTTTTTTCAATTTTTTGAAAATTTAAACTTGAATTAAAGATGTTTGTTTTTTTTTGAAAATGTAAATGTAATAACTACAATTATAATTATTGTCTTTGATATTTAATTTTTCAATTCTTTCTACTTTAAATTCCATTTAATTTGATTCAATATAATTATTATTATTTTAAGATTTATTCTTCTTCATTCATTCATTATTATTATTATTATTACGTATAATTATGCTTGAATTGGTTGAAGCTTGAATTAATTGAAGATAAAAAAATTCCAATTAAATAAAATAGAAAAAAATATATCCGAGATAAAGGAATAAACAAACGAAAAATGAATATGTAGCGATAAAAAACAAGTTAACTATAGCTTACAAGACACCAGATATATATATATATATATATATATATATAATGATATACCGCCACATATGAACCAATAAAAATAAATAAAACAATACGATTTGTTATTTTTCAATTTATTTTATTTTATTTTATTTCATTTTTTGATCTTCATTTCAATTTATTTTCAATTTTTGAATTTGTAATAATTCAATTTGTAATAATTCAAATTTTTAAAATAATTAAAAATAAGAAAATCGAGAATTTTACGAAAATTTCAAATTTCAAAATTCAAATTTCAATTTATGTGAATAAATATTTGAATATTTATAATAATTTTAAATGATTTACCAATAATAATAATTGATTATAAATGTCAAATCATATGTTTTCATTAATCGTTTTAAGCTTCAGTGAAAAAATGCACTTGATTTAAGCATTGTGCGCAAGTTTTTTCTATTTTTTTCATGTTTTGCTGTGACTTATCTGTACAAATGAATGTTCTGCTGTTAAGTTGATTCATTTTCTTATTTTTGGTTCATAAATAAATTGAAAAATTCAATTGTGTTTGATATAAATATATTCATTTTCATCTATTCATATTCAATTAAATTATTATCATCATATGTTTTTATTCATTCTTTAATCATTCATTTAATTTAACATTGATAACATTGAAAAAATAATTTCATTTATGAACAAATAATAATAATTATTATCATCATTATCATCATCAAAAAATATGATAAATATATGACAAAAAATATATTCATTTCCACTTAAATAGTAAATATTGAATGACATTTTATATTATATTATATTATATTATTTCGACTGATATGATTCACTTTTTTTTTTTTTTGATTGAATATACCCAAATAGTTACAATGTCGTCATATAATTATTACTACATCAATAATAATAATAATTATTTTCATTTCTTGTTTCTAAATAATAATTATTGCCGTTTTGTTTTAGAATTTAAATAATAATACTAATAATAATAATCTCTGTGTTTGTGTATAGTTACAATTATAATTTGTTTTTTTCTTTGTTTTGTATTGTGTTTGTTTTTCTTTTTTTTTCCTGTGCACTTCTTTGAACTTGGCTATAACTTCAATCAATAAATCATATATACAAGTACTTATTTATAAAGTCTATTTCAAATTATTCAAGTGCAAAAAAAATAAAAAATAAAATAAAATAAAATAATTATTTTAAAAGTAAACATAAATATAAATAAATAAATAAAAGAAGCAAAATCAAAAATCAAAATCAAATAAAAAAAAAAAAATGTCATATTTACAAACATATAATTATAATACAATCATTGATAATAATGATGATCTTGAAATGTGTAACATAATCGATATTATTATCTGTATTAATGAAAGAAAATTTATTTCATTTAAATTTTTAAAAATATTCTAGCCAATAATTGTATTGTTTCTTATATTGGTTATGATTTGATAATTGTCAATTTCAATTATTGAATTTTTCAATCATTGTTTTGTCGTTGTTTTATCATTGTTTTAGCTAATTCTAGTTCATTCATTCATTCATTAATTAAATTAAATTATTCATTTTGTTATTTGGTAGATCATATTATCTATATATTATCATTATATTCAAATATTTATTAGTATACAAAAATATTTGTCATTTTTTTTCAAAAATAGATAATAAATTTTAATTTCTAGATTACATGATTATTATTATTATTATTATTCAATCAATTGTTAACAATAATCAAATATTGAAAATTTTTTCCATTTCAAAAACATACATAACAAAACACTGCCAAAATATTTGATATTAAACAAAAAAAAATGTAATGTAATATATGCAATTATACAATAAGCATCGATAGCAGCACGAAAAAAAAAATTATTCAAATTTTCTTCATAACAATTTCAATTATTCAATTTTGTATGACATTTCAATCAATCACATACTTGAAATAATTGGAAAAAAATATATTTCGATGCCGGATTTGATTGATTCAACTTGATCGGTAAGTTTTCATATTTTTGACATTTGAATATATTCGAAAATATTTTCGAACAAAAGACCAATAGATAGTTTTGAGATATTTTTTTTTGCCTAAGCAACAACGAATCGCCAATCACAATTGAATTCGATTCTACGCGCATTCAATTTAATCTGAATTGATTGATATTGTTCTTTTTCTCCGAATATTTAATGTCAATAATAATAACGATAATAATAATGATAATAATAATAATAATTAATGACAATCAAAACATTTGATAAATTAATATTTTTGATTTGATGACTATGTCTGCTCATCGAAGGCTGTTTAATTATTATTATTTTTATTATTATTGATATCATTGTTATTTAAGAAAATGAACTTTCATTTGAACAAATCAAATCATATTTCAAATGAATTTATATGAAAAAAAATAAAATTTTTTTTCCATTCAATAATCATCAATGATCATCAACAAACATCAAAAAAAAAAAAAAATGAAAATAAAAATATTCCTACAATCTAATCAATCAATTGTGAAGCGAAAATCAAATTGAAATCACACATCACTTTTGAATGTGAATGAAAAATGAATGAAAAATCAAATTTCAGCTTATTTCTGGTCATTTATCCTAAAAATATTACTTGAATATTGGATGATTTCATAAACTCAAATCAAACAAACTTTGATTGACTTGTTGCATTGCATTTTTTTTTCTTATGTGAAATTTATTTTTGATTAATTTTAATTTTTTGATTCTTAATTATTTAAAAAGTTTTCGATCAAGAAAAAATAACATTGTTAACATTGTTTTAAATTGTTGATTGTTTTAATAATTTAAAGTGTATTTACTTTTCTTCTCTCCCTTCAAATTGGCTAGAATTAATTGAATTTCAAGCTCCATAATTTCCTCAATACAATCAAATATTTATTTTTCTTCATCACAAAGAAAGAAAAAATTGTAAGTTTATTTTTGTTGATCATTTGAATTGATTATCACCGTTTATCAATATTTAAATAAGAAATTCAGGAAAATAATAATTATTTTTATTTTTTTTTGTCCATTCTTTTCTAGAAAATATTAAAATTGAAATTCTGGACATTCAATAATGGATTTTAATAAGAAAAAATCGAATAATAATAATAATAATATTGATGTTGATGAAAATTATCATCGATACTTGTCATCATCATCATCATCAACAACATCGGATGAAAATTCTATTATCAAAATCATTGATGATAATAGCAGTAATGTTGATAATGATAATGGTAATTTATTGATTGATCAAAATGATGATATTTTATCTGATGATAATTCATCATCATCAACATCATCAACATTCAGTGATAAAATGTCGTCCATATTATTATATGATAATAATCAAAATGATATCATATTAAATAAATGTGATGATGATGTCGATGTCAATGACTTAGCAACTATTGATAATAATAGGAATTGTAAAAATTATGGCAGTGATTTCTTTGAAGGAGCTGAAAAACGTTTAGCTATTTATTTCAAAGATTATGATGACGAAGATTTTGATGTCAATGGTGGTGACTCCACTAATTATCGACCATCATCATCAATGAAAAATGAATTGGATTTACGTAAATTGACCAGGTTTGTTTCGTATTTATTTGCAAAATTGAAAAAATAAAATAAAATTTTTCAATCATCATAGATCACAATGGAAAAATGTTTTGGATATTGTAAAATGTAACATCTTAAATGTTACTTGTAATGATTATTATGATGCATATTTGCTCAGTGAAAGTTCATTGTTTGTTAACAAAAAAAGTTTCATATTGAAAACATGTGGAACAACAACATTGCTTCTGTGTTTGGATTTGATTTTGGATTATATTTTTGATATTGGCTTCACAACTATTGAGGTATGTGAATTAATTTCAATTTTTCTAATCATTATTTTGATCAATTTTAATTGAAATTTCTACAATTTTTCATTTGTATAAAATTTTTGCAGAATGTTTTCTATTCGCATAAAAATTTTCTGCTACCATCATTGCAAAAAATGCCTCATAATTCATTGTTTGATGAATTTAGATTTTTGAACAAGCATTTCAATGGATATTTACAATATTTCGGTCATGCAAATAGTGATCATTGGTATTTATATCAAACCGATTATCAACCGCTTGTCAAACAATTGGATTGTAATTCGAATAATTTGATTATGATGCCCGAATCAATTATGAATCAAAATGAATTTTATAAATTTGAAATTATCATGGAAAAATTACATCCAAATCAAATGAAATATTTTTATTTCGATGAAATCAAGACAGCTAAACAGGCAACAAAAAAATCTGGCATCGATACACTCATTCCTGGCATGATAATCGATGATCATTTATTTCAACCATGTGGATATTCAATGAATGGTTTATTGGATGTGAGTATAATTTATTTTCATATATTTGATTCATACATCTTAAACTCAATGAAAAAAAAATTAATTCAATTGCTTTTATATTTCAATCAAAATTATAATCATCAAAAGAATCATTATTGTACAATTCATATATCACCAGAGAAAGAATTTTCCTATGTCTCATTGGAAACAAACATACCACAACCAAATGGCTATAGAAAATTCATTAAAAAAATCATCGATATGTTTAAGCCAGGAAAATTTATGATGAATTTATTTTTGCCAAATTATTCCAATGAAAATATTGAAAATGATGAAAATATTATTACAAATGACATTAATCAAAATGTACGAAAACAAAACAATGACAATAATAATTTAATGAAAATTCATGATAACAATAATAATAAAAATAAATCAATTAATGGTAATGACAATAATAATAATAATAATGACAATAATAATACTACTAAACAAGATCAATATTTTTATGGACAAGATTTATGTATGATGCATGATGAAAATAATAACATATTATTTGAATTATTATCAATGAATTCGATTGGCAAATATCGTCGTTGTGAATTACAATTAACACAAAATGATGATAATAATATTGATATTATTTTTGCACGTTTTGTTGATAATGGTGTTAGCTGAATAATAATAATGATGATGATAATAATAACAATAATAATTATAAAATTTTTGATTCTATTATTATTATTATTATTATTAAAAGTGCCTCCATGAATTTCTTAATTTTCATAATTTCTCGATTAGTGTATGTGAGAGTGTTGTATGTGTGTTAGTGTTTAGTGTTTAGTGTTTAGTGTTTAGTGTTTAGTGTTTAGTGTTTAGTGTTTAGTGTTTAGTGTTTAGTTTTTAGTTTCAAGTGTGTGTGTGTGTGAGAGAGAGATAACAAAAGAATTAATCAAAGAATATTCATATATTTTTTCTATTTCATTGTTTTTTTTAAATGGATTAATTCCAATAATTAACATTTAGTCATTAATATTTCAGATAATTAGATTCATTAATTATTTTTCCACTTATTTCCAATTAACTTTTGCTCTTTGAAATAATAATGATAATAATACTCAAATCGATAATCGAATGATATTATATTTCATTATTTGAATTTTTGAAATTTGGAATTTCTCATTTTTCAAATAATAATCACACAAAGATATTAACACCATAAACAACAACATAAAAACATTTTGAACTTTTAAACTATGGATTATGATTTTTGTTTTCATTATTTTTCCATTATTTGTCACTCTCGAATGATCAACAAATACATATATATAATTACACCAGCTACATTGATTTTTCAAATTTTTAATTTTCAAAATAAGAAATTAATGGCAATAAATTTAAAGATAAACAATAAATCACAGATTAGAAATCAATCAATTTTTCATATTGTGAATGTGATATTTTGTTTGTTTTTTTTTTTAAATTTCTTATTTGACATTAGTTGTTATTCCTTTGAATGTAATGAACAAATTGAGAATAAGTCAATTAGAATAATTGAAATTCAGCCAAAAAAAAAAATCAATCAAATCGAATTGAATCGATTTGGAATTTGGAAAATTTTCAAATCACAACAACATTGACAAATTTCAGCTGTAATTTCATTGATTAAAATATAAAAAGTCATTTATTTATGGATCATTCACTATTATTTCACTTCATAAAAAAAATTGATTTTAACAATATTTGATTGATCAAATAACGAGAAAAAAAAACTTGAATAATCATCAATTGTTTTAATTATAAATTTTTATTGATTACATTTCTATGAATTTAATATTTAATCATTTTCATTTTCTCATAATTTTTTTTCTGTTTTTTAAAAAAATCATTAATTTCAAGAGGCCAATTATTATTATTTTATTTTCAATAATAATAATAATAATAATTTTAATAATAATAATAATAATGAATGATAATAGATTCAAAAATTTTCAATTTTCGGATGTCAATAAAAGAATATATTATCACTATTGATTGGATATAAATTTCAAATTTTATGATTTATGCAAACACATTATAACCTTGTTTTTTTTCCATTTGTTTGTTTGATGCAAAATTTCAATTTTAGAAAAAAAACTATTATTTGTTTTAAAATTTTGAAAATTTATTAAAATAAAATAAAATTTCATTCAATTTTTGGATACAAAATGTGTACGAATTTCAGCTCAATTATTGCAAAATAATGATTAGGCCATAATCTTGCGATTTTTTTTTGGCAAAATTCATCAATTTCTAAGCCCTTCAGAAAATATTAGGTTGTCCCATAAGTTCATGCCGGTTATATTGTAGAAAATAATTGGAAAAACGGCAAAAACTTATGGGACAACTTAATATTTCAATTAAAAGAAAAAACTTTCAATGTATGAATATATCGTTTTTTTTTTTGTTATTTTTCAAATCAAAACAAAAATCACATTTTGTTTTTATTTTCAATGACACATATTTTGATGATTTGAATTTTTTGATTTGTATAAAATTTTAGTGAAAATTCATTCATTTAATTATGACAAATGCTTTGAATTTATTAAATTCAATACGTTCACAGTTGAAACGTTCAAAAAATTTTGTACATACAGTAATATTTGGTCATCGTAATCTATTATTGACCAATGCATTAATATCAGCATCTATGGGCGCTTTAGGTGATTCAATACAACAAAATTTTGATATATTAACTGAAAGTATTAAAACAAAACAAAAAATTAATCAAAATAATAATAGCGATGATAATAATAACGATAGTAATAATGATAATCAAGATCAACAACATTCAAAAGCTGTATATTCAACAACAAGAACAATTCATATGACAGCAGCTGGTTTGACTACGGGAATATTAACACATTATTGGTATTTATTATTGGATCGTTATTTTTCTGGTCGAGATAAATCGAAAGTCAATCGTCGTAATTTTAAAATTTTAATAAAATTAGTATTATTAGATCAAATATTATTTAGTCCAATCAATTTATTTGGTAATATATTTTTTTTGATAAATCAAATTTCACATATGACTAATTTATATTTCAATTTCTTTTTTTTAAAAAATGATTAGTTTATTTCGGAACATTATCATTATGCGAGCGATCAAGTTGGCAAAAATTTCGTCAAGAATTAATGGAAAAAGGAATGGAAAATATTTACATAATGGAATGGTTAATATGGCCACCAGCACAATTCATTAATTTTGCCTTATTACCGCTTCGTTATCGTATATTGTTCGATAATTTAGTATCACTTGGTTTCGATATTTATGGTCCATATGTTAAATATAAAAAACCATTGAGTGATGAGCAGCAAAGCGCAAAACTAGAACCGATAAAGCCCGAACAAACTTAGTTGATTTTAAAATTTTAAGCCAAAAAATGATAAATAATTTCAAATCGATCCACTTTATTCAATTCTGTTTTGTTATCAACTCTATTGTTTTGCTCAACTGATCTGATTTATCAAATGATCTATCAAATGATTATCACCTGTTATGAAATATATTTTGTATAATTTGTTATCAAGAAATTGTAATAAAAAGTTTATTTGAAAAAATCAAATTATTTGTGATTATATTTATTTTCATTTAATTCAAAAATCAACAGCAATAGATGGCGATAATGGTTTTTGTTAGTGTTTATTTACCATAAAACAAATTGATTCAGAATTGAATTTTTTAATTCAATTTGAAAATAATAATCGAAAATGTGGTCAGCATTAAACAGCCTTCACAAACTCGATTGTCAATTGATTAATGAATCCAAATGAATGAAGATATTATGGGCACGAAATCGATACAATTATCATTTGAAAAATCATCATTGTTTATGGACCATTCTTCTTCGAAAAAAAAATTTTTAAAAAATGGACACACAAAACATATATTCTCCAAATAAAATATCAAATAAAAACGTAAAAAAATAAAAGGATTTAATGGTCGTATTATTATTATTTGAAAGCTATTAATATTCATTTTTTGGTGTCCATTTATTTATTCAATTTATTCATTCCGTATTAATTCAATCAATGCAAGGATTTGCTAAGCCATGCTAGCCATTCAATCACAAAAACACAATTGAAATGAAGAATAGAAAAGAAAATATTCCTAAAAAAAGGATGACAATTGACAATTGATGACAATTGTCATCATTATATTTCTTGAAGTTATTTTCACCCATCATCATCATCATCATTAATATCATTGAAATGACATTCAGTGAAAATATTTTCAAAATTTCGTGGATATTTTCGGGCTTTCAAATATTTATATTTTTGTTCAAATATTTATTCAATTCAATTATTCATTCATTGAAATGAATATACCTAAAATATATATTTTTTATGATTATTTTCCAAAATATTCAATGAAAAATAAAATAAAATAATAACAAACAAATGAAAATGTTTTGATCAAATTTTTTTAAATTTGAATGAATAATTCAATCATAGCCAATGGCAATATATTCATGAAGCAAACATCATTGAATGTTTCATTTTTTCCCATCAAAAATACAAATTGAATTCATGTATTCATTTCCATTTAAATTAAATTCGGGAAATCAAATTATTATTATTAATAATAATAAATTGAATAGAATTCATTCTGGACATGATATCTTAATATCTACACTGTACTTGAATTCATGATTTTGTGATTATTTTGAATTTAAAGATTGACATATGCATACAAACATGAAATGAAAAGCAAATGAATGAATGAATGAATTACTGATCTTTTAAGGCTATGGTCATGAAGTTTCATTTTATTCTTGTCAATTGATGATGAATTTTTTAATAATCTATAAATTCAGGAATAAATTTGGAAAAATTTCCAATAAAATTCAATGTAATTTTATTTGGTTTTTGAAAATTTATTTTAAATTAAATTTTTTTAGGATTAATATAGAATAATATTGAATTCAATTACAAAATTTCCCGAATAAGAATAAACTTTGAGATATTTCAATTATTATTATTAAACATTCAGGGTAAATTGTTATAATGAAATAATAAACTAATTTATTAATTTTATAATCAATGATATGTTTTAAACACCTCTTAGTTTATATAAAATAACAAAATATGTTGAAAACTTAACAAAAACCAACATAAATATAATGATGACCAATGAACGATAAAATATCCAATCACCATCAATATCATAATAACTGAATATGATTGATGTATCGTAGGAAAATTTTTTTCCATTCGAACTATCATTGATTGCATCGAATATTGATGTTGATAATTGTAAAAACAATTCATCATCTTGTTCATCTCTTGTTAGATTTTTATTTATTTTGAAATTTGGATTCAATGTTTCCAAAACGATTGGTAAATATTCAACCCATAATGGTTTTTCGATTGCCGATATATTGACTTGATTTAAAAATAGATCATAATTATATTGACAACGACCAAAGCCATACATTGCAACAATTAATGCTTCGAATGCATATTTCAACACTGACAACCATGATGCCATACGCAATAATAATGGCATTCTTGAATATTTGACAAGAAATCCACCAAATAATATCATTGGCATCGGTACAAAACCACCGGCAAAAGCTGCTTGAGTTGGATTTCGCATAAATATCGCTGATAAAGCTGAACCAATACTTTCGGCTACAAAACTTATCAAAATGGTTATCAATAACAGATATGATTCACGAAAATATTGTTCAGGTTGTCCAGTCATAAAATAAATGTATGTGGTGAATAATGTTGGAATAATTAACTAAATTTTAAAAGAATTAATAATGAGAAGATATTGATTGTTGAAAATATTATCTCTTACCTGCATCGGAATATCAACGATTGTTTTTGTAATATAAAAACTAATACAAGAATACCAACCATTATTATATTCTTTCATCAATGTTTGCATTTCACGAGGAAAACTTAGTACAGTCGTAGTAATACCGCTAATCAATCCAACAATTAGTACAAAAAATATGCAACAATTATTTTGCATAACTGAAAACATTTCATCTTCAAATAATCGATTTAATCGATCCATTGATACATTGAAAATTTGTAATTTTCTATGCGGACAACCTGATGATTTACCGATATTGGAACCAAATGTTAATGAAAACCAAATGCTTAATAGCACTGTTCCTATTACACGATATAACATTGTCATAGATTTTCTTGATAATAAAAGAGAATGTCTATCGAATAGTATTGAAATTGATTTCATTAATGGTGTTTTGCGTATTATACGAATATCATTTAATGACATTAGACTTTCATATTCGGCTGTATCGATAATCGATGGAATTTCAAATTGTTGTTGAATTAATTCGATTGATTCATCACCATAATCACAAGCAGCAATCTCAATAATGTAATCAGGTGGAGAATTATATTTATCACATAGCATATTGACTTTATCTAACAATGACAGCAACATTTGTGGCCGTCCTAAATAAAGATTTTCACCTTTATAACTAATTATATAAACATTATCAAATTCGGTAAATATTTTCCATGATGGTTGATGTATTGTCGCTAAAATTGCTATCGGATAATCCTGATTTTGTACTAATTCTTTGATTAATTTAATTACTAATGCACAAGATGATGAATCCAAACCAGTTGTCGGTTCATCCAATATTAATAAATTTGGTTTTGAAAATAATTCCAACACAATTGAAATACGTTTTTGTTGTCCACCAGAACAACGGGCAACTCTTGTGTTGCGGATTGCGCTCAAACCAAATTCTTTAATTAATTTTTCTACTCGGCTGTAATCAACCGATGATGATGTTGAACAACTAAGACGACAAGCAAAAGTTAATGTTTCATATACTGTCAATAATTCCATTAAACAATTATCTTGTGGTACATATGCTATTTTCAATTTTTCATTATTTTTTACTTTGATTTCACCCTGTAGACCTTTATTTTTACGACCTTTTTGTTAAGAATCAATTTCAATTAAAAAAATGATTAGAATTTTTAATTACGAAAAGAAATTAATAGATTACAACTTACAAGCTAAAATCTCAAGAAATGTCGATTTACCGGCACCGCTTGGTCCCATAATGGCCGTTATTTGTCCACTACTAATTTTTCCAGATAAACCATTCAAAATGGTACGTGTATATTTTTTAAATGTACGACGATTAAATTGCTCAACAGAATAAACAATATTATTCCAAATAATATCGAAATGTTCAATTTTATTTTTTTCATTATCAACGATCTCATTATTTTTCATTGTTGTTGATGATAAAAAATCCATTGGTAATATACGATTATTAAAATTAGATTTTAATCTATTATCAATTAGCAAATTATTATTATTATTATCATTAATCGTACGCAACCTATTGATCTCATTCAAATCGAATGATTTGATCACAGGAATTGGATTTCTTTGTACTAATGATGCTGTTGCTGGTACAATCATTGATGATGCTATTGGATTGGCATCCAATAATTGATTACCATTATTGTAACCA
Source organism: Psoroptes ovis (assembly GCA_002943765.1). Taxonomy (NCBI): domain Eukaryota; kingdom Metazoa; phylum Arthropoda; class Arachnida; order Sarcoptiformes; family Psoroptidae; genus Psoroptes; species Psoroptes ovis. The sequence continues at coordinate 3,881,182 of PQWQ01000004.1, read as the reverse complement.
TTATTATGATAATATTGACGTAATCTTGATGACATTGATGATGATAATGTTTGCCTTAAATCATCTAACAATGCTTGATTTGAATTTTGTTTTGATCGTAATTTTTTATTGTAATTTGAATGATTACGATTCATATGATGATTACTTTCATTTTCATTATTATTACTATGATTATCATTGTTATTATTATTATTATCATCATTATTATTATCATTCATATTTAAAATGTTTGTTTGAATCATAATTGCATCAATTTGATGATTATTATTATAATTATAATTATTCGGATTCATAATTATTATATTATTATTATCATCATCAAAGACTAACTGATGAAATAAATTTACATAACAAAAAATGAAATTTTTAAAAATGAAAATTTATATTTTATTTTATTTTATTTTATTTTATTTCGTTCAAATTCCAACAAATGTGGAAGAATTTTTTTATTCATTTTTCTTCCTTTCAAAATATTTTCAAGTGAAAACTGGTGAACGTAAGAAACGGAAAACATTTCTGATGAATTTATAAAATATCAAAAGTTAAATGATTATATAAATCAATATTGAAAAAGTTTTTTGTTTTTCCCTTTTGACATTGAAATATATTTGAAAATTTAATTTATTATGATTGAAAAAAAACAATGGAAAATGCCTATTATTTTAAAGAGGCTACATTTCCATACACAAATTCACACAATGACTAATAATGGCTTTTACTCAGAAAGGCAAGCATAAATTGTGTGCGTGTGTGTGTGTGTGATACATGAACTTGAAACTTTCGAGAAAAAAAATTTGAAAAATAATAAATTCAAATATACTAAAGAAAAGTTTTGAATTGAAAAATAAAATTATTGAAATTATTGATTTTTATTGATTATGGCCAAAAAAGAAGCATTCATTATCAATAATTTAATGTGAATTTCTTAAGAAAACAAAAAAGAATTTCCGAATCGATTTTAAATTTAAAAACTTTTGAAATAAAAATTTTAAAGAATCGATTTTGTAGATAATTTTTTTTTTCGAAGATCTTTCATATACCAAAATAATAAATTCAATTCTTTAGAATATTTCAAGTTGTCCCTAAAAAAAATCAATTTCAATGGCTTTCAACCATTACAATCGAAATTAAATTATCAATAATTTATCAATTTTTTCTTTTTTTTTTATTGAAAATAATTGAAAATTAAAGCTTGAAGAAATCATGTTTTGTTTGGTCGTAATAATAATAATAATAATAATTCATGTGTTCAACACAATAATAATAATCAAAATGAAAACATTGCTAAGGAAACTTGGCAAGATTGATTGAATTTTGAATTATTTTCTCTTTTTTCTTGGTTTTCGGTTTGAATTTTTAATCATACATTTCTTGATTAATATGCATACAAACAAATGCATTCGAATCTAAGAATAAGTTTAAAAATCAAAACAAAACAAAAAGAATGGGAAAAGTACGTGCTTTTTAGATCAATAATTCAAATATTTTCAAATGCATTTCAGAATTTTTCAATGTTTGATTCGGTCAATTTGTTTTGTTTTTTATTTATTTATTTATGTTTTCCATAAGTAAAAGCATATAAATCACAAATATTTGAACAAGAGAGAGAAATTGGCTAGAAATAAACATAAACATAAACAAACAGATAAGAAAAATCAGAGAAAAAAAATAAATAAAATGAAAAATATTTGAAAATATCAAAGTTCAAACAAACAAAAATTTTTTTGCTGTGATTTTCTAGCCAATTTGCCATTGACATTCATATGAATTTTAAATTTTGAATTTTGATTGATACCATTTTTTTAAGACGGAGAAAAAATATGAACATAACAAATGAATATAAACAATAATTAATCATACACCAATATATATCATGTACTAATGTACAATATGTTTTTTTGGATATGTAAATTGTTAATATTATTATTATTCATTGTAATTGATGGTGAATCATTGAGTATGAATGAAATAAAGATTTCAAATTCAAATATGAGAAAAATATTTTAAGAAGAAAACCCTGATGTGACCAGGTAAAAATAAATTTTGAATAAATAAGAAATAAATACATAATCCTACACATTGAAATTCTGTTATTGTTTTTTTTTCTTTCATTTGACCATGTAAAAATTGCACATACGAATTAACGAAAACTTTGATTTTGATTATTTAATATCTTTTATTTTTATCATTGAACATTCACATATATTAAAGGGTCGAAGTGCTAAGAGCACATTATCTTTAATTCAACTTTATTATTTCATAAAAGTTGATGTTTATTTTTCCCGCCATTGAAATAATAATAAAAATAAAATAAAATATCATAATAAAATGATATTTTTAGTCAAATAGAAATGCACGTATATTTAAATTTGCATTTGCCAAACACAAATCTCATTAAATCATATCATAGCGAAGCGAATTGAAATTAAAAAAAACACATCTATGATGCCATCATCAAAAAAAAAAAACCTTTGAACCTCTTGAAAGTCTATACATTTTTTTCCCTATCTGATTCCTCTCGATTATTTTCAAGGTTTAATTTTCAAAAAAAAAAAAATCATAAAACAACAGAGAAAAGCAAGGGTAATAAAAATTTTTTTTTTTTTCAAAAAAGATGTATGAATGCTATTTCATTTGATATATATTTATCAAAATATAAAAAACAATAACAATTGATAGCAGAGCAATGATAACAACAACAACAACGACAACAAGTTATTTGAATTTGATTCTAGTTTTGTTTATGATAATCACAATAATTTAAATGTTTGTTTTTTTATATATATTCGTTTTATATGAATCAATATTGAATCAATATGGCTGCGAAATGATCATGTATTGAAATGATAATGAATAATCATTTTTAAAAAATTGAAAATTGATGCTTGTATCTACTATTTATTAATGAATTATAAGCGAATAAATATAAATAATAATGATGACACCAATGATCAATAATAATATTTGAATTTACAATGTTTTATAACAATCAATATTATTCAATATTAAATACATTCATAAAACTGGAGCTATTGTCGGGTAAACATTTGAATGTGTTGTGATAATATTGAATATTTATTGAATAATAATAATCAGACAAATAATAATGATGATGATAATAATATCATCAATAAACAATAAAAATTTTTGACCCAAACAAAACAAAACAAAAAAAAAAAAACATTAAAAAAACAACAGGTCGGCTCGAAATGGCTTGAATTCAGTCATCATCTGGCCAAAATTCTTCGAATGAAATAAAAATGGAATTAAATTCAAATGAATTACTCAAATAACCATTCAATTCAAATGATAATAAAATTTTTTAAATTTTATTTTGCATCATTGATACCCGTCTTGAAATTGAAACACAAAACAATCAACGTTTCTGTTTTGATTTCTATAATAAATGACCTTTATTTGTCTAAGAGAGTATATTTTTGAAAATTTTCAAAATCAATCAAAAATTTTGAATTTTTTCAAGGTTTTTCGAGGTTTTTCGAATTATGAAAAAAAACCAAAGAGCCAAAGAAGACTTGTCAGAGATCATTGATGAAAATATTATGACAGAATAATAATATTGCGTGAGATTTGATCAAATCGATGACAGCATCTTCCGATTTTTGAATTTTGTAATTTTCGAAAAAATTTTAAATCAACACCAATAATAATCGATAACTCAACGAATTCATCAATGTTTCATCATTGTTTTAAATGATTATCGATTATATTCCACGATTATTCATGAAAAATATTGATTGTCTTCGATGATTTCTTTCGAATGATTCATGTTTTGGCTTTTGTTTTTTCGCTTTGTTCGGCTGACAAAGGGTCAGTTTCATTTGATTTTACGTTGAAAAATATTTGAAGTAAATAAATACATATCGTATGATGATAATCATATGGAAATCATCATCATTAAAAAACTTGTCGATTGATCGTTTTTAATATTGATGACGATAAAAATTGAGGTATCGATTCAAATTTCAAATGATCGATCGATTGTATCAATAATTTTCAATTATTAATTCAAATATATATGTTCATGAATTTTATTTTTTATTTTATTCCAATATAAAATGATAATCATCATCATCATTCACATCATCATCTTATTATGAATCCATTCATCAATCAATCAATCAATTGAATATGATGATCATAATGAAAATGATTGATAATCGAGAAATAGGGGAAGAAAAATGAATTTTTCAATTGATTTTCAAGGCATATATCTGTGCATTTTGCTTCTCTTTTTTTTTCATTTAAAATAAATATTTGAACGTGATTTTCCATATGAAATTTTCTAATTTCATCATTTCTTTTCAAATATGCAAATCATCATATATCGTTATTCGAAGAAATCAATGATTACATTTGATTATTTTGTCATCAATTTCAAATGGTGAATGAAGAATTCAAATCAAAGAAAATAAGGAAAAATTTAAAAATTCAAAAAAAAATTGCCATGAATTTCAATTTCTTTCCTACAAAAACTTGTTGAAAAATTCATCATAGAATTCATACAAGTGTTTTAAAGCAATGTGAAATTGAATTTTTTCTTCAATATATTCACATATATGTCCACGATATTAGCATGAATATCATCTGGATAACATGATATCAAATTACATTCAAAATAATGAATGAGTGACGAATGTTTTGTAATGAAAAAAAAAATCCAAAATAATTTATTTGTTATTCTGTCAAAAAAATTCAAAAAGAAAATCCATGTTCAAAATAATCAAGGATTGTTTATGTTAGAAATGCGAAAACTTGGGATAAAAAAACATCTTCATTTTCGTTCTAGGTCTTTTGATCTTTGAAGATGATCTCTGGACGGATTTTCTTTGCTTTTTTAAAGCTCAAAAGCTATTCAAAAATCATTTGAAGAAAAACATGGCCTTTTTGATGGCCTTTGAATATCGTGGGAAACAGAACCACCGCCATCACCAGCAGCAGCAACAAGTCATGAATTAAAATACGGAATGAATTTCTTGAATATGGTCGATAGAATATATTCATATGCAGAGGGTCGAAAAAATTGTGTTGAAAACAACCACAGATTTACATTTACAATATGTTCGCTGTAATACTCATTATTTTTACTTTGAATTTAAACCCAAAAATGATGATCGTGTATTTTATATGAAATATAAGGATAAACACTGCTACAATTGTTCAGTATATACAAAGGGGCCAAATTCAAGCCAGATTTCGAAGAATTAAATCATCATCATCATTATTATTATGGTTTATTTATTTATTTATTTATTCATTTAATTTCTTTGGATTCCATTTCATTTCAACATTCAAATTTTAATTCAAATCCATCAAACAATGATGGATTTGAATTTATTGTTATGATTATTATTGTTATAATCATTATTTTTCATCATGAGAATATTATAATAATAATGAACAGATGTGTGTGTGCATTTGCATTTTGTAAAAAAAAACAAAAAATAAATAAATCAACAAATATAAAACCATTTTAAAAAAATATTAAATTATTTTGGTTTTTTGACCAAAAAATAATGAATTAGACATGTTTTAGCTTTCATATACTTCAATTTGCATAAATCACATGTTTACATGTGATTTTAAAGCTTGTCAAAAGACAAACCAATGCAAAATTCGAGGAATCAGATTTAATGAGAGCAGAAAAAAAATGAAATGTCATCTTGGTATAATTCAAAGTCAAATTCAAATTCAAAAAAAAAAAAAAAATGAAATATTGACAAGTCAATACCGTGAATGGACCATTCAGAATGGTGAAAAACTAAACAAAAATTAAGAACAAACACAACGAAAAACAAAGCTGAAATGGCTTCAATTTCCTATGTCACCAACACACACACACACACACACACACAACAAATACACGCATTCATATTGTTCATTATTTATGTGTATCTCAAGTTAAATATTGGAATATTTGAAAATATACGAAAAAAAAATCATCGAATCATCGTTCATAATTCATATTTTCTTTCCCTTTGAATGAATGTCAAGCAATATTTCTGAAAAAATAAAAAATAAAAAATTTCATTGAACAAGTTGAACCTTGAACCTAAGGGGAAAAAAATGACCAAGAACAGCTTGGAAAATGCTTAGGAATAAAAATAAAAATATGGTATACACACACACATTATTTTCTTATGGACATATTCATATTAAAAAAAAAAACTCATTCATTTTCCAAATTTTTAAATTTTAAATATTCGTTCATTCATTCATTCATTCATTCATTGTCAAATGAATAATTTAATCATTTCAATAATGTAAATTTGTACGATTGGTACAATACAATGTGTACATTAATTTACAATCATTTAGCACCATAAATATTCAAATAATAATTCAAATAATTAATAAATGATCAAATTGGGAAAATTTTCAAATGTCTCAGTTGGATATTTCTTTAAGACAAATTTTTTTCTTTTATCGTTTCAATTGTTATTCGGAGAAAAAGAAATAATTTGTCCTAATTCAAATTTGATTTTTTACTTATTTCAATTCAATTTTTTTTATAAATCGAGGACCATATGTTTGTGTGAGGTCCTACTCTATTTGTGTTTAATAAAACAAAATTTTTTTTTAGGGTGCAATATTTCGATATTTTTCAAGTGTATTGTTCATAAATGATACAAATAATTGTCAAAAGTAAATGGAAAAAAATATTCAAGAAAAATTCAATTGATTGATTTGAATAATTTGATAATTTTCCAACCGATTGGATTCGCTAAATCTTTGAAATTCGCTATTTCATTGATTGATTCAATTGAAGAGCGGAAAAAAAAATTTCAATATGGTCACTTGAAATGCTTTTGTTTGTATTTTGCTTGCTTTCAATGTAAATAAAAATAAATAAAAAAACTTGATTCAATACAAAAAAAATCAATAATTCACCATTCAATCATTCAATTGACTGGAAATCCTTATGTGGAAATCTTAATATTTATTTGAGAAAAGCTTGAAAACACTTAAGAAAGAAAAAATTATTCAAATTAACAATGACTCGTGATTTTCAATTTGACATTTTTGCCATTTTCACTTTGCTGCGTCACCGGCAAAGCAATTGATTTGTCACCGCGAAAAAAAAAATTGATACCAGAAAATACCCATAATAAATATTCACTGTTTGAATGTATTTTTTGAAAATTTCAAGTGCTTTTTTATGTGTTGAATGTCGTGCATATTTTGAGACATATTTGGTGCTTGAAACCATGGAAAAATACCCAGAAATCAAAACAAATTTGTTCAGAAAAAAAAATCTCAAAATGAATATGAGTAAAGCCAAACCACACCACACACAAATCAGGTAAAAAATTTCTCAAAACTTTGAATCTTCAGGTAAATAGACAGAACAAATGGGGAAAAATACATGCATTTTGCTGCTACCATTTTTATCATTTATATTATTATCATTTATAACAATTTAAACAGCAACAACAGAAAGATGAAAGATTGATTATTTAATTTCATTTGCACGACCCGGACATAATATGCACGATTTTGTTGATTTTTTTTCTAAGATTTTTCAAAGATTTTTTTGGCTCTCATACAATTCGAGAAAATGGTGTGTGTGGCACTGTGAAATGATAAAGAAAGAATAGAAAAATTGAATGAATCATTCAATGAATGTATAGATGAATGAATGATGAATAGATATTCGTTGTTGCTGGTTAGACGCCAATCAAAAAACAACAATCAAAACATTGGTCGATATCAGTTTTAGTGGTCAATTTTTCGATGGTTTCGATGGCTGATTGTGTGCATGCTTTAAATGCATTAATTCATCGTTTAACTTGTTCTGTGACGAAACTTGAACAAAAAGCAATTTAGGTGATACTGAATGTCGTTTATTAAGGATACAAAAAAAATACAAACGAATTTTAATTTTAAAAACAAAAAATTACAAGATACAAATAAAAACAAAAAACAAAAGGTTTTCATTCAATGCTAGAAAAACTATTACTAAACAAATCTTTTTTCATTTCAAACAACAAAACAAAAATTAACAAAAAAAAAGCACAGCAAAAATGACTAAAATGTCATTTTTTTTGACATTCATGGCTATTTCGCCACACTGCCGCAGCCAAGTTGTACCAAACCATTCGCAGATCGGGTCATTATTTTTCCATCAATTTCCAATCTTAATTCTCGTATGACACTGTATGTCGATGTATCGCAATATTGTTAATGAATCTTCGAACCATTCTATCTAAATTTGTGATATAATAGGTTGATTTGATGTGAGCGACGGTAGTTTTGATATAACCATGATAACATTTTAAATGGAAGTATTCGATTAATACGATAGCCAGATTGCTTGTGTCATACAAATTACGACGATACAATTCAAATTGTTGTTTCAAACATATATTTGGTATCAAAATCTCGAAAAATTGCAATGTTACAGCAGAGATCTTCGGTATACGGCCAGAATAATTACAAAGATATTTCAGCCAAATCAATTGTGTTTGAACTTTACTGATGCCAACCGTAATCATTTTCTGACGATTATTCACTTGAAATTCAAATTCTTTGGTCATATTGTTTGTATCGATTTCTTGTAATGAATATATATTATAGTCATTATCATAAATATATTTTTCAGCTAATCTATCGAATGTATTTGAATTCAAATCGATGAATACCTGTACCAGCTTTGCCTTTCACCACCAAAGTTATTTTCATTTTGCATTGTTTTAATTTTTTCTTCAAAATTTTTATCTTGTCGAATGACTTTTTATCACTGGCCGACATATTCTCCACAGTATATAATGCTTCGGATTTGGAAGGAAGTAAAGCTCTGAATAATTCGGCTTTTTTTTTCATCGGACCACTTATGTAAATCCGCGATACGTTTGAACTTATCAATATAATTTTCGATGAGTTGGTCTTTCTTCATTTCGGCAGGATAATAATTGTCCAAGCACCATCTTTGTTGACTTGTTCATTATCGTTTGATTTATTATCAGCCATTTTTTAAAATTTTTTTTTCCGTTAATCACCATGTAATACGTTTTCGGAGGTGGCGAGAGGTTTTTTTTAAAATAAAACAAACAAAATTATTTTAATAAACAAAAACAAACGAAAAAAAGAACAAAACAAATAAATGATGAAATTTATTATGTTTGAACATGCTTTTTATACTTTCTTCAGCGTCGAGCAGCTTATCAGGTTCAAATCGGTTCGACCTTGTGATGGCGCTACTGTTCATTAGTATACGAAAAAATACAAACGAATTTTAATACGAAGAAACACAAAAAATCACAAAATACAAACAAAAACAAAAAACTAAAGGTTTTCATTCAATGCTAGAAAAACTATTACTAAACAAATCTTTTTTCATTTCAAACAACAAAACAAAAATTAACAAAAAAAAAGCACAGCAAAAATGACTAAAATGTCATTTTTTTTATGACATTCATGGCTGTTTCGCCACATTGTTCTATGTTTGTTTTTTTTTCTGTCATAAAAGAAATTGATTCATAATTGCGATTATTTAGTAAAAAAGGTTGTAAGGTAAAGTAAGAATTCCCTTTTGAACACGTAAAGTATTGACTATTGAATTCAAAAAGTAACATTTTGATTTATCTTATAATAAATTATCTTATCATAATTGTCGCATATAAATTTATTTCAATGTCGAATTACTTTTTAAAAATATTCGTACTCAAACTCAAACAAAATCAAACTTGTATCTTTGTTGCATTTTTCAGGCTGACCACCAGCAACAACATTGAAACATTAAAACACTTTTTTTTCCGATCCGATGTGTTGATAATTAATTATAAACATGATTTACCTTAATCAATTATCATTCAAAGATGATCAAAGAAATTATTTCATTTTTTTCCCTTTAAGAAAAAAATTATCAAAAAGTCTAATGCATTTGGCGACACATACAATTTTTCCATTGATTTTTTCAAAATTTGTCAAAGTAAAACAAAGTAAAACAAAAATATTTATGACTGGTAAACAAACAGAAAAAAATGGCTCGAACAATTGAACCTCTAAGAGGACATTAATTTTCAATAAATATGTGTGTTTTGAAATGTTTTGAAATTGAAATAATGAAAATTTCTGTTGATCAAAGATTACACCGGCCGAATTTAGAATCATTAATCGCAAAATTCATTTGTGTATCATCCGAAATTTCATTTTCTTCATTTTTTTCCGTCCAGTTTTGAATTTCATGACAAACAAATAAAACAAATGGACAAATGTACAAATGGACAAATGAAAATAAAATAAAAATACATTTTTTTCAATGGAAAATATTTTTTTTGAAAATTTTCACTTTTCTTACGAAAAATCAAAAAAAAAAACAATGTGGATATTACGATATAAATATATATTTCAATAATTGTCATTGCTGCTGTTGCTGTTGTTGTTTCTTGTGAAACAATCCAAAATATTCATTTAGAAAAATTGTCACTTTTTACCAGTTTTTTTTCACCAGTTTATCAGTCGGTCCAAACGTTGATCAATGATGATAATGGAATGAAAATGGTCAGTCAGTCAGTCAGTCAGTCAGACAGATACTGAGAAATGACCGAAAAACTGACTGGTCACAAAAAAAAAATAAAAAAATAAAGAAATTCAATTGAAATCTACCAAGAGAAAAAACAGTTCAAAAAACAAAACAAAAAAATGCTCAAGACTATTACCGCTGAAATACTGTAGTATTTCAATGGAAAATTGAAATAAAAAAAAATTTGGCCAAAATAAAATTAAAAGTATTTCAAATGAAAATGATGATGATGATGATGGTGGTGGTGGATGGATGGAAATTATTATTATTATTATTTTAATGAATAAATTCCCAAAAATAAATTCATTTTTTTTGGACCAAAAAAAATGAATTTATTTTCTTTTAAAAATCTTTGTTTGTTTTATTTTATTACTGGATTGTCCGAAAAGTTCTAGCCGATTTTCAATGAGCAACTCTATCAGATTAAGCCAAATGAACTTTTCGGACAGCCTAATTTTTTTTCATTTCAGTTAATATTCATTAGTATTGTATTATTATCATTTAACACTTTATCATTTTACAATATTTCATTCATTCATTCATTCATTCATTCAATCACACATTGTCCAAATGTTCATCGTTCCATAACGTCATTAAATAAACACTGATAAATTTTTTCCCTATTCAAATGATTGTTTTGTGGGAAAAAAATGTTATTTACACAAAATTGAATATGAATATATTTCTTATTCATATTTTGTTTAAAAAAAAATATTCAATAAAAATAACTGCCACCACCACCACCATCACCATCAAATTCAAATGATATTTCTATTTGAAAAAATAAAATAAAAAAATTCCAAAAATAATTGAATAAATAAAGGAATAAAGGATCATCATTCATTATTGTTATATTGCTGTTTATCATTGGTAGCAAATCAAGATAATTTTGAAAATTTGAAATAATAAAATAGACTAATCGATTGTATTGAAATTCAGAAATTGCCGAAGAAAATTTGGCGCAAAAAAAAAAAAATTGACAAACAAAATGAACTGGCATATCACAGGTGAAAATTAATTTTTTTTTCTTGTTGTCCAAACAAGAAATAATTTTTGGTATTGTGTAATTGATTCTCGGCTATTTTGACTTGTAAAAAGGCTTTAAGTTGGTCAGTTAACCAATAAAATAACAAAAAACTGGTCAAAAAACAATTTTTGACCAATTTTTTTTTTTGGTGGCGACCACCACCACCACCACCACCACCAAAAAAAAACTATAATTATTTACCAATAATTTATTGTCAATGATCAAACAAACAAATTACATAAATATACTTAGTTTTTTCCCAATGAACAAGTGAAAAATACAAATAATAATAATAATGTCATGTCCATCGGTTGAAGCATTTTGCCAGTCGTTCATTGTTTAAAATTATTACAATATTCTTCTATGGATCAATCATAAATCAAACAATGCAGGAAGAGGTTAAGTAAAATCAGATATCTAATATCAAATATTATTTTTTTACCAATAAACCAATAAATCAATAAATCAACAATGTGATCGACAATCGATATAATCGAAAATTACATTTTACAATATTTCATCTTTTTTATTTATTTCATTTCATTTTCTTTATGGACAATGACAGTGTCTATTATCATAATTATTTTTTGCTTTTCAGAAATTTTTGATTGATATAAAATTTTCGAGTGAAAAAAAATTATGTGGTGATGATGATAGAAATCAAATCGAAAACAATACAAAATGATAATGATAGCAGCAATGGAAACAAAACAAAAGCAATGGAAATGTAATACGTGCAATCGTTTCAAATCACGATTATTTGTATTTATTATATTATTCAGTATTTATATTTCAAAAAAATTTACAAAAATTTTCCCCTATTGTTTATTATTATTATGAAAATAATTTTATCAAAAATCAAAAAATAAAATAAAATAAATAAATGTGGAGGTGTCATAAATTGCAACCAATCGTTTTTTGTTGTTGTTGTTGATGATGATGATGATGATGATCAATTCAAAACGAGTTAAATCGTTTTCGATATTTGATAAAATGAAATAAAATGGAAAAAAATTTTGCCAACACAAAAATAGATAACGATTAAGCAGATGTTAACAGCAGATTTGATCGAAATCAATAGAAATAAAATATTTCGTAATAAGACAGACGTAAAACTCGTAGAGATTTTAGAGTAAAGCCAAGATTGACATATGGACAAAAGCTTCAAATAATGATGATGATGATCCTTGATCGATTTGTTCAAATTTACTCGTGATAAATTATCAGTGATTCATACACTGATAATGGATGCTTTCCCAAAAATCTGATTTGTTCCATCAATTTTCTTTTTAATTTGACGGCGTGTGTTTATTTTCTCCTCAGAAAAAAAAAATGAAATAAAATGAAATCATATATCATCTAATATTCGGCGATAATTTGTTTGGCCCCAACGATTTTGAATCAAAAAAAAAAAAATTGGTGCAAATGGCACATATCAATCTTTGATGGATCTGTTCAATTAAAATTTATGAAAAAAAATGGATCAAAAGTAAAATATGGTCAAATTTAAAACAGATTTCAAACAAATAAACAAACAACGAGCAACAATTGTTGCCACTTGTTGCATGCACATTTTCATTTGTTTAATGTTTCATGGATTAATGCGATACAATTCAATCATCAATTTCAAAAGAAATGAATCTGACTGACTGATTTTGACATTCATTTAAAATGATTATGAGTGAAATCAATCAAGGTTAATGTTGAATGTCTGTGTATGTTTGTGTGTGATACATGTAAAAAAAATCTTGAATGTTTGACCAAATAATAAATGCTTCAGTTCTTCAATCGGTAGCCAAATTGATATGATATTTTCAGGATGTTCGCCGGTATATGTCTATTCGTAAGATTGAAAACATATGCCACTGAAAATCTGAATATTTGGGTCAAAAAAACAAATGGCCTTAAACTTATTGAATAATGAATACGTTGAATTTATAAATGAATTTTGATTGTTTCAAATGATTGTTTTTTTATTTGATTTTCAATCGTTTGAAAAAATACAATGATTGAATTTGTGATTCAATCATTTGATCCATAAATAATGAATGATAAACCCTCATTTTTTTAAAAATTGAATAAAATCATCATTTGTGGATCGTGCTTGTATCTCATATTATATTTTATATTTGGTTATTTTTAAATATTTTTTAAAAAATGTATTCCATTGTTTTTATATCGCTATCATTTAACGTAATCATAATTATTGTTTTTTGTTTTTGTTTTTCAAGCCAAAATCTATCATCAATCGTCGTTATCAATTTCAAATTATTCAAAAAAAAAAAAAAAAGACAAACGACGACCGTTATTGAAATATAAAATATCAGATAAATTATTATTATAATCGAATCAATTTGTATTTTAATATTTATAAAGTTGTCCGATAAGTTCTTGTCGATTTTCTCATTATTACTAACGATATAATCGGCAAAAACTTTTCGGACAACATCAAATACATCAATATTATAAATATAAATCAAAAAAATTTATTTATAGAATTTATTTGTTCATATTTAAAAGGAAACAAAATGATGAAATGATGATAATAAAATGTTATTATTTTATTTTATCATTGCTTTTATTGTTTTTAAAACGATGATAATAAAATATGGGACACTATTTTATATGTCGTTTGAATGGATAGATGTAAAATGTAAAAATGCAAAAATAGAAATAAAATTCAATTATCGATGTATATTCCATTGTTTTATTATTATTACTATTCATATTATTCATATTCTAATTGTCGATAATGATGATAATAATCAAAATGATGATGATTTGAATAATAAAATTCAATTTTATGTGGCCAATTTGAATTGATCATCTACGTCCCATATTTTTGTTTGTATCATTGAATTATTATTAAATTTTTTGTTCGATCATCTCTGAAATCATCTTCATTGAATTCAAATAAATTGAATGATTTATTGAAATTTTTTTTGAATGATTAATTGATTCAATGCGCATCATTCAGCCAAAAAATTTTCATTCGATTTCAGTTTATACACATAAACCGTAAATATATTTGGATGAAATTTACATTTTTTCACTTCACGAACAAAAAAAAAAAAAAAAAAAACAAAAACAAATGTAAATTCATAAATCGAAGAGAAAAAACAAAATTGACATTTATTAATGATTTTTCATATTTGATTAATCATATATTTTTTTGTGAATGATATTCAAGTTTTTTCAGTCAAGTAGCTTAATTAATTTATTGAAAAATGTTCAAAAATTTGCAAAAGAAAAATATGTTTAAACATCTTCATTTGTTTTTCATTCACACATGTCACTTTATTTGATCATAGATTATAAATACGAAAATTTTATTTGAACTTTTAAGCGTGTAACTTGTAGCATGAACATATCAATATGTATGTATGTACATGATTGCAAAATGCAAATGAAAAAATGAACAAACAAACAACAAACACACATTAATTCATTATCTATTTTTGTTTGACAATGTTTTTACCATCTATTTCTATTTGTTCAAGTAATAAATACTTGTAAGTGAGTACTTATGTATTTGTATATATTAAAAATTTAAACTCTGCAACTAAAATACTTTGTTTTAATTACAAAATAAAGAACAAAAAACAATTGATGTTACAACCAAACAAAAGCAAAGGTTATAATACAATTCTTTCCTTATTCAATTTTGTTGAAAAATTTATTGTTTCATGTTAATGACATTTTGTAATTTTGTTCAGTTTGTTCATTTTTTGTTTGTTGATTTGAACGATTTGTTGTGAAAATATTAAGATTATACGATATACATTATATATTAATAATGATGATAATTGTATTTGCATTCATCATCATTTACACACAAATCACTTTATCTAAGGTAGTGTTGTTCTTATTTTTTTCATTCAGAAAAAAAAATTTTGTTTTACCTGTCAAATGTGAGATGAATTTATAGCTGCAACTATTGCTGCTGCTGCTGATGAGGTATTTGGGCACACACACTTTAATAATAATTATTTGAATCATTTTAATTCAATAAATTCTCATTCGTTGTGCGACGAAATGTTTGCTGGTTCGGTCAATAATACTCAGGCCAAAAAAAAACCATTATAAATTCGTTAATTTGTATGATTAGTGTGATTAGTTTTTGAAAATGTCTTTGTTTTTATTTTATTGGAAAAAATTCCCATTGAAATTTTTCAGCTTTCTTCTGAAAGCTTCTGTAAATCTTAGAATTGTATTCAGAATAAGAAAAAAGGATGAAAATGATTACACATTTGCTGAATTTTAAATAATTAAATCAACAATGGCATTAGCAGCAGTGAGTCAGTCAGCAAGAATCTAAACATCTTTGTTTACACCAGACAAAACAAAAAACAAAAGCTCAAAACAAGTTATTATTCACAATCTTCATCATCATCATCTCAATCATCATCATCAACTCAATCAACATCATTATGATTATCAGATGGTGTACATACATACATACAGGTATAACAATTATATTATATCATATAATACATAATGATTTATATGATGAAAAAATGATTTCGGTAAATCATCAAACAATAATTATTTACAAAAAACGAAAATAAAAAACATAATTTAATTGTAAATAATTATAAATCGTTTATTATAATTATTATTAGCCACTCATTCATTCATTCATCACTATCTGATCTTGGATTTGGATGATATAATACATCGATTACAAACCAGAGAAAGAAAAAATCATTGGTAAACATTGATAATATCTTCAATGTGGATATATACCTGTGATGAGTGAAAGATATGAAACAATCGAAACCATAATCTTAAAGATTGAATTTAAAAAAATGAAAATGTTGAAACATTACCATTTTCCATTGATTCATTCATATTTATTCATTTCAGCCATTAATCTAATCTGATCTCAGAAATTCTTTAAAATCAGTGCGAATTTCATTTTGTTTTAATCAAAAGCAAAGCAAAGCAAATGATGAAAACATCATGAAATCCATCTAATGGAATTTTGATTTTTATTTTTTTCTTAAAAATAAAAATTAAAGAAAAACACGAGAATAGATGTATTTGATGCATCATCAGTAAACGAACACACACACAGACACTCATTTGTGGGGTAAAAAGCCAAAAAAAAAAAAAAAATACAATCAGATAATCAATCAATCAGATGATGATAAGTTTAGTATGAATCTAAGCAACAAAAAAATTCAAATGCACGACATATAAATTACATTTGAAAATTTTACATTATTTGTTCTTGTGTAAAATTGTATACGAAATTGTTTCATACAAAATTGTATACAAAATGTGAATTTGTAAAAATAGTAATAATAATAATAAATACAAGCATATATATGAAAATCATACATGGAATCATAAAACATAAAGTTGATATTTGAAAAATAAAAATGAATGACCAAAAATGATGATAATATTAGATCAGAGTACGAACAAAATTGGTTTTTAATACAATTTTCATTATTATTATTATTATATTTGTAATTATTATTATTATTTGTTACTATTATTATTATCACAATCATACAATCACAATTATTATTAATGAAATATATATTAAGATTGTCCCATAAGTTCTTGCTGTTTTTTCGATGAAAATCAATCTAAAAAATAACAAGAACTTATGGGACAAGCCAAATATTAAGATTTATTTCAAATATATCAAATAAATAATGATGATTCAAGTCATCATCATGAATTCTTAGATTCGGATTGTAACTTGATTTGTAAAATTTGCTTTTGTTTCAATTTTTTCCTTTAATTTTTTTTTTGTTTTGTTTTAAATAGAATATATGATGATGATGATGATAATGATATTATAAATACAAATAATTATAATTTTACATTTTTATATTTATTTATATTTGCCAAACGATATGTATACAATATGTATAACAACAACAACAACAACAACAACAAACAAACACAAACTATTATTATCATATTATACTGTGAAACGAATAGAGATTGAAAATACACATGTACACATTCATTTATTATTTTTTTGTAAAAATATACAAAATTCATAGAAATGGAAAATTTAAATATAAGAAATATTATGGAAAAAAAACGAAGTATGTATAAATATGAAACAACAAAGCCAATAACCAATAAGGTTTACAACAAAACTAAAACCTTACCATGATGATGTTACCTTTACCATACAACAAGGATAATTGTTGATTTTTTACTATCATCATCATCATTATTATTATTATTATTATTATATTATGATTCATGCACATTTATATCATTTATTGGTAGAATAAATGGTGAATAAATCTTTTGGTAAAATACAAAATACGATAAATCTGGTTGTTTTAGGTACACATATGCATCCATATACATATTACAAACAAGAATATCGACATATTTTTAGACATGATATGAAACGATCACGATTTACAATCATAATCATCATCATCATCATTCAATAACATCCGAGAAAAACATGTATCGATGAATGAGATTTTTCATTTTTTTAATTTTTTCAAATTTTTTTTTTTGTTTTCCATGATCTTCACATTATTAATGCTATTCTTATTATTATTATTGGCATTCAATGAAACAAACTCATATAATAATAATAATAATCATATAAATGGCTAAATGTCTATGGAAATTATTGAAATTATAAATATAGTTTTTAAGGGTATTTTTTCTTTCCATTTATGTTTTGGTTATTATTATTATTATAAAATTTTACAATAATAATCAATGATAATAATAATAATAATGATAATATCGATAATGATAATGAAAAATCAATAATCGATGAATTTTTTTAGTTTTTTCAATTTATTTTGTTTAAGGTCATTATTTTTTTTTTTTTTTTTTTTGATCAGAGATTTTTAGTTAGTTTGTAATATTCATTCATTTATGGTTGATGATGTGAATTTTTCGAGACCAACTATACGAATGATACGAAATTCTCAATGATATATTTGAATTTAGAGGAAAAATATTTTTCTTAATTTTCAACCAGTAATAAAAAAAAGATAATCATGGAAAAACATGGAAAAATAGACATGAAAATATTTGAATTTAGAACAAATGGACATATGATTTCAATGAAATCAAGAGAAAAAAAAATAATTAATAAAACTAATCAAAAAAATCATGTTCAATAAATTTGTTTATTTCGATTATCGATTGATTTCAAACTCAGGTGTATCAAGCTTCAGGTGTCTCAAATTTTTCCTCGATTAAATCGTTGACTTGTACCTACATTTCTTATTCCAAGCTTATTCGATAATATTCATGTGATGATGCTTAGCAAATTTCCGGCTCTGATTCATACAAAACAAATGAACAATTTTAAGAAACGAATGAATGAATGAAATTATTATTATTTCTTCAAAAAGCATGATTCAAAGCTTTAGCTTTAAATTGATGCTTGATGCGCTTGATGATGATGATGCTTACATGATATAGCTTGGTTTGATTTTTTTCTAGGCATTTTCCTGCCATTTTTTGCTTCGGTTGTTGTTCGCTTGTTTCGATAATCGTGCCATACAGCTTTGAATATTATTATTATGGTGATTATTGTTGAGATTATTATTATGATTATGAAAAAAAACAAAAATAAATGACTAAACATTCATATTCGAAAACCCAAGAATAAATTTTGACCATAAACATCAAAAGTCATGGAAAACATACAGACACACACGAAGAGATTAATGCTTATATTCTAATAATAATATTAACATTCATCATTGACAGACATCGATCGATTGAATGCTCTCTCTCTATGTGAACCCCAAAGAAACCAAAATAATGCAAAGAAAACAAAAACCAGAAAATTTTGACTTTGGTTTGTTTTGCTTTGAATAGAAATTCATTCATTTCATTTCATTCCATACACACACACAAACATTGATATCAATATGAAATGAATATTGTTTTGTCCATATAAAATTCATGATGATTTGTATTTTGAAAATTATGAATACAAAAATACAAAGAAAAACAAAAACCACAAAATGAAAATAAAAATAAATAAATACAAAACTTGTGCATTTCATTCATTCATTCATTGAATTCATTTCATTTCATTTGAAATTCATTCGATAATCTTTGTCAATCATGTCAATCTTTGTTTTGCATTCAAAATCATATCACAAAGCTATAGGCTAAAAGCTAATTCAAATTATTGAATTTCAAGACGAAATGAAATTTTTTATGATTTTTGTATGGTCTTACACACACACAGTGTTTTGTGGTTAATTATTGCTTGTGATATTGTTATGATTATTACCATTACCGATTACTATTGATCTGACATATATTTTTGTCTTATTTATCTCCACATTTCGGATTGTTTATTGTTTATTCTATTCATCATCCATTTCATTTATCCATGTTTCATATTCATTTTCATTAATTCATGTTTGTTATGATAACACACGAACGAACGAAAAAAAAAATATATTTGTTTTTTCAATTTCACTGTATACATATGAATTTGATATGCTGTGTCAATGGTGATTTAAATATTTATATTGCATATTTATTCATATGTGTATGATACGTAATTCTCAACAATTTTGAATGAATCAATTGTTGTTGAATTGTCGAGAAGATGTTTTTGGTAAACACATGTTTTGTTTTTTTTTCGATAGATTTAAATTTTGAGAATTTGTTTGAATTTAAATTTGAGTTCAAATATAAAAACATTGTGTTTATTTAAAAGAAAATCATCACAATCAAATTGCATGATAATATATCGATATAATTCAATCGAGAATTTTTGAAAGTCAAGAATTTTGCCAAATCGATTCCGGATTCATATTGAACAACGAATATCATTGATGAACCAGTATGAAAATAAACACACACAAAAAAGCAAAACAACAACCTCTACGAACATTATTGAACCCTAGGAAAAAAAATATTTGAAAAAATACAAATTCAATAATCGAAACTTTAATAATATTAGAAAATGAAAAACATTGAAAAAATATATTTGGAAATGATTTGATTTGTGTATTTTTGTATACATTTTCCATAGTCGGATATATATGTTCGTTTCGATGTTTTCAACGTTGATGTATTGAATTTTTGAAATGATTTGAATGAAAATTTGAATGAAATGAAATGCAATGAAATGAAATGAAATGAACTGAATTGGCTGGCTGGCTGAATGAAGCTTTGAAAAAAAAAGAAAAAATCGTGCTGCACGAATATTTTGAATTTTTTTTTTTATTTTTTCAAAATAAATAATTTCTCGTTTATTTACGCGATTTATTTTATTTTAATGCTTTGTACATTTTTTTTCTGGCTGTTTTGTTTGGTTGAATATATATATATATACATTTGTTTGTACATAACAAATATATACATGGAAATAGACATTATCATCATCATCATCAACCACATTACGGACATTACCTTTTTTTGTTTTTTTTTTTTTTTTTTTGAATCATGAATTTTTATTTTTTATTTTTTTTTCCACTGATAATATTAGCACAGATATATCAATATGAAATGTTACAAGAATGTAAATATATATACACAGGTTATATTCAACCCAAAAAATATATAAATGAATAAATGAATAAACGTTGGAAAACATTTATTTTATTTCGATTTGATCAACAGGATTTGATGTTTTGTTGCTGCTGATGATGATGCTGCCGCTGCTCGGATGTTTCGCATCGTTTTTTTTTTTTTTTTTTTTTTTTTGGTTCGGATGGTTCGTAATTGATTCGGTTTGATTGAATTTTTTGAATTTTTGAAATTTTCAAATTTAACCAATCGAGAAAAAAAAATTTGTCAAAGTCAAAATCAAAGCGATTGAATTGAAATGACCCTTTAATTAAAAATTAAAAGCCAATAAAAATTTTCAATCATTGAATCATCATCACAAAATATTTTTTTTTCAAATAATGGGTTGTCCCATAAGTTCTTGTCGGTTATATCGTAGAAAATCATTGCAAAAATCGGCAAGAACTTATGGGACAAACTAATAATACAACAATCATGTCATAAAGCAATAAATTTGCAGAAAAAAATTCAAAGACAAACACCAACACCACCACCACCAAAAGGCAAATTGTAAATGATTTTTTTTTATTATTGTCATTTATTTATTTGTGTATTTGTGCATTTATTCATTTCTTCTTTACCTTTTTAACTTCACAGATTTAATTGCATCTGAATCATTTTGATTTGAAATTTTAAATTACCGATTTCAAATTATATTTTTTTTTATTGCAAAATATTATTGTTTTCGATAGAAAATGAATGGAATACATAAATGAATGAATTTAAAAAAAAGTATTAATTGCAATTGTATTAATTTTTATTGTATTTGTATTTGTTTTATTTATTTATTTTTATTTTTATTTTATTTAAACTTGTACAATATCAATTATTTTTCATTTATATTTTTGCCATTATCGATCTATCATTTATTGTTATTATTATTATTATGATTGTAATTATAATTATTTAACGCCTCTCTATTTCTATCTATCTAATTTCAATTTTTTTTTCATTTTTTGAAAAAAAATTTGCCTCACGCAAGCATTTTCTCTGCCATGCAATGCATGTGTGATTGAAGTATATTTTTGATGTGTAATGTGTAATATGCATGTTTGTGTTTCGCATTTTAGCTGTGTTACACACAAACAAACATACACACACATTGAAATATGTGTGTTTTAAATGTATTAGGTTGTCCGAAAAGTTCATTTTACTTTATCCATAGAGTTGCTTATGAAAATCGGCCATAACTTTCCGGACAGCCTAATATATTTCTTTCTCTCTCTCTTTTTGATCATTAGTATTTTTTCCCTTGTTCATACAAACACTGGAATCTCTAATTTTATTTTTTATTTTTTTCAATGGACAACAGCCGATATAATAAAATAAATGAAAATTTTTTTTAAAGCAATCAGTTGATCATTGGCTGTGTAAGCGTAAAGATCGTTTGTACATGAAAAATTTTTGTTTATTTGAAAATAAATAGATGAATATTTGAATCTAGTGTAATTTGATTTTGAGAAAATTGAAAATTTTTAAAATCAAAACAATCAAATATCAGCGTTTGTGATTTGTGATCATCAATATGACAATAACAATTGTTAATAATTTGCCCAATCCAAAAAACAATTCATTAATTTTAAAAAAATCAAAACTAAACAATTAATCGACAAAATTTTAAATCGAATCAATCGATTCAATGTGAAATACATTTTTAAAAAAAATTTTACCAGAATTAAATTTCATACAAACATCTGGTCGTATTATTGTATCGTATTATTGTTTTCGACAATAATTTTGAACGAAATAACAATAGAAGCACTAATCCAAATAACCACAACAACAACAACAACAGTAGCCCTAAGCAGCAGCAGCATTTGAAAATTTGAAAAATTATTTTTGAAAAAAACAACAAAGCGACAAAGAATATTAAATGAATTTTTAATGAATGAATAAATAAATAAATAAATAATCAAATTTTTGATTATAATTTTAAAATAAAATAATCAAATATCATTCAATCTATCCAACGATTATTCATCATTTGGTTACCATAGCGAAAATGACTGAAAAAAAAGATGGATAAAAGATAGAAAATATAAACAAAAATACAATAACGAATCTAAATGCATAAATATGGTGAATACATCCTCATAAATATTTAGTGTTTTCCCCATTTAAATGATGACAATGATAAAACTAATAATTTTATAACGATTGTTTCATGTATTGTCATAACTGTCAAACGGATTGACT
The DNA here is from genome assembly GCA_002943765.1 of Psoroptes ovis. Classification (NCBI taxonomy): domain Eukaryota; kingdom Metazoa; phylum Arthropoda; class Arachnida; order Sarcoptiformes; family Psoroptidae; genus Psoroptes; species Psoroptes ovis. The sequence goes on along the minus strand of PQWQ01000004.1, from coordinate 3,857,873 downwards.
AACTTTAATTCATTTGAAGAACCTTCTTTGAGAAACAACCCGAAAATTTGTTTTTTACCCAAAAAAATCACAAAATAATCATAATAATAATCAATCATTTATGATCAAAAAGAATCAAAGAAGATTATAATTCAAATTCAAAAAAATATTAAATAATTAATTCAACAAATGAATTAAAAAAAAATTCCGTTATAAAATTTCTGAAAATTCAAAACTAAAATTCAAATTCAACTTTTGAATCTTCTTCTTTCAACAACAAAGAACACATATATAAATAATAAATAAATACATTAATTCAAAAGTGTTTCAAAACGATTATTCATATATTTATTTATATTCATATATTTTCCGAAATAAACTTTGAAAAAATATAACTTTGAAATTTTTTTTTTTAAATTTCAAAAAATCTTCTTGATCATCATCATCATCAAAAATCATTTCAATTATTCATCATCATCATCATCATAATCAACATTATTCATTCAATTTGAATTAGTTCAATTCATCATTCATTCATTTATGTGTATCAAATTTGTGTTTTGTATGTGCGTGTTTTTATATAAAATATTATTCATAATTTATTATTATCATATTTTGAATTTAAATAATGGAATTTTTCGATTTAAAAATACAAATAATTTCACAACAAACACATACATACATCCATACAAATATGAAAGTATGAAATTTTGAAAATTTGAAAACAGTAAATTTGATAGATATATTTTTCATATGAAATATTTTAAAGCATCCGTTATTATTATATTGTAATATATTCTAGATTTATATCAAAGCATCATCATCATTAGCAGCAGCAGCAGCCTCAAATTTCAAATTGAAAACACATGAATTTCTATTGAAATTTTCAATTGAATGAATGATGAATCAAATTCACACATTTTGTAATTGTTTTTTCTTTGAAAATTTTCAAAATTTTTAAAACGTTTTCAATGATTTAAATATTTTTGTTGTTTGTTTGTTTCAAATATTTTAACAGTGTCAATTGTGTGCTTTGTACTAATTTTTATCCGAATTTTTCTCGTCCATAATTCATCGTGTATTCACATTCATTCATATGAACACAATCCACAATAGAAAAAAGCAGCAGATTCATCATCATCATTCAAAAAAAAAAGATTTAATCAAAAATACAAAACACGTACGTAGATTTTCTCTGTTTGAAATAATATTTTTGAAAAAAAAAATAAATTTCCGAGAAAAATTGAAATTTTAAAATTTTAAAAATTTAAAAAATTAAAAAACAATTTTTTTGTTTTCAAAAATCCGTTACAATTTCGATTAACATACATTTTGGCGAGAATAATAATAAATGAATGAAAACATGTACAATACAAAGAATTTAAATTTCAAATAACTGAAAAAAACAATTATAATTTTAAAATTATTTGAATTTTTTTTTTTTTTTTTATAAAGCATCTTTTTGATCTTGTGTATTTTCATTTTTAACATTATTTTAACATTAATTTTTTTTGTGAACAAATATCACAACGTGCATCAAAAAAAACACGTGTATTTAACATGGAACAAATTTTATTATTATTATTATTATAAATGCCTAGTCTAGTTGTTCAAAAAAAAAAAATTGAACAAATAATCAAATAAACATTCAAGCAAAATAATCAATTAAAATTGTTAATGATAATAACAATAATAATAATCAAAAATTAATGATTTGACAGGTCAATTAATGGGTGTAAATTTTTTTTTTGTGCGTCAAAATTAATTTTTCCACCGATTTGATTTCAATTTGATCATAAAAACAAAGAAGATTAATAAGAATTTATTTGAAAATAACCATCATCATCATCATCATCATCATCATCGAAGAAAATAAAAACCTTTGCTTTCAATTCGCCACGAGGTAAGCAATGACAAATTAATCGATTGTCAAATTTTGAAATTATTAAAATTTAAAATTTGAAATATTTGCCATAATTCCGTTGTTTCAATTTATTTTTTTGAAAAACCTTTGAAAATTTTTTTTTTTTGAAATTTATCCCCTGTCTATCAAGTCTTATTAAGTCATCAAAAACATTATTTTATTGTCACTATCTATCTTAATTATCATCATTATTGATTAGTATTTGTTGATTAGATTATATTAAATTGCTAATCAAATATCATTGATTAGCAACGAGAAAAATGTTGACAATGATTTTTCTCAGTCAAAGTCATTACTATCGATAATTAATAGGTGTTTATCTTTGAATGAGTGAAAATTTTTACAAGGATAAAATTAATAGTTGATATATTTATAAACATTTTTATTTCAATTCAAAACGCCCCGAAGAAATTCTCCAATTTTTTTCATTTGTATCATTTTGGAATTTGAAATGATTTTCAATCCATCAATTCCATTTGATTTCAATCAATTTGAAATATAATCACAAATTTATTTAATTATTTTGTAGTTCTTTTCAATTTTTTTTTCGAAAACTTAATTTATCTAAATCAATCAATTTTGAGGCAGTGAATCAAAATGAAAATGGAAGCATTTAAGTCGAAATAATCCATTTCAAATAGAAAATTGAGTAAAACTGATAAACACAATAAATTGATAAATCAATTATATGATCAATTGATTAATTGATTCAGTTCAACATTTATTTTTTTCGATTATTTATGATTGACATTGAAAATTTCATGATACAAATATATACATTATTTTTAATTAATTTCATTAATTTTCGTTCATTCATTCTGTTTTCACATTCATTTATTTTCTCGATCAAATTCTAGAAAAAGCCATAAAGCAAAATTTGATTTGAATTTGATTCAAACAACAAATCACTTGAATTTGAATACGATTTTTTTTGTTTGATTTTGGTTTAATTCATAGAAGAATGGCATGAAATTACTTTAAATCTGAAACAATTTGACTTGATTCAAAGCCTCTTGTATTTTTCACATTTATTGTTTTGTTTTCTTAACGTATTTCAAGCGAGTTTTGACTTTTTGAATTTGTTTGTTTTATAATTTATCTCATTCATTATATTTATTTAAATTTCAATTATAATTTGTCGATATTATATATTTGATTGTTTCAATTTATGTTCCTGTGATGTGTGTGTGGCCTTTTATATTTATTTATTTATTCAATTATTTACATTTATATTCGTATAATTTCGACAAAAAAAATTGATCAAAAACACTATTTGTACCTTTTGATTCATTATTAAATTTGTCGAAGCTGTTTGTCATTATTGAATTCGTAATTATTGTTGAATAATAATAATTCAAATTACTAATCATCATCATCATCATCATCGTTGCTTATAATAATATTAAACAACAAACGAAACGAAAATGATGATAATAACAATAACAATGAGAATAACATCGACAATCTAAGAAAAATAACATGAACATCGATGATTGCAAACAAATAGCAGACGATTCATAGCATAAAGTGAATATGTGTGTGTATACAATGCATATAATATACAATCAATTGATGTGAATAATAATAAAATTTCAAGTATAATTCTATGACCAACTTGTGAACATCAAGAAGAATCTTCTTCTTCATCTTGATTTTGCTTGAAATGACCATAAGCTTTTGCTTTGATTATTTTTCTTATTTCTTATTTTATTATTATTTCATTTCTCTCAATCATCTTTGCAAATTGGAAAAGTTGAATTGCTTTCAGCTTTCAAGATCGTGACATGACACTGATGATGATGATGATGATAAGAAAAATTCAAGAAAAATTCAAGAAAAAATAATGAAACGAATAATGCAGCGAAATAAAGAATGGATTTTTTTTAAAGAAAATTATAAAAATTATGAAAAATATTCTCAAATCATTGAATAATAATAATAATAATAATGATTTCATGAACATCTTTCATGAGTATAAATATAAATTTTTTTTTTTCAAATTATTCAATTCGTGTTTCAATTCAGCGAGAAAACAAAAAAAAATATTTTTAGTATTAGTAATAGTATTAGAAATATAATTCAAATATTGTATTTTTTTAAACCGTCCATCAAATTTCACATTCAAAACAATTGTCCATGTCCATGTCCATATTTTTTTCGTTAAATCTAATATTTCATAACGATGATCATCATCGATATTGATCAAAATTTGAGCTGTGAAAAAAGATTGAAATTTGTAGGAAAAATGTTTGATTGTTTTGAATGTAATTTTTCGTGTTTTAAAATATGGAAAATGAAATTGAAATTCATTGATTCTAAAATTCTCATAAAACACAATATTTCATAATCTATTCAATTCATTCAATATATGATTGGATTCAATTACTGAAGAGATCGATGGATCACCTCAATTTCAAAATTGCTCATTTTTCGACCCTGACAATCATTTGAAATAGTTAGTTTTCAAGAATTTTCCATTCTTTTCCATTGAAAAAATATTTTTCTCAATCAATTTCTCTTTTGCCCTTACCTGAGGCTTATCAATATTTTTATTATCGAAAAATTTTCATTCGAATCCGTTTTTCTATTGTTTATTATTTGCTATTTACCTTCTGTGTGTGTGTTTGTACGAATAATAATAATAATAATAACAATCGATTACATATTGAACATGAAAATGGGAAAAAAAAAATAATCAGAGTAAATCAGAATGTTCAACATGAAAATTGACAAAACTAAACAGAAGAATCGCTTTGAATTGAATTGCAATTTTTTTTTTCGATTAAACATTGGGCGTTTTCACTTGAAAACAAGCTAATAAAATAAAATATTTACAAAAAACAAAATTAATGACATTGAAATAATAATGTGAAACAAATTTTTGCGCTTTTGTTTTGGTTGTTGCCTTTGATAACAACAATAATAATAACACATAAATATCAATATCCATATCAATATACCCAGTAAAATAATTATAAATCATGTTTTCGATTAACAATATGCAATGAATAAATCTGCATTGATACATGATTAGTCACCAAATCATGAAAAAAAACATGGTAACAATTGATGGATATTATTTTTGGTTATTATTTTCAATTTTTTAAAATCGATAAATATTAATACAATTAAACAATATGTTTAAAAAAATCCAATCACAATACACATCAGGTCATGCATTAGTATACAAATAATTGATTGATCTTGATCTATTCGATTAGATTATTAACTTTGAATATCATCATCATCAGCAATAATAACAACATAACGTGACTGAAACAAATGATATTTGCAATGCACGGCAAGGGTGGGGGGAGGAAGATGAATGAATATTGCTGTAGCTGTAGCTGTAGCTGCAGCAGCAGCAGCAGTTACATTGCAATATCCCTCAAATAACACAAATATATTTATTATCATTAAATAATCACAAATTATGATTATTATTATTATAACATTGTATATGTTATATACAAGGTGCATACACTCGTTCATTCATTCATTTGTTCAGTCATACAGGTATTCAATACTATTTTTCCACTAATATTTCTACGATCATCATCATCATCATTGATGTCGGAAAATTTTTCATCATGTCCATCATCATCCACATCAAAAAAAAAAAAAAAAAAATCTATCCAACGATATAAGAGATTGATGAATATCAAAAACAACAACAATAATTCATGATTCTTAAATAAATGAAAAATAAAATAAAATAAATTGTTTGCTATTTCATTGTTGAAGCTTTTGGTTTGACCATTTCATTCATTCATTGATCGACAATAGATGTTTAAAGCTTTCGTTCACAAATTTATGTATTCAATGTATCTGCGAATCTGTATGATGTCGTTGCTGTTGCTGCTGCTGTTGCTGCAGCAGCAGCAGCTATGAACGGTGATCATCTTTAGTTGAAGATTTTTTTTTTTTTTTTTTTGATCATTTCTTATCCAATATTTCTTCATATTTCAAATATCAAATCCAAAATAGCCAAACAACATGAAGATCTATGAGCAAGTATGAGCAAGTAAGGAATTATGCTTTAGCTTGTCTTCTTCGTTAACAAAGTCAACGAAAAAAAAAATGTTCAAAATCGTGACCAGCTGTCTAAAAAAAAAAAAAAATTTCTTATGATGATTTTAATTCATTTCAAATGGTCGATAATGTTGTTTTTTTTGCTTCTAATTCTTTGCTTTGCTTTTGCTTTGTAAAAATGATTTACCTGGCTTCAAAAAAAAAAAAAAAAAAAAATAAAAAAAAATTAGATAAATATTAGACGAATAAATGAATGAATGAATGAATGAACATTTCAAAAAATAAAAATAATAAAAAAAATGCACGAGAAAACGATTATAATCGCCATGAGCATATACATCTGGATATACATCATCGAAGATAAAATAAAATAAAATAAATGAAATTTTTTTTTTTTAGAAAAATTCAAAATTAACAGAAAAATCAATGATTAAATCATGGAACTTATTCGTAATCATATTATTTGTACGATTATTATTTCATTATTATTCGTATTAGTATTCGTATTATCAGTTGTATCATTATTATTATTATTATTATCAGTTATTTTCAATTATTATTAATATTTTGAAAATTATCGAAAAATATTTTTTTCTTCTTTTCAAAGCCAATTTGATCGAGAGATTTCATTTGATAATAATAATAATAAAATTGATTATATTTGATTATATAAATTTTATTATTATTATTATTACATTGATTATTATGCAAAATTTTTTATTATTTAAAACATGAATTTTGAATATTTTTTTGTTAAATAAATTTTATTCAAGGTTGTTCGAAAAGTTCATTCCGTTTAATCAATGTGAATTGTTCATAAAAATTGGCCAGAACTTTCCGGACAGCCTCGAATACAAATCATATTCAAATGAAATGATGTTTCATATTCAAATATCATTGAAATTTTCCATTTTATTCTTTCACGATTTTGATTCACAAATTTATAATTAATCAAAATCAAAATCAAAAAAAAAAAAAAAAATTTGATTTTCTTAGTAAAGATTTTAGGTCAAACATTAATTGTATGTTGAGCATCGAGTGTAAAACGAGAGATTCAAAAGTTTTAATTTAAAAATTTTTTTTCAAAAAATCAAATATTTGAAATTATATTAAAATCACTTTAAAACGATTTCAGCCGGGTTTTTCATTGATTTCTGCGATGACTATGGCAATCTATGGCGCCGGAAAATCATTTTGACAATTGATTGATTTGAATTGAAATGATTTTCAAAATGATCGTAGATCGTAAACGATGATGATGACAAGTAAAATAAATTGCTCCTGTTTTAAAAATTGTTAAATGTTTGACCAGTGATTTTTGTTGTTGTTGTGGCTGTTGCTGTTCACAATGATTTGAATAGTAATTTGTTCAATCAATGGAAAATCAGAACACACACAAGAAAATGAAAGGGGTAGAAGCTGAAAAATAATTATTGAAATTAAAAATTTACAATTAAGGTGCATGCAAGACTGTGTGCAAACAGATTCACTCCTTCGGTTAATAGTAACTTGTAATTTGTAAAAAAATAAATTCAAATACATTCATTCATTCATTCAATTATTTATCTGTTGATTAATGTTGTTGTTTTCAAGGAATGATGAATTGAATTCAATCTGTATTTAATGTTCATGGTTTCATCCTTCTCACATTTAATTTCATTTGAAAAAATTTAATTCAAATTTCAAATCAAATTCTTGAATGATACATTTTCTATTCTGGCATTCACCATTGAAAAATTGATTAACTTTTCAATTGATTACAACCAAATGAAACATTGATTCTATCCGACCGACCGACCGATTCATTATTCATCTATCACTGATTCAATTTTCAAAAAAAAAAAATTTCTCGAGTTTTCATTCATATCGTTCAATGGGGTTTGATTACTACTAATTAATTATTTAAGTTTTCACTTGTTTTTTTTGATTTGAAGTGATTTGAGTTTTTTACTTTGATTAAAATAAAAAAAAATTTACCTGTTTTTTCTTTAATATTTTCTACCTGTTACTTGTCATGTTTCATTCGAAACATTCACCTGCCATATACATATATGTTCATAGAATATTGGATGATCATGATGATGAAAGAAAGAAAATTTCAAGAAAATTAATTGATTAAGCCTCCTTGATTGAGCTTCTGGTAATTTTTTATTATTTATTTATTTATTCCACAAATAAATAATACATGACTGTTTAATGTGTTTGTTGGTGTGTGTGTGTGTGTGTGTGTGTGTGCTATGCCATGCTATGCCAATATGTTTTATTTTATTTAATTGAAAGCAAACGATGGTGTACTGTGTATGTGTGTTTCAACATTTATTACTTAAACATTATTTTCGATGTAGTAAGCAAGCAAGCAAACAAGTAAATAATAATCAAAAAATGAACAAGAATGTCGACAATTTGTAATGATAATCACGATTTTTATTTTTTTTTTTTTTTTTTTTGAGAAATTCTTCTATTTTTTTTGAATTTTTGAATTGATATTTGTGAAATAATCTTAATGATGATGAAGGGTGGAAAAAACAAAACTTTAACAAATCATTTTGAATTTTCCTCAGAAAATCTGAAACGATTAAGGCTTTATTCTTTGCAAATGGTGAAATTCAGAAAAATTCAAAAACAACAATGAATCAGCGTCCATCTGAATCCTTCAGAATCGAAAGATTACTTTACGAAGCAGTTTTGTGGCCCATTTTCCAAAATTGATCTATTTATTTCCATTAAAACTCTCAGCTAAGCAACACTGGTGGCTATACATAATCCAACAAACAATTTACTCAATTGATTCATTTCAAGTTCAATTCATTGACACCTGTTTTTTATTTCATTACTCAGTCCATTTACAAAAGATGGACAATAGCAACAACAGCTACAATAGCATTCAATTCAATTGCTTTTAAAACAGAAAGAAATATAAATCGTGATGTTTATCGTTTGGCTATTTGAATTGAATTGAATTGAATTGAATTTTTGTATAGATATAATGATGAAATACATGAACAAAAAGCTGAATTGAATTTGACATTTTATCTATTATTATTTCATTTAATATTTTTCAAATGAAAAAAATTCTCATATCGATTTTGACCAAAAAAAATTTGAAATAATAATAATAAAAATCATTAAAACATTTGAAATAAAATCTTGCCATTGATATTTGGAGAACACATAAAATATAGAAATATCGATCTGATATTATTTAAACAATTCATAGATTCATAGATTTTTTTTTGTTTTGGTCAATTCAATTGAATTTTTTTCATTTTTTTTTATGCTTCGAAAGAAGAATAAAATTCAATTCAATTCAAAAAATTTGATATCAAATCAATCGATACGATTGGGTTCGAATAAATGCTGATAACAACAACAATACCCCAAAAAAAAACGATGATGATAATCATTTGGTCCGTAGAAAAATAAAAATGATGCTTCACAAAGAATAGGGCGATAAATGATCCATTGTTCTGATGGCAATGATGGTGTTGGTGGCGGTGTTTGTACCTTTGCCATCATCATCATTATCATCATTATCATTGATTATATTGATTTTTTTGACCATTTCACCATTCATACTCATTGATATCATATCTGTGCATGTATGTAGTATTTGTATTGGATGCTATTATTCTTATCGATCATTCAGATATGACCAATTCATTTCAATTCATATGAATGTTTCGACTTTTTTAAGTTTTTTCCTATTGATCGATTGATTGATTGATTGATAAATTGAATATATCAATTTTTGAATAAATGACTCAGTCAAATAATGATTGAATGAAATAATAATAATTTTCCAATTTTTATTTTTTTGTTATTTCATTTCAAATTCAATTTCAATACAAATATCAATTGCATTGTTCGTTTGTTTATTCAAATCCCGATCAAATTCACGAACAATTCAAATGTGTGTATTTATGTATTCAATTTTTTTTTGTAGATTTTTGAAATAATAAATGGATATATTTCCGTCATTTTGATTTTCATTGAATTCATATGAATTCATATTCAATTGTAAAAATAAATATGTGTATAATTGAATGTTTATATTTGCATTTATTCATTTATATTCACATTTATATTCATTTAAAAAACAAAAATATTATCACACAAAGAATTTGCTTTGATTTCAAACATTTTTCCATTTGTTTTCTTTGAATATTTTTCTGCATTTTTTGATTGATTTGCAGTTGTTGTTGTTTCGGATTGTCATCGTTGGCCAGACAACAATTCGATTCACAAAGAAAAACCAATAAACAACTCTATTTATTTACATAAAATATTGAAAATTCCAAGTGAAAATATTTATGAAAAAAAAAACCCACACACAAACACATAAATTTGTACCTAAAATACCAGCAAATAACAATCTCAAAGGAAAATTCATAATCAAAATATCAATTCCTAGGCAACGTGCAATTGTTGCTTTGTTATCGAAACGAAAAATATCAAATATATTGATATTATGTCAAAGAATTTGACAAAAAATAATTCAAACATCATAATAATTCATTTATTTATTTATTTATGTATAGAAATATATATGTAAAACGATAAATTATTCGAGAGAGAAAAAATTATGAATACAAATGTATATCAAATGGACATATATAAATATCATAAATTTGATAACAAAGTAACAAAAAAATCTTTGAACAAATATATATACCCAAAACTATCATGTGGAATAGTTTGAATGAATAAACAAAATGGATAAATAAACAAAAAAAATTCTTGATAATAATTCCAATTGAATTGAATCAAATCAAATAAATACAAAGTTCAAATAAATGTATGAAAAAAAATCAATGTTTTATTTGTAATTTGAAAATTTGAAATAAAATAAAATAAATTGAAATGAAATACAAAGATAATGGCGATAAACAACAACAACAACAACAAGCCCATTCATTCACAATAATAAAAAAAAATCAATTCAAAAATTCAGTGTATATTTACTTTTATCTTCGAGAAAAAAGTAGGAAAAAAAAATTTTCCTCAAATAACCTTTAACCTTTAAGATACATTAGACATTTTTCACTTTTTTAAAATAACTATTTTCTTCCAAAAAGATTTTATTCTTAATTCTTATTTATTTATTTAGTAAGGAATTTGCTACCAACTTTGATCGTTGTTTTAATATCTTATTTTCTTCTTCGATATTCTATTCGTATTACATTTTTTAAAACACTTCAAAGATTCGATAACAATTATCAATTTTGAAAAAGAATCATCTTCTATTTGATGCTATTGCTATTCACACAGGATTGATGAAGTGTCATACTTAATGTCAGACACTTTAATTTCAATTTTTTTCTGTTTTTTTTTTTTTTTGATCTACTTATCATTATTATCATCACTATCATCATCATCATTATTATTCATTTAAAACATGTGTATAGCCATAGAGATTAGGTATGCAAGATCAATTTATTTATTAGAATTCAATGAATTACGACTAAATGAATGATGTTCAAATGACTATAAATTGATACATACGGTACAAAAACATTGCACACACACACACTTTCACCACTTGTGCACTCATATATATATATCAATGATATTTCATCTTGAATTTTTGAGATAATTTTCCCTTAATTTTCAACAATGTTTGATGTTATTTTTTAAGCCTAAAAAATTATTTGTGTAGGTTGTCCTTTGATGGTTTTTTTTAGGGTATTTCTACACTTATATCTTGCTGATTGATCACCAAAAACATATTCATATTGATGAATGAATGAATGAATGACATAATAAGATCATTAAATTTTTAAATATATATTTTTTTTCTTTGATTTAAAATTGATGTTTTTTTCTGAAATATTTCCGAAGGTAACAAAATGATGGTCAATTTTTTTTTTATTTATTTAAAATGATCGCACCTTAAAAATTCTTTAAAACAAATATGGCCATTTGATTTTGACCAAAATGACAACTTCAAATTCAATGCTTTCAAGTTGAATTTTTGATCATCAAAAATCATTGAAATCGAAATGTTTTTTGAATTGAATTCAATATTTCTTAAAGAAGATTGGAATCACAATTTTAGATAAAATAAGATTAATTTCGCCATTATTGGTGAATGAAAAAAAAAATATAGATCAACATTCAGCATCAGCATCAATTTTAATAATTTCAATTTTTTCAATGATAATAATAATAATAACGATGATGATGTCAATGGACAATTGTTTATATAATTTATATGGTTTGTTGCGGCCACAGCTGTCGATGATGATGATGCTTTATTTTATTATTTTAATATTTCATAATGATATTGACCATCAAAATTTTTCGATCATTATTATCATTATTATTATATCAAAATTATATTCATAAATATATAACATGACCACGATATTCATTCGAATATATATAATAATAATAATAAAATCAAACTGAATAATATCATAAATTACGTTTATAATATTTGATATTATTCAATTTTTTGTTCTTGAACAATTCAATTCCAATATATAAATTATACATTATTTACAATTATACATATATTCATATGAATGAATGAATGAATGAATGTCAATTCTCATATATATAAAAAAAACGTTGAAATAATACCATACAAAATGATGTTTCATTATTGGCCATTATCATTCTCATCATCATCATCATCATCATCATCTTAATCATCTTAATCATCAAATGTATCACGACATTTACCTATCAGCAGCAGCATTAATAATAATAATATGAATAATGATGATGATGATGATGATGATGACAAATTCATTTGAAATGAAAATGTCAATGTTGGAAAATCAGAGGAAAAAATCCAAGAAAAGCTTTTCAAAATATAATGTGAACACTGAAATTTATTCAATGTGGCTTATTATTATTTTATTATTAATTTCAATTTTTCAAGTATTTCATTTGAAAAATAAAAAAATGAAAATAATTAAGAATGACATACGTTGAATTATATTAGTGATTCAATTGATTTCACAATATTCCTTAAAATAATAATAATAATCTCGAAAACAAATCGTGTGAAAAATTGATTTCAGAAAAAAAAGAAAAGAAATATTTGATAAAATTCAAATTGAATTTAATTCATTTTTTCAATCATTTTGTCGGTATAATTTAAAAATAACACACACACACTCATCTAAACCCCATGAATCCAGTGTTGAAGCTACAGTTGACCATTTGAAATTTCCATATACATTGTTGTAATTACATACCCTTGTCATAGATATCATGATTGATCAAAGTATATTGTTCCGGGCAATGACAATGATGATAATGGTGATAATGGTAAAGAATATTTTTTTCAAAATGAAATGATTCCGGTTTGATATATAAATATATGAATTCTGGAAACAATTCAATTGTGAAATTGATTTGCCGAAAAATTTTGATTTGAATTTTATGTGTTTTGCTTTGCTTTGCTATTTGGTTTTTTTTTTGACAATTTTTCGCATCATTTTCTCATTGAAAAATAATAATAACACATGTGTTATTAAATTTAAAAGATGGATATCTTCATGTTCAAATTTGTTTGTTTGTCTATGTGTGTATGAATTGTACAAAAATTTTGACCATTAAACAAGCTGAAATGAATGAACATTTGTTATATACGATAAACGATGAGCAACAGGTTGTTGCGTGTCTTCAAAATTTTTCAAAGACAAAAATTTTTGAAAAATTTCAAATTGTATTGTAAAATGATTGATCAATATGATTGTCGATTGTTTGTTTGTTTATTTGTTTATTTATGCAATTATTTCTCCAATTTTCTTTCATTTTTTGTTGTATTTGATATATTTTCGTGATCCGAGGACACATATTTGTGTGTCTGTGTTCGATAAATGATGATAATAATATTAAATTTTTTATTCAATAATCAACAATATGATGGTCATTACAATCATTTTATGTTTTGATAATGTATCGATAAATAATGATGATATTTTTCGATTTGTTTTTCTTTTCGATAATAGTTAATGTCAATCATAGATTATATATGTGTTATTAGTAAATTATAATGATTGCACCAAGGTGTAATCAAACTGACAAATATTTTCTTGTCTTGAAATTTCCATTTTCAAAATTTATCAATATTAAATTCTCACGAAATGTTTGCATTTTATTTGATTTTTATTTCAAATTCAGACTGGAATCAATAAATTTGGTCGATAATTTTATCCGACAATTTCAAGAAAATGATTAGACAAAAATCTTCAAATTTTACAAGCCATTTTTGGCTGTGTTTAGCGATTATTTCAACAGTTCAAATACCATCGATCATCGGTTCACATCAATCAATTCATTTGGATTCGCTCGGTCATTATCATGGTATTGTCATTGGTTTTGATAATAATTTCGAAACATTTGAACCAACCAATATCAATACAACGATTGTTTCAATTATGGTAATTTTGTTTTTTCATTGAATTTATTGGTTTCTAAATGATTCAATACTTTTTTTTTCTTCAATAACTCATAATAGAGTCAATTACAGCGTACATCATCGATATTGAAAGAATTAATGTCAGTACAAATATCTGATGTGACGATAATTTTGCCAGATAAATGGAAAATCGATGTGAATGAATTACAAACATCGACATCAATGCAATTCGATGTGCGTGAATCAAAAGGACCATATCGATCATTGTCGGATGCTGATATTTTATATACAAGTATGTTGAATCAAGTGTATCAAATGTTTAAATTATTAAATTTTTTATTCAAAAAATATTCAAATAGATGATGATAAAAATCAAATTCTTACAATGCAATATGGTGATTGTGGTGAAGGTGGTATGGCCATAAATTTCCCAATGCAATACATTTCGGATGAATATTCATCACGTTTGCTTGCACATCAATGGCTATTATATCGTTATGGTGTTTTCAATGAATTTGGTTTTGAAGATGATTATACTTATCCTGTTTATTATTCAATACCAAATGGTGGATTGAGAGACGATAAACGACCAAAAATTAATTCATGTTATCAAGGCGTTAATCCACAATTTAAATATTCGAATAATTGTAATAATGAAACTGATCCGAATAATGGTCGTCCAGTGAATCCAAATTGTGATGTGATTCCAATGAAAAATTCAATACGTTCATCATTTATGTATTCACCGATTTCAGTTTCCGAATATATTTTATGCAATTCATCAACACACGATTATCAATCACCTACGAAACATAATATTATTTGTGATTATCAATCAATGCAAGATGTTATTGTGAAACATAATGATTTTGAAAGGTATATTCGTATTCCAAATCGATTCCAAATCATAATGATTTTTATTTCAATTTAAATTGCAGATATAAACCAAATTTCAATGGACAACATCTCGATTCAAACATATCGACATCATTGATTAGATTTCAAATATTACAAAATAGAAATGAATTAAGTGATGATCAATCAATCAAAGTAAATGTACTATATGCATTGCCAAAAATTGGCTCAAAATTCCTTGAATCATCAATGGAAACAATTAAAAAAATTGGTTTTTTCCAACATCAAGCATTATTCACATTATATGATGAAAGTATGGTAAAAATAATACCTGGTTGGCGGCGTTCATCTCAATTGTCAATGTTTTTCATCGATGATAATGATGATAATGATAATCATAATCATAAATTAAAATTACGACAAATATTTGAACAAATATCGAAACAATTTGACAGTGTTATTGGTTCTGGTACATGTGTATTTTTTTATTCAGGCGCTATGTCAATTGAAAATACTGATATTGATTATATTGAATCGATTGCTGATTTATTAAATCGTAAAAATATACGTTTACAAGTTATTATTTATGATCAAGTACCGACTAATGATGTATTAAGATTTTTTGATCAATTAAAATTGAAATTAAATAATTTCGTTTCAATTGATTATGCATTCAGTCAAACAAATCCATCATCATCATCGATAGTTGCATTTCGTACACAATTAACATCAATCATCAGTACAATTCTGTTTGATTTATTAAAAGATTTAACTGAACAAAATCATTTGCTACTAAAACGTGAAACAGTACGTTCAGATGATCAATCTGGTATTGAATTTATTATCGATCCAACATTAGATCATACCATTGTATTGATTGAAATGACGACCAATGGTAAAGGATCAGATTTAGTTATGAATTTCAACCTTAGTGATGAATATCGTAATATTATTCAATTTCAAACATTTGAAACATATGATAAAAGTGTTGTTATTAATTATAAAATGAATAAAACTGGTCGATATCGTTTCAATTATCATTCAACTAATATAAACACATTCATTACAATCACTGTACGTGTTTTATCGGAGAAAAATTCCTATCATTCTTATAAAGATGCTTTATTATCGGCCAAATGTTGGATACAAGCAAGTAAATCAAATCCATTACGTGGCTATGTTCAAATCAGTCAAGGATTAAATGGTCCCATTTATGATGCTGATGTCAGTTTTTCTGCACGATCATTTACACGAACACTGCAAAGACAAGAAATTACGCGACCATCAAATGATAATGGCCGCGGCAATCCAGACATTACAGCACATGATGGAATATATTCAGCATATTTAGACTCATTATTAAATGCCAATAGTGATTCTTATGGTGCCGCATATACAATCGTAGCTAAGATTATTGGCCATAAAATTGCTATGAAACCTGGAAATTTTGGCAATACTGTCATGTTCAATAGCAAGGCACGTTGTTGTGGCAGTGAAATCAAAACAAATGGTGACATTATTGAATCGAAAACATTTGAACGTATCGTACATTGTGGTTCATTTTATTATAATTCACAAAATGAAAATCATCAAATAATTCCTAATTATGCAATTCGTGATTTACGAATAACAGATTTAGATGCTAATAATCGTACAGTATCGCTTGAATGGAGTTCACCATTTTATTACGCAAGAAATGATCAAAATCAACCAATCATTATCAAAGCATTTTATTCAAACAGTGAAAATTCAAGAATACCATTTGAAATTAAACAATCATTTGATCGAGAACAAAATGAAGCTGAATTAGAAATAATTACTGAAGATGGCAATAATAACGACAATGATAAAAATAGTGATATCAATAATAATGACAGTGACAGTAATAATGATGACATTTATTTACAAACACGAATGATTAATCCAAACGAACTGCCATTACAGTCAGATGATCCAACTATTATATTCGAAACGTTAACATCATCAGCATCATCATCATTTTCATCATCACAACCACCTTATGCAAGATATGAACCAGCTGTGAATTCAATTCAGAGATCACCAGCATCATCGTTTAATAGTTATAATAATAATAACAATAATAATAATAATAATAATGGAATTGTAACCAATTCATTACGACAAATACGAATACGTATTCTTAGCCCGGAGGAAGGTTATTATTTGATCGCTGTCAAAGAACGTAATGATGATAATGAATCGAAACCATCGAATGTTGTCACTGTTTATCTTAAAAGTAATGTAAAAATTAAAAATACTACAACTTTAGCAAATGATAATAGCCGTTTGTCAGGTATTAAAAATTGTCATATCATTATTTGTGAAAAAATTATAGCATGATGTGGCATGTATCATTGAATTGATCTTTTCTATTTTATTTTTAATTTATAATTTTCAACCCTTTCAATTTATTTATAATCATATATCTAACTGACATTTGGGCTGTTGTTTTTTTTTGGAATTTGCATGAAATTTGATTGATTGATTGATTAATTAAATTCTTAAACTAATAATTCCTTTTTGTCTTTAAATAAATAGCTGGACCATATAAAGACAATGGCCGTGGACGACTGCTGCCATGGATTCAGATATTGATCATTTGTATTATTTCAGCCTTGGTTTTATTCATAATAATTCTTGTAATTATATGTTTAACAATACGTCGTTATCGCCGTACAAATAAAGATGCAATGGAAAATGATTATAAATCATCCAATGATAATAACGTATCGAATGCTAAAAATGATTCAAAACATTCGAATAATAAACAATCATATTTCAATGCACAAGATGGCAATTCATTGATTTCAAATTCATTAAATGATAACAACAGAATAGCGCCAAACAGTTCGGCTAGTAATCATACGAGTTGTAGTTCGGTGAATACGACCATTGATAATGGTAATGGATATTTGGAGCCACAACATACTACAACTCCTATTGATCGTGGACAATCGGATCGAATATCATTAGAACCACCAGCAGGACCTACTACACAAGGCAATGTTATGAAAGAATTGAATGTTGCAACTTTATTACCAAATTCATGGGATGCCAAAGAATTACTTGATCATTGGGGTAGAGTACAAGAAGCAAAATTGCGGCAAGAATCGCCATCAAATGGAATCGCAAATGGACAACATGGAATGCATTCAAATTCACCGAGTGTCTTGTCATATGCTGGTAGCTCATCGATTGATAATTACCACAATAATCATACGAATAATCATGTCAATCTTAGCTTTACACATCAACAACCGCCATCAACAATGATACATTCACCAACATCATCATCATCAATCGGACAATTTGGTTTATCGCCTACCGCTTTAACATCAACATCAGCAGCAATGTATTCACCATATTCAAATGCAAGCAGTATTTGGCAACATCAAAAACAATTACAACAACAACAACAGCAACAACATAATCAACAATTACACAATCAACAAATACATTCATATTTATCATTACCATCACCGCCACCACCACCACCACCATCATTATCAACACATCATCATCATCATCATCAACAACAACAACAACAACAACAACATTTATCATCATCAATGATGAATAATATTGATGATAATGGTTTAGCTGAATATAGTGTGGTGCATAAAATTATATCAGCCAATATATCACAAGTGTAAAAAATAATAATAATAATAATTATTTCAAAATACATCAGTCAAAATAGAAAAAAAAATTATTATTATTATTTCCATTATTGTTGTTGTTGTTGTTGTTGTCGCTGTTATATTTACTTGCTTGTTTTATAAAATATATAAATATAAAATACATTGAATATGTGTAATTGATATTGTAAATATTTAAAAGAATTGTTTTTATTTCATTCATCCATTCATTCATTCATTCATTGTTTTTTCATTCAGAATCATTATACATGAATTCATCATCATCATCATCATCATCATTTTTACCAATCAAATATGTCAAATACAAATCGTTTGAAATTATTAATTGAATAATAATTTTAATTTTAATCATAATCATAATTCGATAATACGAAACCAAAAAAGAAAAAATATGAAATTGTAAATTATTTCATTTTCATTTGAAGAAATTAATTTTTGAATAAAAAAATTATTTGTCAAATATAAGAAAAAAGTATCAAAAATATAAATGAATCATTGTCCATCGATACATGGATCGTCGACTAAGTATGGGGCCAAAAAAAAAATTGAAATTGATCATTGATTCAATAATCAATCATCATGCTGATGATTGATATTGACGTAAAATTCCACCTGTCTGTTTTTCATAAATGGATAATAAATTTTCCAATGGTGTATTGGCATCGATTGTCAATACTGGTGCTGGTAATGGGAATTTTTTATGAATTAACCAATCTTCATGTAGTTGATGTAATGATCGTAAATAATCGATTGATATTTTGGATTCTTCTGGGCGGCCACGTTTTTGTATACGTTCAAATACGATATCAGGATCAGTTTGTAAATAGATAATTAAATCGATTGGTGCATCGCCTACAGATACATCGAACCATTTATTCAAAATATTATATTCAAATGATGTTAATAGATTTTTTTGTAGCAAATTTTCTACGAAACAATAACGTGCCGAATACAATGATCGTTCCATGACTTTTACATTACCTTTTTCAGGCATAATTTGATGAATCTATTGATGATAAATATATGGTGAAAATTATTTTTGAAAATTTTGAAAATTAAAAAATACCTTCAACATAGTCAATTGAACATATGATTGAAATGAAAAACTCCAACGATTTGGATCATCAGCTAGCAATTGAAATATATTTACACCATTTACATTACGCCATAAATCAACCGGTTCAGGTATAATCAAAGGATTGTGACAAAATTTCGAACAATTTTCGGCGAATATCGATAAAAATGTTGTTTTACCGCTGCCAATATTACCTTCAACAATAATCTTCAATACATCACCATCATTATTCATATTTTTAATCGATGGATAATTTCTTGTGTCATAGGAGAATAGACGATCATTTTCAAATAAATCTTTTGCTAATAATGAATTTTTATTTATTTTAATATTCTGATCATTATTAAATTCATCATCATCATCATTTGATTTCAATGATGATGGTTTAATGAAAAATTGTTCCATTCTTTTTAAAAACAATGATGAAATTTGTGATACAGAAACAAATTTAATAATCACAGATTTGATGGCGTTTTTGGTAAACACAACGACCGTTGAATGTAGTTTAAGCGCAAAAATTTTAAGCGCAATATTTTTGCCGCCAAAACAATGCAATGTTCTACAACACATTGAATAATGATGTGGTAGTACATTTTGAATGTTGTTGTTGTTGTTGTTGTTTAATAATAGTTTATTTAGTTTAATAATCGAAACAGGTTTAGTTAAGGCATTATTATTATTATTATTATTGAATGAATATTTATCTTTCATAATTAATTTTGTAATTGTAAATATATTTAACTTTTCATTATTTAGTAAATATTGATTTTGGTAAAATTTTTTAAAATATTTTGGATGGAATAATTTAAATATGGAAATATTATTTTTATTTATTAAAATTGACATTTTTTTCCTTAGATTATAGATTAACTGATAAACACATTCAGATAACATTTGAGTTGAAATAATTCAAATTATAATTCAACAAATTATTTTACCAAAAATTTCAAAATTTTATCCATATTCATATGCATGCATATGAGATAAATTTTTGAAAATAAATATAAACATGCTTCAATATTTATTTTATTTCATCATTTAGTTTATGAATAGATTTTGAATGCTTTAAGGCATATAGATACAATTTCTCTCTTCATATATTTTTGTGTCTGTATGCATTTCTTGTAAATATTTTTTCAAAAAATTTTCATGACTCAAATAGTTCATTGTGTTTTTTTGTAGGCAATATTTTGAATGAATTTAAAATATTGAAAAAGAATAATAATCAATGAATGAAAGGAATCAAAATCGATCAAATGCAAGCAAATGAATTCCATTGTATTAATAAAATAAATTCTAGTCACAAAACATGTGAATCTATGAATGTGATTTGATGGAAATTTTTTTTTTTTTTTTTTGAAAAAATATCAATTTCATCTATTCTCTGTCCATCGGTTTTAGTCTCTTTAAATCTGGCATACCTTTGATCTACTTTGGAAAATTTTCTCATTTTTTTCGATACATGAATATGATACCTTGAGAAAACTTGAGATTATTCTCAAGCAAAGATGATACTCAACGTATAGCCAGATATTTCAAAAGAAAAAAACTAGTCCTTTTTCGGATTTAAAGCAGCAACATCGAACGATATAACCAAAAAAAACGAACGAATGAAAAAATAAAAAATAAATACACAAAAATGTTACTGACCTCCATAATTATTAACGATAATGTAAGTATTACGATTATTATTATTATTGAAATTGCATTGATTGATTGTATCCGAGTAACTGAATGAATTTCAATGAATATTTTCAAATATTTGATTATCATCGAAAAAACCTATTGAAAATTCATTATTCAATCCAATTCTTTTTTTTCTCCGAAGGATCATTTGCAGACTCAAAATTTTTTCGAAAATTCAAATTATTTTGAAATTTTTGCTTTAATTATTTCAATTATTTTAATATTTTCGTAATTATCATCATCATCATCATTATATTACAATTCTACATACATCCATACATCTTTTCTTTTTTTTTATAAGTACAATATTTGTCCTTTATTCATTATTTCATTGAACATCAAACAAATAATAGAGCTTTGATGATTATGATTATATTTTATGATTTAAAAAAAAAATAAAAATAAATAAGCAATGATAAAGCATCAAATGTGTAAATGTGTAAATGTGTGTGTGTGTAGCAACAAGAGACGACAATAGCAACAAATATTGAATAAAGAGAATACGAAACTTTGAAATCATCGTTTGAAAAATGAAAATACAAAATAATAAATCATCATTGCAATCATTATTATCATCATCATCATTGAAAAAATATCATGAATTGAATTTTTAATGTACATAGAAAATAATAAAAAAAAGAGAATAATAATAATTTGAATGAATGATAAAACCTTTATAATATTACATTATTATGATTATGATGATTGTTTTTTAAATTGATTCATTTTATTCAATAATAATAATAATTATTATTATCAATAAAACTAGAGATAATAAGCTTCTTGGAAAATATTTTTTTTTCGAAATAAATCCATTTAAAATTTAAATCAATTTTAATTTCATCTTTTTTTTTTTTTTTATTTAATTCAATTCAATCAAATTTAAGTGAATCAATTCAATTCAATCAATCAATCAAAATCTAATCATTTTTATTTTTTCATTGACATTGAACAATAACAATAATCATTGCTTTTATTATTATTTAATTGAAAATTATCATCATTAAATTATTGTTTTTAATTTCTGTTCTGTTTTCAATTTACCACCATAATTATTCAATTATTTCATTTCATTTGAAAAATGTAATTTTTTTCCACATTGACAAAAAATTCAAAAATAAAATTACGTATCATTTAATCAATCAATCAATCAATTATATGGATAATGATGAAATCGATAGATGCCTTTTCATCGATACATTTATATACCTATCCGATTTCATCAAACACACACACACACAGAGAGATTTCACTGATAAATAGATTGATCAATAGTTATCATGACCAAATCAGTCGTTTTTCATAATTTCGTATTGAAATCCCGAATCAATTTCGATTCAAATTTGTGTTTAATTTCAGAAAAAAATGTTCAATTCTTTTCGATAATTCAATTTATTATTATAAATGCATGAATCTCATTTATTTATTTATTTATTCGACATTTTGATTTGTTTGTACGAATTATTTTTATTTTTTTGTTAGTCTCGGATTTCATCAATGAAATCCGTTGTCTAGTTTTGTTGAATGACATGATGATCTATGGATATTTCTATAGATATGATAAAGTGTTGATTGAATAGAGAGAGAGAGAGTGGATGAAGAGAGAGAAATCAATGCCAAAAATGCATACAATGCGTGATAATTTATTAGTGATATTTTCACATATTTCTCACGACATTTTCTTTTTCACTGATCTTCGATCGATCAATTAAATATTTCATTATGAATATATATAAAAATGCCAAACAACCAAATGCAATAATTTTATTTGATTTTCAAAATTTTATTTATTCCATTTTATTCATTTATTTTTATTTTCATTTTTTAATCTATTTCGATAATCCATCATACAGCACAGCAGCAGCAGCAGCAATATGTTGAATGAAACAAATGTCATTGCCAATATTTCATCTTCAATTTGTATGAATAATCATATTTTTAATAATAATAATAATAATAATAGCAATAATTGTAATAATATTAATCATGATGATAATCAAATAATTGTTGATCAATGTGAATTTTCCAATGATCAACAATTGATTTATCGTGGTGAAGGCAATTCAAGCCTGGTCATTGCTATTCGTACGGTAAATATTTGTTTAATTGTTTTTTTTTTTTCATTTTAAATTAATTTTTTTTGAAATTTTTTTTCCCCCAATTTAAGACATGTCAAGTGATACGTTTGTTGAAGTCTGATGCTAAAAAACTTGTAAGCTGATTTTTGATAATTCTCGTAGTATATTTGATTACAAATTACTGATTATTTTCTTGATTCCACAAACAAATAGAGAAATGCAAACGATGTATTGACACATTTATTGCAGCACATCGATTTCAATCATAATATATTGCCCGATATTATTGGTGAACATCTGTTTTCACCACCAAAATTAGTATATTTAGATGATGAACAATTGAAAATAATTAAAAATTTTGTACGAGGAAAAAGGCCATGTAAGTTTGATTGATTGATTGATTGATATTTATTTGATGAAATTATTTATGAAAAAAAAATTTCCATTTAAATCCCTTTAGCATTTAGATTGGAAAAAACATTGACTAATTGTAGCTATGCCTTATTGATGTCTGATTGTTGTACGATTCCACAAACAATCAATTATGATTGGTGTAAAAATTCAATCATTGCTGTTGAGATTAAGGTAATTAGCTTTCAATATTATCTATTCTTATTTGTTATCCGAATTTGTTTTTTGTTTTTAAAGCCTAAACAAGGATTCCTACCCGATTCAAATTTGTTTGGAAAAAATAGTTTGCTTAAATTGAAAGCAAAATTTTGTCGTTTTGGTCTTTCACAGTATTATAAATTAAAAAAGAAATCGATCAAATCGATTAATACATATTGTCCATTAGATTTATTTTCTGGCTGTCAGCAACGACAGTTATCCGCCTTATTATGTTTAATGGAAAATCCACAAAATAATTTTCGTGTATTTATCAATTCACATTTATTATTCGATGATCAATGTGATGTAGAACAATTACGAAAAATATTGACAAGATTTTTTTCGAAAAATTATCATATTTCTAATAGTTCAAATTGTAATGATAGGCTCAAAAAATTCAATCAAAATAATCAAATAAGCAGAACAAATGATCCTTTAAAATCATTTGGATTATTATTAACACAAATCTTAAATGAACCGTTGATGGATGATGGCAAAGAAAATAGGATAAATGATAATCATCAAGGAAATTGTCGTACTGAATTTTATCGTAAAGGTAATCGAAATGATTACAGTAATTTGACTAATTTGAAACGTGAAATAAAAAATTTACAATACAAGGACCGATTCGTATTTTGTCGTACATTTTTAGAATATTTTGAAAAATTATCGACCACTGCTGCTAATGATAATAATGATTCATATTTTAATTTAAATGATAATGAAAACTGTGATTTATTATTCGAAAATCTAAATTCAATTGATAATTTCAACATAAATAATTACAAGAAATGTAAAACAGTCCGAATGAATAATGTAACGACTAGTAATGATCAATGTGAATTGCATTCCTCATTGCATAAATTTGATTGTGATTGTTTTAATGGTAAAATTTTTGAAATTATCAAATCAAAATGAATTAATTATTGGATTTTATTTTCATCATTATAATTTTATTTAGATAAAAATTTGCATAACTTGCCAATAGGTTCCATACTATCATCGATATTGTGTGCACAAAAATTGGATAAAATTGATTCATTAAAAGCTGTCGAATTAATGACAAAATTATTTTTGAATTATAAAAAATTCAAATCGGAAATTCTCGAACAAAAAGGCATCAAATTCATTTATCCTTTGGATCCATTGAAAAATCCAGAATGTTTTGAATATTTAGAAAAATTTATCATACAAAATTCATCCGATTTAGATACGGTAATTCATTTTTTGAATTAATTTATTCCTTCGAAATTAAATCATATTTTTTTTCAATTTAGCTTTGGCGATTTTTAATATCATTAACAGCTAAAGATTGTTCAATAATGATTGCATTACAACACATTGATAATAATGATAATGATAATAATATGAATCTTAAATTAAATGATAAAATATTTCAATCAAAAAACGTAGCAACAAACACATTGCAAATAAATTCATCATCCAATTCATCAACATTGATACAAATATTTGATAATAATGATAATAATTTTGGTGAATCATATAATTGTCGATTATCAATTATTGACCTCGATTATAAACCTGCTTGTAAAATTCAACGAATGTTACACAATGATCGTCGTATGATAATGACATTTATAAATTCAATTCATAATAACAATAATTTGAATGATGATCAAATCAATATTGTTTTCAGTAATAATAATAATAATACACATGGCAATGATACTACTATTGGCAGCATCAACAATGAAAATTAAATTAATTCAATGATCAAATCAATGATGAGAATAATGAAATAAATATAATATAAAATACAAGATTGAAATTGCTCATTTTTTTTCAGCAACCAACTGTGATAAAATCAAATGGAAAAACGACATGAAAAAATGATTGATATTTTCGAGATCATTATACGGAAAAAATTTTAATTTAAAAATTCATAAAAATACTGGTATCATTCTTCTTAAAAATTAAAGATTTGAATTTCTCTTTTTTCGCAGACAAATATTTATATTAGGCTATCCGAAAAGTTTTTGCCGATTATCTCGTAAGGAATTATAAGAAAATCGGCAAGAACTAACCGGACAATCTAATATAAAAAAGTAGTGGCATCAATTTGTGCTATGAATATAGGATTTATTTATGTTTTTTTTAATAAATTTTTTAAAATAATTTCAATTAATGACTTTCACATAAAACTATGCTTCTCTTTCGTTTGAATGCTGATAGCAGCAGTATTTGTAGTAGCATGTATTTGTGTTGAAAATTGTTTGTTTACATTTTTTTTCAATTTTTTAAAATTTCTTAGTTTTCTCTTAAAACTATGCTTCTCTTTTGACTGGAAGCTAGTTGTAGTAGTGGCCGTCCGATCGCCCAAGCAAAAGTAGTAATAAAAACAAACAAAAGAGGGCGCAATACGAAATATGCTTTTTTTATTTGGCAAAAGGGTTAAATATTATTCAATTTTCATTTTCCAATTTTTGCGCCTAAATGATAATAATACAAGGCAATAGATAACGTTGTCATCGATTCAAAAAATAAAAATCAATTGTTTTTTAATGAATAAATCATAAATTACATTATTATCAATTTAATATTTCAAATATTATCTCAACAATATGTCAAAATATTCGGATCATTTTGATCACGTATAATGTAATCATTTTCAATCAACCATTCTAATTGTTCTTTGATTAGCTGTTTATTTGGTACAAACATTTCTTTCAACACTTGTGACAATTCTTTATGCAATGTTTCCGATGTTGTTGTTTTACGCATTTTCATTATTTTCATTATGGCTTCTTGTGTACGTAGAATACGTAATTTCATAATACTTTCAAATTCATCTTCACGAAATTTTTCCGTTTGTAATTGTAGCCGACCGATTAGATTGAAGCGGCCACGTTTCATTGCACGGCCAGTTTTACTATTGACGAGAAAATAATAATGAATCAATAATTAATAGTTTGTGGGAACAAAATATAGAAATGTAAATACGAACCCGTATAATGAAAAATTAAGATTCAGCTTAAATCGATTATCATCACGAAAATCTTTGAATGATTTATATGATTGATTCGATTTCGGGTTTGAATTTGGTTTTTCTTTGGTATTTTGACTTTGAGTATTGTTGTTGCTGTTATGATTATCAACAAGTAATAATTGTGTTTTGAGTTTTGCATTGGAGACTAGAGACTGTAAAGAAATGGAAAGAAATTTTTATTAATTTCAATTCACCAAAAATTTTAATTTAAAATTGTTAATTACCCATAAAGTTTTTCTAAGTTCTAGATTCGGTAATTGTGTTGAAAGCATCAATGTTTCAAAACTGATTGAATCATTTGGTCTATCATTCCATGCAAACAAAACGGCTGCTTGATACGATGTAACATCTAAATCATATGAACCATTATTCGAATGAAATGTAACAATACCATAACTGAATTGATGATGCCAAAATAAATTCCGGCCATTGTGTTTATTTTTATAAAAATTTTCAATTTTTGGCAATAATTCTTCGATTTCACTCGGTAATGAGACATTTATTTTTTCCATATTACGTGACCATGTGGATGAATTCAATATTTTTACATTAATCAAATCACCAACACTTTTATCACAACACAATTTATATTGGCGATTAAAATCATCGGATACTTTTAAATCTTGAAACATTCGACTAATTTTGTTAACATAATCGGCTGGCATTCCAACTTCACGCAACCAATTGACCATCATTTCTTCTTTGTCCAAATCAATCGATACATCCAATATTAGACGTCTTGTTAAATGTGCTTTATAAAATTTCATAAATACATCTTTATCTTCCAAATATTTTAATAGCAAAATTACATTTTTTAATTTTGTTTCAATTTGTTCTGAAGATAAATGTCTAGAAACATTGGTTCGCCGTAGCAATATGTCACAATAATTGGCGAACAGCTCTGCATTACGAGATTCAAACCATTTCTTTTGATTTGGATTCGTACCATTTATTCTAGTATTATTATTTGGATTAGTATTATTGAATTGATTATCTTCTGTATTATTTTCATTATTATTGTTGTTATTATTATTATTACTATTATTATTGCTATTGGTTTGTTTGAGGGCAAAAGCCAAGGCGAAAATAGTTTTATCATTTATGAGCATATTGATTGACTGAAATCGAAATAAAAAACAAATTAATAAATGATAATTATTGAAAATATACAGGTCTGAAGATCTTACCATATCACGTGTGGTTAAAAATCTAGAATCAGAATTAAATGCATCCTGTATCAATGATGTTGCCATATTGAATAGATTGAGCAAATTTTCAATATATTTTTCTGAATCTTGTGCAATAGTCATTGCTTCGAGCTGTAAATTTTCTTTACCCATTTGTGTTATATATTTTTTAAATTTTTCCAGCAATTGATCAATACCATTATCGATACGATCAAGCAGTGTAAACATTAAATTAAGATTAAAAATGTCACGACATTTGATGAGATCTAAA
The DNA here is from genome assembly GCA_002943765.1 of Psoroptes ovis. Classification (NCBI taxonomy): domain Eukaryota; kingdom Metazoa; phylum Arthropoda; class Arachnida; order Sarcoptiformes; family Psoroptidae; genus Psoroptes; species Psoroptes ovis. The sequence continues at coordinate 3,829,116 of PQWQ01000004.1, read as the reverse complement.
AATTTATCTGCCAACATTTCTTTATATCGTGCAACCAATGTACTAACACATGAATCAATAACTTTTGGTAATGAATGTGATTCTAAATAACGATTTCCTCGATCAATTTCTTCTTTAATTTTTTGATCAACCCATTTCATATAATTCAAAACACCATGTTCATTTAAATATTCTTGACCTTTGGTTTGATAAAAACTTTCGATCGATGCTAAATATACACTTTCAAAATTATTTCGATAAATATAATGACGATTTGGTAAATATTTGCATAGATTTACACATGATTCTTTAACACCGACAATCAATTGAGGATCACTATGTATATTTTTACGTTCAGCATCAACTAATAACATTGCACCTTGTACTAATTGATCTGATACGCGACTAAATATATGCAATACCCACATTTCCATCATTGACTGTTGTAATATTGAAAATAATTAAAAATTAAAATAATTATGCATTTGAAAACTAAAAACAAAAAACATACAAGACGTAAAAAATTATCCGTTTCTTCTGTTTTATTATGATTATCACCGATAGGACCACCACGATTAAAGACTAGTTTTTCAAGCGGTGCAAATGGTAATGGCACATATGTATAATAAAACATGAATCGTTTCCATGCGACCATATAAGCTTTCATTAATGATAAATCAGTTTGAGCATTGCTGAATATATACTATGATTGACAATTTACAGAAAAAAAATCATAAATTTTTCTACAATTGAAATCAATATTACTTGTTGCTCAGTTTTTATATAAAAATTGAATAAATCACGTAATCTTTGCTGCAATTGGTATGCTGAATGTGGATCCCACATACATGTTAAATGTACTTTCCTATTAGCAGACAAAAAAATCAAATTTCAAAAAATCAAATTTCAAAAAATCAAATTAAATCTCTGGAATTTTCATACCAAAAAATTTCTTGCCAATCTGATTTACTCAATGTATCATTGGTGAAAATTTTCTTCACTAATGGTTCGATTTGTGGCCATACTTCATTGAATGATGAACCTTGTGGTGACTGAATAAAAAAAAATATTCAAAAATAAATAAATAAAATTACAAAATGAAATTAAATTAATGCAAAAAAAAAAAAAAAAAAAATTACCGTTGATCGCTGTGTTGAATCCAGCCGAACTTCCATGATTGAAATTTGAAATTGAATTTCAAATCAAATGTATTGGAATATTAAATGAAATTGCATTAAACAAATTATTGAATAAAACGAATGAGATGAAAACACAAGAGAAAAACTCGTTCATTCATTGAAAATTCTTATTCTTTTTAAAAATTCTTTAAATTGAAATGAAATTGATTTTCTCGTCTTCATTAATTTCATTTCATTTGAATATATATACTTTGAACATTTCAATAATATTACGACGTAGTAAATAACATTATTTGTCAAATTGTAGATTGTTTTGCTTAGCTTTGCTTTGCTTAATTCATATTCAATTCTGTTTACAAATTTGATTTACACCATTTTTTAAAACGAAATAATAACTTTACTTAAGGTTTTTTGAATAATCATCATTCATGAAGATGATGATGATGAACACGTGAATAACCTCGCATTTGTTTGTTTGTCAGTTGTTTTTATATTGCGAAGCAAACGAATGAAATGAATAGAATTGAATTGAAAAAAAAAATTCACAAAAACTCAAGAATTTTCAAGGGTTGTTGCGCTTTTGATTGGCTGCAAGTGTAAGAGAATATTAGCTTTCTTTAAATTTGAAAATCTTAAATTTTAAAATCGTAATTTCAAATTTCACAATTCTCAAGGACGAGAATATTTGATGAATCGATGAATGAATCAATTAATCCAAAATTCAATGGTGTTCCAAGTGTAATCAATGTTTAATTTTCAATGATTTGTTTTGTAGCAGAAACATTACATATTTATTTGTATAATCTCATCTTGGATTCGTTGAAAATTATTATTTTTATTTATATTCAATATATATTCATTTATTGATTATGTCATTTGTCCATGATGATTTTTTACACACTCCATGTTTACAACATGTGTTGTATATATATATATGTGTGTGTGTGTGTGTGAATGTGTGTATTGTGTATATGTGTGAAAGATTTATAATTTTTGACCTCAATACATTTCATTCATTCCGGCCTGAAAAAAAACGATTTTGAAAAAAAAAATAAATAAATATTATTACTGATGTTTGTTTGTTTTTTTCAAATATTTATTTTTCATATATATTTGGATTGTCCCAAAAAGTTTTTGCCAATTTTCAAATGTCTTTCAATCAGTAAATCGACAAAAACTTTCCGGACAATCTTATATTTTGTATTAATATTATTATTATTATTGACACAAAATACAACATTTAAATTTGCTACTACAACAACCGAACTGGAAAATTGAAAATTTCATACATTTATAGCATGCATATGGTTGTGAGTGCAAGCTTTAATAAATTTTTTTTTCTTTTATATATATTGCACATCAAAACCATGTTAAGCTATCAATTGAATTGAAAAAAACATTGAATTTTCTATATTTGTCTGTGTGTTTTCATTGAAATGAAAAGGGCTAAATTATTTTTTAAAATTTTTTTTACAATCCAAAAATAAGATGGCAGTATTTACTTTTGAAGACCCAAACAAACAAACAAAAGAATCAAATTTCAAATATGAATCATGCATGAAAACTATGGTTTATTTTCATAAATTTCGATAATAATTTTCATTTATCAAAATGAATCATGGATGATTAATGAAATGAATGATTGGTCATTGGTTGAAATAGATTTAGATTCAGATTTTCTAAGGAATTTCGTTGGAATTTTCGATTTCTGATCTGATTTTAAAATTCCATGTTTAAATTTCATGTTTTGGTAAACATTACCTTGGAAAATATTTTGTTTTGCGAAGAAAAAAATTTTAAAAAATAAAACACCCCTTTAAATTTCTGATTGTATGCCAATTTTTTTTCTCTTAATATGCTGCAATCATTTGTGAACACGAAAAAAAATTTGAACAAAATCTATTATTATTCATTTTGCTGTCGAATATATGATAAATTTCAATAAAGATTCAAAGATTAGTGGAAAAGTTCAAGTTTATCCTTGATTATTTTCAATAATAATAATAATGCATGCCACATTTATTGCCAGATTTATATACAAAAACACATTCAAATATATATATAATTGAATTATTATTATTATTTCAAATATTAAAAAAATAAAACAAACTTCCAGAAAACCCATTGAATAGAAAATGGAATTTAAAATAAAAAAATAAAATAAAATAGAAATAAAGGGATGAAATGATATGGCGTAAAGCTAATAATAATTATTAGCATTAATTATTATTAGCATTAATTGTATTTCATACCGATTGTGTAATTGAAATTGAAAAATAATTGTGTTTTATAATTAATAGAAAAATTTAATTCAAATCTTGATAAAATCATGATAAATTTATAATAATGATGATGATATTTGATTAGTTTTAATTATTTTATTCATTTTTAGTTGATTTTTCTTTGAAATAAACGATGTATTTTGTCCTAAAAAAAATATAATCTAATGTCATTATAACTATATATTTTTTTTTAAAAATTGTGTGTACAAGAATCAATATGCTCTCGCATCATTATCGTTGTCATCAACATGTTGGCAAATAATTCATTTATTGACATGATTAATGGTGATTATCATCGGCGGCAATCGCAAAAACAGCAGCAGCAGCAGCAACAACAAAATTATAGCCGTCGTCGTTGTTCATTTGTACCATGGTTAGTTGGTCAATTCAATGATATTATTGAATGGAATGCTCAAATTGTTCAAAGTGATATCGATTCTCAAGCTCAACGTGTGAAAAATTCCAACAGTTATCAACGTCGTTATTCAATCAAAAATGATTATTCGTGCTCATTTGCTGGCGGTTTACAGCGTTCAGCAACCGATAGCTCAATCAGCAGACGTTTTCAATTCACTCCGAAATCATCATTACCTTCAACCAAATTGATTTCCAATGATTCAAGTGTTGAAAAGCTTGAAAAGCAACAGCATCAACAAAATTCAACGGAATCATGTAAGCCAGCTCGAAAAAAACGTATTATCAAATTACGATCACAACCGAATCAAGATTATTTGAATGAAAAATTAAATCAATTAAGACGTGAAAGCAGCCAGAAAATAATAATCGAATCAAATGATGAAAATGAAATCGTAAAAGATGATCCAATCACAGAAAATAATAATGATAATCAGATCAAAATAGAATTAACAACAATGCAAATTGATTTAATCGATTTTAATGAATATAATTACATCGTAAATAATGATAATGACAATAAATTAAAAAATAATGAAAACAGCAGTGATTATCAAAGTGATAATACAATATTAGAAATAAAGATCAATGATAAGAGAAATGAATTTAATGAGAAACACAAGAATGATGATCGATCGATGATTTTCTCCGATAAAATCGATGAGGAATTCGATATAGAGATCAAGAATGATGATAATTATGTTGAAAAGGATGAAGAGACAAAAAAGGATGAACATATCGCCGACTTCACCGATGAAATCGCTGAAACAATTGAAAAGATAAACAAAAATCTCAATCATGATGATAATATCTTTGATAAAATCGAAATCGACAATAGCGAAGAATCAACAGGTATCAGTGTGGATGAAAATAATAATATGATTGAAATGAAAAATGAGATTATCGATGAACAGCCTGTTTATATACCAAAACCAAAACCAAAAATGAACAATTATAATTCACTTTTAGAAAAATTGTCCAATCAATATAGACATCATTTTCAAATGAAAACTGTTGTTCAACAACAAAATTCAGCATCAAATTTCATGATGAAAAATAAGCAACAACCAACATCGATTAATCGAAATTGTTTCTGTGGTAAAGAATTTAATTTCTCTGAAAAATATTTACAATGTTTTACCTGTTTAACTAGTTGCCATGTAAATTGTGGCCAACTAGTACCACGTCCTTGTATTCGTTATGTAGATCCATTTATACGTTTGAATAAATTAATAACAAATTTCATATTTCCACGTTCGAAACCATTAATTCCTTCAATATTGGTACAATTGTGTAAAAAAATTGAACAAGAATGTCAAATCAATGATGATTTGAATATAAATGATGCAAAACAAATGAATAAATTATTATCGACAAATTTTGAATTATATTATGTTAAAAATGAAATGCTAAAACAAGTAAAAGATCAATTGAAACGTTTATTGCAAAATGCTAAAAATGGTTTACATCAATTCAATGATTATAATCTTAATCATATTTGTGGTATGATAAAGTATTTCCTTGGTGATATGATTGAACAAGTATTTTCTAAACAATTATGGAAAGATTATTCAACAATCATACGTATGTGATTCATTCATATTTGAATAATCAATTTAAATTTTCATTTCTATTTTTTTTTTTAACAGATAAAAAAAGTGATGATGAATTACGAATGAAATTATTGGAATCATTCAAAGAATTATCAAAATCATCAACAATCGATCAAGCTAATTTAAATTGTTTGATATTTGTTTTGATACATTTAAAACATTTGATACGTTATCATTATCAAAACAATGATATCGTAGCCGATATATTTTGTCCAATATTATTAGGTGACATTGAATGTAAACGTAAATTACGGCTAATGAAATTGTTATTAGATATCGATGATAATTTATTGATATCATTTTTTCAATTTTAAAACAAAAGAAAGTGTGAAAAACATTTCAATATTTATTCAGAATGTTTTATAGAGGAATTTTTTTTTTTTTGATATTTTAATTATAAATTATGTTTTGAGCTAATTTTAATATATTGAATCTAGATATATTTCAATGATAATTCTAATTAATAAAAAAAATCAATTTATAATAAGCCATTATTCGGTTGTGCATATCGAACAAAGCAAATTTCGGAAATTCATTGATTCAATTGGCTAATAAATTTTTCAATTCACCAGATTCATGGAGACGAACTGTCGAAAAAAAAATAAAATTGAATTAGTTTGAATTGAAATATAAAAAAAAAATATGAATCACTTACCAGTATCATCACCACCACCAATACATTTACCATTGATAAATACACGTGGTACCGATGATGCACCGGTCAATGTTCGTAAATATTCTTGAATTTCTGAACATTTTGGATCATTTTCAATTTCCATAACTTCATATTCTTCTGGTTTTAAATTATATTTAGCAAAAACATTTTTTGCTTTTGTACAATATGGACAATATGATTTTGAAAATATCATCACTTTTTTCGATTTAATTTTCGTATCAATCATTTGTTGAATTTCGGCCGACATTTTCGTTGCTGTTGTTGATAGTATTTTACCTATTTTGAATGATTTTATTTTATATATACAATTTGCAACCTGAAAAAAAATTTTTTTTTAAAATGTCGTGATATTTGTTTAGTTTAAAATGAAAATTTATAAACGTTTTTATCTCGATATTTATCTGGGTTTTTTTTTATTTACAAAATGATATTTATATGATTATTTTTTTTTTTTTGCATTCATAGATAAATACAATGACACAATGACAATTGCTATTGAACAGTATAAATAAATAAAAAACATTCAACGAATTATTATTTTTTCTTTACTTTCTTGATTTGAAGATGGCGTATATGAGCATTTGATATTTTTGAATATTTTTATTTGTATTTTTTTTGCTGTTTTTTTTTTGACATGAATAATTGTATTTATTGGTAGAATGATCATATTTCAATATTAAAAAAAAAATTTGCTGCTCAAGCTTTGATTACTATATTCATTACTATTATGGAACAAAATGCCTTTGATTTTCAATAAGAATTTTTCATTCATTTGTTTGATAATAATTTTATTATTATCAATTCAGCCATTTCAAACAAATGCTAATGAACATATTGGTATTTATTTATTTATTTATTTATTTTTTTTTGCAGTATTTTTATTCATGAATTTAATTTCATCTTTTTCTTTTCTCATTTAAACATTAAAGCCAAAATAATTGTCATAGGTCCTGGTATCAACACTATTCAATTGCCATTTCCAAGTCGTTATTTTTTCATTCTACATCAAGATGATCTAAAACTAGGATTGATTGAATTGAAAACAGCAAAATCATTCAAAAATATTAATCAAAAATCAAATTGTTTTATTCGTACACAAGTATTTAATCAAACTAGGTTTTGTATACATTTATCACGATCATATGTGAGTGATTTAATATCGAAATCAGAAACATTGAATGAAATTTTGAATATATCGGAATATTGTGACGATGAAATCGTACAAAAACAAACCGATTCATCAATGATCAAATATTGGCTTACCATTGTTCGTTTTAATTTTCATCGTGGCCATTGGAAATGTAATCAACCATTAGAATTGGTTATTTATAAAGAGAATGATAATCAAGTGCCAATATATCGACGATTAATTGCAAATAAAAATAATGAACCTTTTTATTCTGAACATTGTTCATGCCAACGCAATGATTGGTATAAATTGAATGAATGTGATTCAAATAATAATCAAAAATTGCAGCAACAAATATTTAATGATTTACAGTCATTTGGTTCTGGTATTGATTTTGCTACAGTTCTAGACGAAGCTAGAAATCGTTTTGGCAAACATCCACAAACATATGCATTTTGTCATTATTCAATCCGGGATAATAAAGTATTTATTGATTTTTGATTGAATTTTAATTAATTGTCCATATTTCTCATAGGCTTACAAACGATGCTATGGACAATATGATGGCTTTTCAAAATTTTTCGATAGAATGCTGCTATCGCTGATGAGAAAAACACATCTAAGTGATAATGATTTCTTGATGAATCTAGGAGATTGGCCATTATCTAATAAACACGATACAAAACCATTACCAATATTCAGTTGGTGTGGTTCACAAGAAACCAATGATATTGTACTACCAACATATGAGCTAACTGAATCAATATTGAATGGACATGATCGTATTGATACAGATATTCAATCAGTTTTTGGTAAACAAAATCTGTCATTCCTTAACAAAATTAATCGTTTATTTTGGCGTGGAAGAGATTCGAATGAAGTACGATTGAAATTGATTGATCAATCATATGAAATGCCTGATTATTTTGATGTAGCAATAACAAATTTTTTCTTCTTTCGTGATCGTATGAAAAAATATCGTCCCGAATCGAATTCAACAAAAATTCCATATGTACCATTCAAAGATTTTTTCAATTATCGTTATCAAATTAATTTAGACGGTACAGTTGCTGCTTATCGTTTACCATTTTTATTATCTGGTAATTCATTAATTTTAAAACAAAAATCAAAGTATTATGAATTCTTCTATCATTTACTTCGACCAAATGAGCATCTGATTGAAATCGATGAACAAATAGAAGAATTGCCTAATTTGTTAAAAAATCTGATCGAAAATAATGGTAATTATGATATTGAATCAATCAAAAAAATAATATGGCAATCAAGAATATTTGTATTGAAATATTTAATGCCATCTTCAATTTATTGTTATTATTATCAAGCATTAGAATCATATTCAAAATTATTATTAATGCATAATAACAATAATCAAAAACAAATCTATGATGATTCAATGTCTGCTATTGATGATAATGATGATCTGAATTATTATGGAACATGTCCAAATGGTTGTGGACAAGATATTTATCGACCAAAAAAATTTCCCAAAGAAGAACTGTGAATTGAAAATAAGTAATTTTTCAATGCTTCCAATCGATTTAAAAATAGCCTTCAATTTATTTTTGTATTATTTTTACAATTCGGTATTACACATTTTCATTATATGGATCATTACATTTATTGGTCAAATTTTTCGGTTGATTACACATAATTTCAATGATTATTTTTGATTTTTTTTTGTTTTATTTTATTTTTGGTTCATTGATTTAAATTAATCGATACAAATATTTATTTATATCGAAATAAAATGTTTTTAATTTACATTAAAATTTTATACATTTTGACAATCAGTATTCAATTAATTCAATCATATTATTATGAAGATCAATTTTGGTCGACAAAATCAAAATTTATCAATACTTATATTCCATGTCGAATACAAAATGATCATCCCGATTTGAATCGATTACCAAACGATAATTTTCAATCATTAAGACAGCCAAATGATAATAATTTTGAATCGAGTAAATTTACAATTTTTCATTATAATTCATTCTCATATATTTTTCTCGTATTTCAGTATTTTTACGTGGTACAAATGATCATCGTACATTCCATAATTTTAAAGCAAACTTGAATGAAAAACAAATGCTATCTATTCGTAGTGATCATCATCGAAATGGCCGATCGGATCATCATTCATTGTACTTAATGGTTTGTCGAATATCCATTAATGAATTGATTTAAATTTTTTTTGTTGACATTTTTTCACATAGTTTTGGAACAATCGTTGATGGAATGTGATTAGTGGAATTGATTAATATTAAAATTAATATTGGACTAGATTGAAAATAATTATACTGAACATGTGATGGACGGACGTGTGAATTTCATATAAATTAATACGAAATTCGAATCTTTAGGAAATCAAACTTCAAGCTTCGAAAATTTTTGATCATTTTTTTGTTTTTCCAAATGTTTATCATGATGATTGGTTTGCTGAAATAATTGTTTCATTTCTTGTTGTCGAACAAATGTATATGATGCTGATGATATTAATACAATAATATTGCTTAACCACCATGAAAATGTTTTTGTTTGATTATAAACATATGTTGCAATTATTGTTTGACTACATGCTTTAGCCGTACCACTAATATTATGTGTTAATGGTGATGTATATTTTATTTGTAAATTTGTAATTACACTAATAAATAGACCAAATATACCAGCAACGATCATTATTAACCAGAAATATTGATCATATAAATGTTCATCGAATATTGTTTCAAATTCACTATTGAATATGATGAATGGAATAAATAATACGATGGCAATCAATGAATTATAATATGATAATAATGCAACATTTTCATCCACATATTTCAATATATCGGCAACAAATATTGAATTTAATGATACAAACACTGATGCTAATACGCCACAAATTACACCAACAAATGATAAAGTGCCCAATGTTTGCTCTTGATCTACTCCTAAAAAAAAATTCAAACAAAAAAAGGCAATAAATTAAACATCGATTCAGGTAAAACAAAAAACACATACCCATAGCAAAACCAAATATAATACCTAAACAACAAATGATTGAACGCAATGATGTTGTTTTATTTAAAATTAAATACGAAAATAATACATTGAATACAGGTGTTAATGAACGTACAACAAAATAAAAGGCTACACCAACAAATTTCAATGAAAGATTATTGAATGTAATCATCGAAACAAATACAATCGATAATGGTAATATTTTCTTAATAATTGATAATTTTACATCATAATATGGTATCAATAAATATTTATTAACAATATTTTTATTATCATTTTCATTTAATTTATTTTTACTTTTATCCATACCAAAATCATTATAAAAACGATATAAAAATAATAATATAAATGTAAATAAACATTGAAACCATGTAATAAAAAATGGTGCATTCACTTGATTTAATGCTTTTTTATTTAAAAATACCATCGTTATTGAAATGAACCAATACAATGATACAATTATTGTTATTCGAATATATTTTTGACTTAATGATGTTTCATTATTATCATTATGATCATGGTTTCCATGGAATATTGATGATTTATCATTTTGTGATAAACGTGAATATGATATCACTGTCATTATTTATTTAGGTAATTTAGGCAACAAAAAAAAATTTTGAAACAAATTTTGTATCAATTTAAAATAAATAAAAAAAACACCCGAAATGTGGTCCCAAATTGATAAAAAAAAAAATTTAAAAAGTCGAAATAGTCGTCGATGAGCTTTTTCTTCTTCTTCGTTTGGTACATGCATAAACCAATGCGCGTATTTTGATGACATGGCTTATTGTTTAGATTTTTTCAAATGCTTTTGAATTGAATTTGTCATATGTTTAGGTTTTCGAAAAAAAAAAAAATTTTTTCCATCATTCTTTATTGAAATTATTTGACCAAGAAGAATCATGAATATTCTTAAATGATTCACCTGATTGAACGTCCATTTACGTGCCGAAAGACACGTTTCATTTTTGATTGAGATTCAAAAATTAATATTTAAAATTATTAATTTTTAAAATAATCAAAATTCTCTTTCATTTTTTCATTTTCTCCCAACTAATCTGTGATTGATTCACACGCCAAATGCAAATAAATATCATCAAACATTTATTATTTTTTTTTTAAATGTCAAAGTGAATTCTTGTAACCAAATTTTTTTAAATTTATTGTTTCTCAATTTGAGCCACGTCATTCAATTTTTAGATCAGTAGTACATAACGAGAAATAAAAAAGAAATTTTATGAAAAGCAATTGATGATTTGATGTGTCAATTGAAAACCAGGTAACTAACCAACTGATTCAAATGGATATTTATCAATGAAATTTTAAAATCACATTTTATTCGACAGGTTTTTTTTCAAAAATTTTCTGTAAATCTTCATTAAAATTTATTTGTCATTCATATTGATTTAAAATCAATCAAATTAACGAGAGAAGAAGAAGAAGAAGAAGAAGAAGAAAAAAAAATGTTACATATCTTATTTGCACGCCGTTATAGACGATTTTGTTCATTGATAATTATTGCATTATTATTATTTTTTATATTAGCATTAATATTTTTGCCAAATCGTTTAGAATTATTAGATAATAATAATAATAATAATAAATTACAAAATAATGATAATAATAAAAATAATTTAAAAAATGAAATTTTTGAATCTCAAATCGATAATAGTCATATTGAATTTGAATCAAGAACACAATCACCAGTGTTTCTTGATGATGGTCGATTAGGTAAGTGGATAGTGTTTAGCTTGTGTAATAATAATGATTATATTTTTCATTTTTTTTTTTTTTTGCAGGTAATTTTGAACCCAAACGAACGATACGAAAATCACGCAAAAATCGTCCCGGTGATTATGGAAAAAAATTCCTAATGGAAGGTTTGGATATTGATCCTAATGAAGTTTCAGCAAAAAAACATGAATACGGAATGAATATGGTTGCATCTGATCATATACCAATGGATAGAATTGTTCCTGATCTTCGTCATGAAGAATGTCGCCATTGGGATTATCCAGAAAAATTACCAAGCGCATCTGTGGTCATTGTCTTTCATAATGAAGGTTTTACAACATTAATGCGTACTGTCCATTCGGTACTTATTCGATCTCCTAAACGTTTTCTTCGTGAAGTTTTACTTGTTGATGATTTTAGTGACAAAGAAAATTTACATGGTATTTCTACATTTGATTATTATAAGACATATAATTTTGATTCTATTATTTTTAGCTCAATTGGATGATTATTTAATGGATAATTTCGGTGCATTCAAAATGAGTTGGAAACCTGACATGAATAATCCAAGCTCAATGACTGGTGAAACATTGAATGATCGAAGTGGTAAAGTGAGAGTGATACGTAACAAACAACGTATGGGATTAATCGGGAGTCGAGCACATGGCGCCAAAGAAGCTTTAGGGCAAGTGGTCGTTTTTTTGGATGCTCATTGTGAAGTGAATATTAATTGGTTGGTACCATTATTGGCACCAATTGCTGCTAATAATCGTACAATGACTGTACCGATTATCGATGGTATTGATTCAAATACATTTGAATATAGACCAGTTTATCAAAAGGATAAACATTTCATTGGCATCTGGGAATGGGGTATTTAACAAGCTGAATTCAATTATTTTTTTCATCAATTAATTTTCTATTTCTTTTGCTACCTCAGGAATGCTTTATAAAGAGCAAAGTCTAAATCTCAAAGAACATCTACGTGATCATCGTTTTTCTGAGCCATATGAATCACCAACACATGCCGGTGGTCTATTGGCAATTAATCGTCATTTCTTTTTCGAGCTTGGTGGATATGATGAAGGCCTATTAGTTTGGGGTGGTGAAAATTTCGAGCTTTCATTCAAAGTATGGCAATGTGGTGGAAGATTATTATGGGTTCCATGTTCTCGTGTCGGTCACATTTATCGTCCATTTATGCCTTATGGATTTGGAAAATTAGCACAAAAACGTAAAGGTCCATTGGTGTTGATCAATTATAAACGTGTGATTGAAGTATGGTTTGATGAAGATTATAAAAAATATTTCTACACACGTGAACCTATGGCTCAATTTTATAATGCAGGCGATATTTCCAAACAATTAAAATTGAAAGAACAATTGCAATGTAAATCATTCGATTGGTTTATTCAAAATCATGCAAAAACAATTTTCAATGATTTTCCTCGATTACCACCAAATGTTGGCTGGGGTGAATTACATTCAAAAGCTCATAAAAATTTGTGCCTAGATTCTGCAAGTGCTCATCCACCATCAACAATAATGTTATCAGGCTGTCATGGTAATGGTGGTAATCAATTATTTCGATTGAATGAAAAAGGTCAACTAGGTCTTGGTGAACGATGTGTGGATGCAAATGAAAATAGTGTATTTTTAACATATTGTGAATTGGGCACCGTTAATGGACCATGGTCATATAAACCGGTAAGTTAATGAATTTCTATTTTAATCAAAATTTGATTTACGATCTCTTCGAACACCCAAAAAAAAAAAAAAAAAAAAAAAAAAATAGCAAACACAACAAATGATCAACAATGATCGTTGTTTATCATATCATGATAGTCAATTATTATTAGCTGATTGCAGTGATGATGACCGAGAACAAAAATGGTATTGGCGTCCAATTAAACCATCCGTTCATTAAATGAATTTTTGTAATCTTATTTCCATATTTTTTTACTGAGATCATTTACAAACACAAAAATTACAAAAACAAAAAAATCCTTTATTCCTATTATTATTATTATTACACACAGTATTTGTAATATTTCATTCATTCATAAATATATTTTTTATATACAAGTTTTTAATTTTTAATTTTATTTGGGTACACACGAGAATCAATTTCCTATCTCATTTTTTTTTCAAAAAAAATTACTTTTCTTGTTGATAATATAAATATAATAATTATTATTATTTTCTATTTCACCTGGGTCGCGTACAATACCTGTTATTTAAAGTTTTGCAGAAAAGCGAAAAACGAAAAATCTTATATATTTCATTGTTATTTTGAAAATAATTATTTCATATTTTATTTTTTTTTCGACATTGCCATGCATTCCATTTCCAATTTTCAAAAAAAAAAAAAAAATGATTATCTTTCTTATACATATTTTATGTATACAATCAATAATTTGTGTACAATTTATTTATTTATAAACAATTATAATCATTAAATAAAAAAATGACTGACTTTGAACATTATTATTTTTTGTCTCATTTATTTTTCACACTTGATTGCTGATGTTTGATTATTATTGCTATCCTTTTTGATATCTGAATGTACATTTTTTTTTCTGTTTCACACAGTTGAATGACTGTTTTTTTTGTGATTTCTGCATTTTTTTCTCATTTTTTTTTTTTTGAATGTATGTTATCTCGAAGTGAACATAGCAAATTGTATACAACAATATGACAATACAAAAATTATTGTTTTAAATTTTTTTTGAAAATTTAATATGTGACACCATTATTGAGCCTTATTATCAATGTCCAATCATCAAACGGTCAATCTAAATGATTCTGTTCAAACAGATTTGTTTGAGCTGTTTGAACAAATGCATACCAATGATCATCCATTAAGCGATATTCGTATTGAACTGATTGATGGACGTCATTTATATGCACATAGTTGGATATTAAGATTTCGTTCAAAATATTTTCAACAAATGCTTGATTGTCAACTGAAAGAAAGTCGAACCGGAATTATTCGTATCGAAGATGAACCATATTTGATTGAACAATTATTACGATATTTATATTTAGGACAAGTACAATTCAATAATTTACAACAGCTTCTTTGTCTTTGTTTGACTGGTATGTATTTGATTCTAATGTTTGTTTGTTTATAAACCTTTGAATTTGAATTTTTTTTCTCCATTGAAATAAAGCTGATAAATATTTAGCTAATCGTATGTATGAATCATTATTCGAACAAATTCAATCAAAATGGTTAAATGAATTCACAGCTATTTCGATATATCGTTTTGGTCAACACTATGAACATGATAATCTGATCACAATTTCTTTCAACTTTATATTGAAAAATGGTTATAAATTTTTATCAAATCGGTCATTGATCGATTTATCACCACAACAATTGATATCAATCTTATCAAATGATCAATTTAATTGTATTGAAAATGATTTATTTGATTTTGTTTTAGCATATTTAAGCTATAATAATTGTAATAATCATAATCAAAATCACAGCAATAATCGAATACAAATACGTACATTTGATGTGACAAATGTACCTGAAAATTTTCTTTTAAATTTAAAAAATATTGTTATTCAAACAGTTTCAATCGATTTGAATACAGATGAATATGACAATACTGACAATCGCTGTGATCATAATCATCATAAAATTAGTCAAACAGATCAAGAATTATTGATTCAATGTATTCGACCTAATGCAATCATTAATCTAGATCAAACATTGAAATCATTATCATTGATTTGTAAGTGAAATTTGATCTTTAAAATAAAATCTAAAAATATTTTTATTTTTCCATTCATAGATGATAATCATTTATTAAAATGTTGTAGTGAACAATTCAACATTGATAATAAGGCAACAAATCTACGTCAATGTTATCCAAATTATAAACAAAATTATTATATTGACAAACAATCATATCTAATCAAATTCAATACGAATAAATATCTTAATAAATTAATAATAAAATATTCAAATGTATTGAATGTATGGAAATCAAGCGATCAACAACAGCTAAATTCAACGATTACATTTGAATATAAATCTGATAATAATGATGATGAAGATTGGTATAAAATTTCAACTAAAACCGTCAATATATTGAATCAAAAAACAATTGAATATCATTTGAATCGAATAATTTTAGCAAATTGTATACGATTATTTGAATGTGATCGATTCATAGCATACACACCAATTTTGGCTAAAATTGATTTAATAGGAAATGATAAATGTTAAGGGATTTTCTTCAAAATATTCATTCATTCCACACACATATATATATATATAATATTAGGCAATTTTTTATTGAAAGAATTTACCACTCCAAACAATCAATTGGACATTCAATCAATGTATTTTATATGTAAATGTGATTTTCTATATATAATGTTATTTTTTCGAAATTGAATAAATAAACATTAAATTTTACAACGTAATGATTTGTTGACATTTGAAAGAGGATGAAAATATAAAAAAACCAACTGTTCATTTGTTCATTTAATTTTTGTCAAAAAAAATTACAAAAATGAATCATTATAATAAACAATTATCGATAAATAAACCATTTTCACATTGTCATTCATCATTATTAACAACAGATGATTTATTATATTTGCATCAAACATCAATCAATAATCATGATCAATATGATTGTTATGGTTTTAAAATTTCAAATTTAAATTCAAATAATGATGATGCTGAATTTTCGGATGAAATTTATGCAAAAACAAAATCAAAATGGATTCAATTTCTTGAAAATGAACATAAACGTTCAACACCACCATCAACAACAATCATTGATTTGAATGAATTCAATTCCATTTTCGATATTGAACGTTCACCAGAATTGGATGAATTAATTTGTTCGGGTATTAGTGATGAACTTCGATCATTTTTTTGGTTACGTTTTTCTCGTGCATTACACTTGAAAATATCCAGTCAATGGACATATACACAATTGATTGATTTATCTGTGAATGAACCTTCAATCAATGAGAAACAAGCATCACAAATATTATCAAATAATTTATGTTTTACATTAAGTTCAGTTTCAAATCGTTTACGTCGTATATTACGAATAATTCATTGGTATAAGAAAACTGATCTGAAAAATTATCGAAATAATCAAAATATTGATAATAATGACAATGAACAATTCAATCTTTCATTGATCGGTGCCTATTTGCTATTGATTTGTTCTGAAGAAGATACATTCTGGTTATTATTACGAATAATATCTTCCATAGATTTAAATGAATGTATTTATATAATAAATCAAATAATACAAAAATGTTGTCCAATAATGAATTCATTGTTGAAAAAACATGAAATTGATTTCAAATTAATTGCAACATTATGGTTCAGTTCATTATTTGCTGGTTTCATTTCAAATGTTCGTTTATTATATTCATTATGGGATTTATATTTCTATGAAGGACCAATATTTTTGATACAAATTACAATCGGTTTATTTTTGACCGAAACAAAACCACTGACAAATTGTACAGATTCCAAAGAATTTTATAATGCATTATCCGATTTGCCAATCAATTCATTGAAATCAATGAAAAAAATTATTTATATTTGGAAAAGTGGTAAAAATATTGTCAGTAATTTGAATTTGCCCGAAAATTTGTATCATTATGTAGCTCAATCTTCAAATATCGATTCATTACTTGAATCAACGAATTCGGAGCCAAATCATATGAATCAAATGAATGAAATCAAAATGAAAAATGTCAAACAAACAGCTTTGATTATGAAATTACATGAAGCAATTATAGCGATTGGTCATCATTTTCAAGCATATGAACCAGAATTAAAATTTCATACTGAACCTGATTATGATAATGTTGATAAAATTGATATAAAACAAGACATCATTAATCGTTTGAAACCATATCAAAGACGTGCAAAAGCACTGATTGATTTCAATAGTGAAGATCCAGATGAATTATCGTTCAATAAAAATGATATAATCACAATTATCAATGAAAAAGATGAACATTGCTGGATAGGTCAATTCAATGATCGATTTGGTTGGTTTCCTGCCAAATTCGTTGAAATACTTGATGAACGTGATAAGAATTATTGCATAGCTGGTGATGATCGTGTTATACCATTTATCAATGATCTTATTCGAGGTAAATTATATTCCGCATTAAAAGCAATACTTACATATGATATGCGTAAAAGTTTTTTCTTCACAATTCATCCATGGACAATTATTGAACAAATATCAACATTATCCACGAATGCTGGTCTTAAATCCGTATATTCAAGATTAGTATTGACAAAAACATTTCGTTTGGATGAATATGCAAAATGTTTATCACCAAATGATTTATTATATCGTAGTATTGCATTAATCAATCGAACACATGGTGATTGTCCTATGGATATAAAATTACGTTCATTAATTTGTCTTGGTCTTAATCAATATGTCTTACATGATTGGTTTGAATTGATTTGTAGATCACAGCCATCAATCATTTATAAATCATATGGACCAAATAGTTTTCTAACGACACCTGCATGGAAATTGATCAAAGCTGAGCTTAAGTAATTTTTTAGAATTTATTTCAATTAGCAAAAACACACATTTAATAGCACATTTCATTTTGATTTTCACACAGACTTTTGCTTCAATTTTCATTCCACTTAAATCCAAATGCTGAAATACCGAATGGAAATGAGCCAAAATCACCAGTCACTAAAGAAGGTGTTTGCGATATGCTTGTCAAATATCATTTATTCTCATGGGACATTTGAAAACATTCAAATCTTAATTGGATTTTTTTGATTACCAAATTGCAAAATGTAAAATGGAGCCAAAAAAAATAATAAATAAATCGATACATCAAATATTTGAAATATTTTCCAAAACAAGCAATTATTATGTATTTATTTTGAATTTTTTATTTTATTTTTGGTCAATTCATAATACAAAAGAGATGAGATCAATTAATAATTAAAATTAATTGATCGATGATATTGCTTATATGAGCTCTTTATTATTATTATATTATTAATTCATTGTTTGATATGGTGGTGGTTTAGGTCTTGGATTTGTACTCGTTAATGATAATCTTAAACAATTAATACAAAATAATAGAATGAAAATCATTGGTATCAATGATACAATTAAAAACCAATCCATATTCGATTCTAAACGATAACAATGTTTATCAAATTCATCATAACGATAATGATCAGATGAACAACGACAATGATGATTGATGATATTATTTTTATCACAAACCATATGTTTATCCCATTGTTTACAATCATCATTATGATTACATTCAAATGGTTCACAATGTAATCGTTTTTCATTCATTCGATAATTTAAACGACAATGACAATATCCATTCAAACACGTTGAATACATTATTATTGGTTGACAATCATTTTCATCTCTACATTTAATTTTTTGCCAATTTATATCATATTGACTTGAATTATTATGAATATCACTGCTACTGTTTACATTGATTATTGATGATTTTATTATTGATGGCATTTCTATAATCACAGATATTAATACAATAAATAAAATTACAAAAATGTTAATAATTGACATTTTCTTCGAAAGGAAAAATTTAAAAAAAAATAATATTTTCACATTACAAAAAATAATTGCATAAGAATCGATTTGATTCATAGATCGGTTATGATTCGTAGATCCATTTCATTCGTTTATATATGATTTATTGAATGAAATGAATTTGAAATTTTTTCTTTGGTTCATTTCATTTGATTGATTTTTTTTCCTATCAATTAATTAATTAAAAATCAATGTCAAGGTACTTGAAAATCAATGAAAAAAAAATCCTTAATAGTTCATTCGTTAATGGCGCCAACAATCATAACACTGCGAATATTGCGGCAAAAAATCAAAGCAAAATTAACCGATTATTATCATTAAATTAATATAAAAAAAAATATTCCTGTGAAAAAATGTTGTTGTTGTTATTGTTTTCAAGTGGAAAGTAAACTTTGACAATTGATTGATTGATTGAATTGTACATTAGAAAAAATAAATATTTTTAACCCTTATATTGCAATTTACTCATTTTTTTCAAAAGAAAAATTTTTCCAATCAATTTCGATCGATATTCGATCAAACATTAATGCAAATATGTTTGTCAAGCAACTTGGCTTGAACTTTAATGGTTTTAAGTTTTGAAATTGGCTTTGATTAATGTTCAAATTTTTATGATCGATCGACATGTATATGAATTCAACCAACAATATCATCATTGTTTATCAAATTGTTAATGATAATTCATAGATGTCTCAATGTGTGTGCCTGTACATTTTGCTGTGTTGGTTAGTTTACTTTGTTTATTTCGGGTTGAATCGTCGCATATCCATTTGAATTTTTTTTTTTTTTTTTTTTGATTTTTGAAAAACAACACTGATAAATGAATTCTCTAAAAATATATAGAGTTATGGATATGTATGTATTATCTATGTGAATACAAAAAACAAACAGAAAAAGAATATTGCAAGTTGAATGAACCGCAAATTCTTTCAAAAAAATACTTTCTGGTTCAAAAATTCAAATGCATAACAGAGTAATGAAACATCGTACAAAATAATCTATAGTTTTATATCAAAACTAAAAAATTGAACTGAACTGTGTTGAACTGAATTGAACCTATTCAAACCGTTGAATTCTTTGATGGCATTGAATATGAACACAAAGTGAAGCCTGAAGCAGTGGCCATACAGTGCTGTATGGATGCTGTATGGACTATTGGGCGAGTCTAGAATCATTCGAAAAATTCTCGAAACGATTATGATGGAGAAAATTATTGGGGTGGATGAATGAATGAATGAATATGGATGAATCGAAGAAATTTTCTAAGCCGAAATTGTTTCCATTTTTCTGGTCAATCTATTCGTTTATTCATTTTTCATGTTGTACAAAGAGATAGATGAATATTTCTAGGATTTTCTTGAAAAAAAAATGATTGCTTTACTGCCATTAAAACAATTTGTTTGTAATCAAATATTTGTAATTTGGTTACTTTTATCGATTGCAATCATTGATTCAATTGATTGCTATGATTATCAATCATATAATAGCAATAATAATAATCCAATAATGGTTATGATGAACAATGATAATAATAATTTCAATAATGAATTGGCCAATATTCAACAAACAACAACAATGATCATAACATATTGTCCATTGATTGAATTTGATTTAAATTATGAATTGAATATCAATTTAACACGTTCAAAAAATTATTATGAATGTCCGAGTAATGATCAAGGACCGTTGTATACACAATGTTGTGAATATAATCAATGTTGTATGCCATCAATTTATTCACAATTTGATCAAAAGTATGTTGAATTTTTTTTAAATTTTTATTTTCATATTATATATTGAATTTTTCCCCTATGCTTGACCAGTGCTTATTATTATGCAGCATTAATTGGACTATTAGGTTCAGCTATGATCATATTCATCATTTGCTTTTGTTGTCCATTACGACGTTATTTACAATGTCAAAATAAACAAGATCAACATTTAAGAGGTATTTTTGATCAGTATTTTTTGACTTGAATTTTTCAATAAAATTTTTTCAATTTAAGAAAATAAATTGTATGAAATGTCTCAACAACAACAACATCATCATCATAATCATCATCAACAACAACAATCGGATCATGTTATTTATAATCAAAATGGACAATCATTTGAATATCAACAACAGCAGCAGCAGCAGCAGCAGCAGCAAAAGCAATTAAATCAAATGAATGATATGAATAAATTGTTGAATAATTATAAAAATTATAACAACAACGCTGATAATAATAATAATAATAATAATAATGATGATGAATGGATACCGGTAATGATGAATCAATTGATTGATTCACCATTACAACATTATTATACGAATCCAAATTCTTCAATAATCAATGATAATTTCAATGATAATAATAATAATAATAATCATACTAAAAATTTGATAAATTATAATCATCATAGTAGTAGTTTACCGATGCCATCAATTCTAATCAATCCTTTGGCTGAAAATTGGCAACAATCACAGCCTCAGCAGCAACAGCAGCAGCAGCCGCATCAACATTTTTTATTCGATGGAATGGTCTAAAACGGTCTAAAGGTTTTACCGATTCGATATCATTTAATCGATTACACACACACATATCGAATAATTAAATTTGAAATTTTCAATTCTTTTTTTTCTTTCCTATTTAATAAACGTGTTCATATTATCATTATTATTATTATTATTCATACAATTGATTTGAAATTTATCAATGCACACACACACAGACACACATACACAGACATACACAATCATTGATTGATTATAATTTAAGAAAAAATTCAATTATTATTCAATTGTAAATATAATCGTCGTTTTATTATTATTATTATTGTAAATTTCATGGCTTTTTTTTATTATTTTTCAAAATTATTTTAAATAATAAATTTTTGGGACTGAATTTGTTTATTTGTTTTACTGCTGCTGGTCGAATATTGTCTCATTCATCATTGGTTGTTCCAGTGGTTTTTTACAGTTTGATTTTTTAAAGGACATTTGTTATTTTGTTAAAGGTCATTCATTTTTGGGATTTAAAAGTTGAGTGGTAGTAGTAGTAGAAAAAAAATGGTCATTGATATTCATTGATTGAAAATGTTTTGATTTATTTTTAAATTTTTCAATTTTTAATAATAAATAATATTGACAGAATTTTTTGTTTGTTTCATTGAGTTTCAGTTCATCATTGTTGTTTATATTGTTTCATGTAAAATGTAATATTGTTTCATCTTTTTATTATTGGTTTTATTGGTTTTTAGATTATTGTTTTTTTTTTCTTTCAATTATTATAACTGTTTGTCTGTTAAAAATATTTATTTATTTTTTGAATATAAAATTAACAATTTACATGTGACGAGTGTTGCCGAAATTGAGACCACTGGCATTGGCACCTTTGTTTGTACCATATTGTAAATTGATAACACCTTCACCAGCGCGTAATTGTTCTTCAGTGAAATTACGTTTATTTTCATCAGCTGGTTTTGGACCCAAAAAGGGACCTGGCCATTCTGGATGCAAATAACACTGTGTATTAAGTGGTGGAATAAAATTGAAATGAAAATAATTTTAATTTAAAAAATCAAAAATCCAAGAAAAAATACATACAGTTCGGCCCAAAGCCATGATGCATTGAGTCACTTGAGGGATGTTACGTCGTTCATACAAATCGACTGTTTGAAAGCAATCGATATCTGGTACACCGTAATCTTTGATTGCCTTTTGGAACTTGTTGATATTTTCCATCATTTTAAATTGTCCACCTGATGTATTGATTTTTGGGATTGCACCTGGTTTCAATTTGTTCATCAATCTATTTACATATTTCATTTAAATGATTATAATAATGAATGATTTGATTCAAATCTTTCAAAAATGATTCAAACAAAAAAAAAAAAAAAAATACCTGCATAAAATTGTACCATCTCGAAGAACTTCTTCAAATGGACCGGCTGGCAATCGTTCACCAAGAACGGCTTCAATCCAACCCAAAACTTCAGCTTCGAGTTGAGGATCACGTTTACCAGCGATCTATTTTTGTTATTATTATTATTATTATAAATATCCAAATATAATCAAAAAAAAAAGAAAAAAAATAGACATTTTATTTTATTTTATTTTTTTTTGAAAAAAATAAATGCTGTCATATTAGATCAACATATAAATAAAATATCAATATATGTGTGTGTGTAGTAGTGTAAAAAGGGAATAAAATGGGCACCAACCACTCCCCGAATACAACAAATGTTTGAATTGTTTTAGACACACATATGTTGTTGGTGCAATCGCAATTTTTAGGGGCTATAATTATTTTCGGATTCTTTCAACAAAAAAAAAAAAAAATTTATTTTGACATCGAGCCAATTCTGTGTTTGCTAGCACAAGACTATTCTACCCAAAAAATATAAAAATAATCATATCACACTATGATCAAATCAACTTGGCATCGAAATAATGTTTTTTTGTTTTGTTTTTTCTTATTTTTGGTGTAACAAACATAAACATATTTTTGCGAATGAAAATAATTAATCGAAAGCAAAAAGCACCGAATCAATGTCTGATCAAATGATTTTTTTTTTTAGAGTTCCGTATTTCATATTCATAATCATTAAAGGTTTGTATTTTTTTTTATTCAATGAGAAAAAACATTGAAAAGGCTAAAATAAATTAATTTCAATTTGAAATTTTAAATCAAATCACAAATGTTTTTTGATTGAAAAATATTCAAATTGAATTAATTTATTTGAATCAAAAATTGTGATTGTAAATTGAATGCTAATTCGTTTTTTGATGGAAAAAAATATATATGTATTCAAATGATTGAATATGATTAAATACGGAACTTTTTTCTTTTTTGGAATCAATGACAATAATAATAATAAAATAATTTGACAGACAGACAGGCAAAAAAAACTTACTTTGTTGGCAACTTGGGCACTAAGACCATATGATGGACCGCGTGAGGCCATTGTAATATATTTTTATATGAATTTAAGGAATAAAATTCACAAATAAATTATTACACTGAAAAAAAAATGATTGGTGAAATGCAATTAGCAATGTACAAGAGATTCGATTGCTTAATGAAGACTCGATGCTAACACGACGATGATCGTTTGTGAATTTGGGCGCATCAATTTAAGCCTATTTTATAGTCGAGCCACGATGAATTTTAGACCTGTGTACCGTTATTGATGGCCGGTTATATTTTCTACTTTATTCATTGCATGTATATGCATAGCTTTAAATTATAATATATTTAAATATAGAAAAGAAATAATATATATTTCGTAAAATATGTAGCAACAGGCTTGTAATAATCGTTGTTGCAATTACAAGCAATCCAACCATTCATCTATTTCTTCATTAATACACCCACCCAATCAATGTGTTATGGCAGCAATGTATTTGAATAAATTATTATTATTATTATGTATATATGATAAAATGAATTATTATTATTCTTTTTTACAATTAAAATTACAACTAACAAAATTATTCTTTTCAATTTGCTGCCAACTCCCCATATTCATTCATTCATTTATTTATCATTGATAATATGATGATGATTACACATTAATATTGCCGACAGTAGCGACAACAATGATGAATCTATTTGTGTCTATTGAATAAACAAATGTATTTGTAATTTTGTATAATATAAAATTTTAAATGTATCGGAAAATAATATAAATATAATATAAAATGATGATAATGTACGGTATTTACGCCCAAAATTTAATTTAAAAAAAAAAATATTCTAAACATATTTGAAATATCGTGGAATAAGAAAACGGTGAGAAGGAAAAAGAATATTTAATGTCGATCAACAACACAAATGCCAACAAATGAATATATGAAAAAGTGTATAAATAAATAACTGTTGAATACTATGATTTGAATCAAAAGACGACTGAACTGAAATGAAAATGAAATGAATGAATGAATTACGACAAACTAATGAAAAAATAATAGAATATGCGTCGTTATTATTAGGTTGTCCCATAAGTTCTTACCATTTTTTGAATGGAAAAAAAAATCTAAAAAAACGGCAAGAACTTATGGAACAACTTAATATTATTCTTTAATCAATATTTCAACATTATTACATTATTATTAATGATTATAATAATAAGAATAATAATAATAATGCCAAACTAGTATGGTATGATGATGACAGCAGCCAACAACAACAAAATATTCGACATTCCAAACGTCATGCCAGATTATTACTACAAATGGATGAAATTCAGTGAATACCACCACACACCACCAACAACAACAACAACAACAAGCACCAGCACCATCACCGACAACAACAACAATAACAGGAGCCAATGATTATTTGGCCAAAAAATAAAAAAAAATTATTTCTTTATTTTTTTTCCAAACAAAAATCAACCAGCCAGTTAATTATTACAGAATGAGAAAACATACGAAACGAAACGATATCTTGTATTATTACAATTATAAATATTATTATTAATATTAGAATTATACATCATTATACGATTGAAATATCGTCGGAAAAAAGTAAATATTCATAAATACACAATCGTGACACTCCCTAAGCCGAAAAGAATATCGACGGTGACATTTTTCGCTTTTTTTTTTCATAATAAATTATGATGAACAAATGAATGAATGGAAATGAATATTGCAATCCGAATCGATTGTTATTCGTAATTTTCTTTGAATTTTGATTTAAATTTCAAATTTCATATAGAATTGAGAGAGAAAATAGAGAGTAAAAAACCATTAATTTTGTTTGGGGGTTATCTCATCAAAAAAATTGAATTCAATTCAATTCAATTCAATTCAATTCAATTTGAATTAAAAATAATCAGAAAAATTTGGTTCAAAAAGAACATTTTTTTTTCGACATGGAAAAATAGATTCACCCTATTCAATGGATATAATTTGTCAATTTTAATTATGAAAAGTCAAAAAAAAATAAGTCATTCATTGAATGTAAAGAATTTTATAGAAATTTGAAATTACGCAAATTCAAGAATTTGCGTAATTTCAAATTTCACTTTTTTCTCCATGCATTCACATTCATTTTCACATTTTACAAACTCATGTGTCAATATTGGATGAAATTCTTTGAATTTTAAAATTTTTGAATAAAATTCAATGGAAAATTGCGCATAAATTTCAATTTTTTTCAATTTTTTGATTATTATAATATTTCAAATTGACAAAATAGCTTAAAAATAGAAACGAAAAACCTTTGAATTTTCAAAAAAATAAAATAAAAATAAAAAAAATTGCACTATCAATACCCCTCAAGGAAGTTTAAAACAGAATTTTTTATTTTTTTATTTTTTTTACTTCATGGTTATAGCTAACCAAAAAAATATGTACACGAAGAAGAAAAATGAATGAATAAATAAATTCTTTATATTTTTGAAATGAATTGAAATTTTTCACAAAAATGAAATGAATAAAATCAAATCAACATGTTTAATGTTCGCAATAATAATCATCATCATCATCATCATCATCATCATCACAATAATAATGATATTTCAATGAGAAAAAAGAATTCATTTATTTATTTTCAAAGAAAAAATGAAATAAAATAAAATAAAATAAAATATGATTGACAAGTTATGAACACAGAGAGATCAGATGATCTAAATTGTTTGTTTATTGTTCAATTGCATTAAAGTTGCATTCAGAAAAAACAAAACAAACAAACAAACAAACAAACTCTTCAATTGTATGGATTTGCATATGTAATATTTATTATTATTGGGTTGTCCAATAAGTTCTTGCCGTTTTTCGAAAGAAAACAAATTTAAAAAACGACAAGAACTTATGGGACAACCTAATATTATTATTATTATTATTATGATTATTATAATATGATAATCATGATCATTTAATAATTTGAATAATAATAATAAATAAATATATTTTTGTTTATTTCATTTTATTTCACATTTTCATTATTTTTTTTCTCTTTCTCTTGATATGACAATGACTTGATTTTACTATCATTGGTTATCGATCAATCAAATAATGAATGAATGAAAAAATAAATAAATAAATAAATAAATGAATCGTATATGTTGAAATAGTTTGAAATGAAAATAAAAAAAATAAATAAATAATATTCAATAATAATATTTGAAAAGTTTCGATTGAAAAAAGTATTGATTGATTGATTGACAATTTTGGTTGATCAAATTTTCTAATGTATGAATTGATTGTGTAATTTTTTGAAAAATAACTTTCATCAGTCTTTGACTGTTGAGATTTCAAGAATTTGGGCTCCTCGATAGAAAATATATGAATCTTATCACATGTAGATTGCTTAAATTGCTTAATATTGGATAAATGTATGCATTTATTCATGTCTTTATTCAATTTTTTTTCTTAAAAATTATCCATTTTTTATTTGTCAATTTGACTATGAAAGAATACTAGAGAAAAAACGCTGAAAATTGAAAATATTAATAAATAAATGAATAAACATCTAAAAATAGTGTCAAATAACTACTATTAAATTCATTTTTAAATGAAAAATAGAAAATATAGAATAGAAATAATCATAATCAAAAAATGTGACAAAATAATATTAATTGTAAAAAAATAAACTGAAAAAATATTGCATATTGCCATTTTGTATGATTGAAATTTTTTGAAAATGAAAAAATGAAATAAAAAATAAAATTTTATATTAGGCTGTCCCATAAGTTCTTGCTGTTTTTTGAATGAAAACAAATTTAAAAATCAGCAAGAACTTATGGGACAGCCTAATATAAAATTTTCTAGATTTAAAATATATATATATACTATGAGTAAAGTTGAATTTTTTATTTTATGGTAAATTTTCATCAATATATTGAATGTAAAAAGGGAGCGAAAAAAAAATTTCACTTCCATTCAAAAATGTTGAACAACAAACACACACACAGACACACAGAGTAGAAATCAAATATTAATGGTTAAAATATTTGTGAAAAAGAAAAATATTGCTGCTTGAAATATTGTTTGAAAATAAATAAACTTAATAGTTGACTTTTAAAGGAATTTCATTGAATAGTTGACATTTTTTCCATTTATTATTTCAAAAAAAAATTTTTTTTCTCGCTTACACACACATTTTATTAATGATTTGATAATAATAATAATATTAGCCTGTCCCATAATTTCTTGCCGTTTTTTAAATTTTTTTTCCACTTGAAAAATTGCAAAAACTTATGGGACAGCCTAATAATATTTGATTATTTATATACCCCAGTTTTGCTATTCCGAAGAATATTTGTGTAGAGTAAATTTCAAATCTATGAATCTTTTTTGAAATCTTCAAAATCTTTGAAATCTTTGATTTAAAATATTTGTAAATATGAGGTAATATTATCATTGAAATGGCAAATATTATTATTATTAATCAAGCATCATTAGTCATTTGAATATTTGATGATGATGATGATGATGATGATGATGATGATTGCATACATTGTTGACAATCATAGTTAATATTTTTTTTTTATTTCATTTCAATTCGTACATTTATTTTTATTTATATTCATTTATTCTTACTATATTTATTTTTAAATCAATGACTTAAATTGTAATTAATTTAATTTTTATTCGAAAAGAAAAATATTCGAGAAAATATGAGTAAATCATAAATAAAAAAATACAAATAATCAATCAAATAATCCATTGAATTGATTTGAATTGAATTAAATTCAATTCAATTCAATTCAAATCAATTCAATTCAAACCAATTCATTTGATTGAATAGCCAAGCAAATGAACAAATCAATGATTTTGGATTCAATTGATTATTCGAGTAACCAACCTTAGGCCAAAAAAAACCAAAAAAATATTTTCATTTTAAGCTTTTTTCGGAGTGCATTGCGAAGTCTGCGTTGTCATTTGAGATTTTACTTGAATTTATTTTAAGATTTTTTTTTCTTTCGAGACAAAAAAATATTTAAAGAATTTTTTCTTGTTGTATTTATGAAATATTCAAGAAAAAAGAAATGAAAATAATCTAAGATTTTGAACGGACAATGACTTGATTTATATTTTTAATTTTTGATTTGATTTTTTTGGCACTTTTAAATGTCTATGGTGATCACGTCGAAATTAATGAGAAGAAAAAAAAAGAGAGATAAAGTTTAAAATACTTCGAGAAAAATAAAATAAAATAAACGAGCGATGCTTTCGAGTCGATTGAATGTGGAGGAATCAATTTCAGCCGAAATATTCTGCACATGCACCAAAGCACCATCTAATGGTTTTGAATTTATTGAATGAAAAAAATATAGGAAAATTGATTCAATTTTCATTGAGGAATATTGATTTGATTAAATGGTTGAAAAATTTGAATCGATTTTTTTTTATATTGATTTACAATTATAAATTCATTGAATAATACTTTAGAAATAGAAAATGATTTTAAAAAGGATTCATGAATCGATTATTATTGATAATTACCGGTAATTAATTTGATCAAAAAAAAAAAAACACACCTGGAAATTGATCGAAAATGTTTTCGAATCACGAAATGACATAGTTTGTTGATGATGGTTTGGAAAGGTTTTTTCGTCTTATTTTGATCAGATTGAAATCATGATTGATTGTGTAAAGACTTGAATAATTGAATAGTTGAAAATCTCGGAATATTTTTACTGGAATATAAATATGAATCAAGTAAAAGCAGATAATAATAATAATAATAATAATAATAATGTTGATGAAACATATGAACCAGTTATTAATCCATATCAAAATCAAGAAGTGATTAAGCATCGAAAATTCATTTCACACATTGGTATTGCATTTATTGATTTGAAATTTGTTGAAAAGAAAATTCTACATCCACCTAGAACTGTGTTACGTAAAATAAATGGACAATTAAATTATGGTACGCTGAATGGTATAATGGGTCCACGTAAATGTGGTAAAACAGCGCTGCTCAAATGTCTTTCTGGTGGTAATAATCATGGATTAGATGAAGAAACAATGCTGTTCGTCAATCCAGATATATCATTGCATGTATTTTTTTTAGAGAATGTTATCAACAATAATCTATTGGTTAGTATGACTGTTGAAGAAACACTGGATTATGCATTCTGTTTTCGTCATCCATATGTTGCTCGTGAACAAAGACAAAAAGTTGTCAAAGAATTGTTGACAAATTTGAAATTAGAAGAATCAGCTAAAGTTCGAATAGCTGATTGTACGGCTGAAGAATGTGTTAAAACACAAGTTGCAATGAGTCTTTCATCGACAGATAAACCAAATATGTTATTTCTGGAAGAGCCATTATCACATCTTGATAATGTTAGCGTCGAAAATGTGAGTATTGAATTGAATTGAATCAATTCTAATTTTATTAATTTGTAAAAACAGTTTGTTAGCTTAATGAAACAAATGAGCCGAACTTATAGAATTTCTGTATGCTTATCGATTGGACATATGATCGATTCGGATGTATTATCAGCATTCGATAAATTATATGTATTAAGCCGTAGTGGTCTTTGTATTTATGAAGGTAGTGTCGAACATATGTCTCTATTTTTACGTGAATCCGGTGTAACCGTACAATCCGGTATTCAAACACCGATTGAACGATTAATTAAAATTGCATCGAAACCAAATGAGCTAACTGTACATGTTGCAAATCGTGTATTTGCAACACGTGATGATATATTACATTTAGCGCAAAAATATGGCATATTATTGGAAAATGGAATACAACCACGTCGATCTAGTTTTAATCTAATGAATATATGGCATCTATTTAAACGTAGTTTAATACATAAATATCGATATTATAAGAAATCACTTTTAGTTGAATTTTTTGCATTAATTGCAGCCATTATTTTATTAATACTTTTATTTGACAAAGATATTAGTGAACCAGACTCGTGCTATCAACTTTTCGATGATTTAAATTCGAGCGATTTGAAATTTTCAAATAAAACATATGGACAATTGATTATGTTGGATGAAACATCTGAATCAACATCATCATCATCATCATCATTTCAAAAATGGTTAACAAATCAAATGAATAGTAGTATCGATAAATATTTACGTGATAAAAATATTATACCGATTTATGGATATGATTTGATTGAACAAAATTTAAAATTTCTATTCTTGACCACAATTTTAATGGCATTATCACATTTTCTGGTTTCAGTATTTGCATTAAATGAAGAAATAATTGTGGCTTGTAATGAACATCGTAATGGTTTGATCAATATAAATTCATTTATATTATCACAGACTGTTGCTAATATGGTTATGCCAACAATCAATGCATTTGTATGTTCAACAATTACATTTTTTTTGAAATATCCAAATCTTAATCAATATAGTCGTGTTGAAAACATGAATCAAACATCAGTGATTTCATCATTATTGACTACTAATAATATATTTAATGAATGGCGATTTTGGTTATATTTTCTTTCACAATATTTAGGTGTTGCTTGTGCACAAAATTTAGGCTTAGTCATTTCGGCCATATCGATTTTGAATTCACAATTAGCTAATATTATAACATGTTTTATATTGATTATTATCATTATATTTGCTGGTTATTTGATACCGATGAGAAATTATGAAAATTTTTTCATACAATTCATTATGGACATATCATTTATCAAACAAAGCTATCATTTGACATTGGTTACATGGTATGGTTTTGATCGTTGTGGCCATCATCAACAGCTAGAACAATATTCGACAATAAATCAATCATCAACAATAAATGAACGTTCATTCATATTGGAACAAATGAAATTATTGGATAATGATCAATATTATGATTATCAACAAAATTTAATTATTATTGCAATACAATTTACAATATTTTTTCTATTATTTTGGTTCATTGTTAATCGATCGGTTAGTGGTACAAATATTCATTCAAATAAACAAAAAACAAATCAACAACGACGGCAACAACAACAGGAACAAAATAAACAACAAATAATTGAAATGGATACAAGCAACAACAACAGCATCAACAATAGCAACAATAATCAACAATTACCAACATCAAATAACCTTATCATCAACAATAACAATGATCGAAATGATGAAAAATTTCAAAAAATTTTATAATTTTTTGAAATTTTATTCAATAATCATAGCCTATTGATTGATTGATTGATTAATTTATTTCAAAAAAAATTAAAAAATTATCCAAAAATGATAATTCCAAAACTGTTTGTAATACATCTGATCAGATCTATCTGATTCATGAATTCCTTCATGAATTCCAAGGGAAACTTTGAATAATGAATGAATGCGGCCATTTATTTTTGATTTTTGTTTCATTCATTTAGAATATTTTTTTTTTTAAATTCAATGATTTACCGATTTGCTTTTTGGTGAATAGAATAGAATAAATAATATTTTACATCGAAATTCCGGTGATTATATAGAATATCTAAACGCATCATACATATATGTATGTATGTATGTATGCAGAAGAAGATGCCCTTGACAGTATTGGAATTTTTTTCGTTTTTTCACTTTTATTATTTCGAAATGAGTTCTTAGAGTCAAAATAATTTTGGAATAATTTTTGTGAAAACATGACTGTATTCCATCATTATACACATATAATACATCAATGGTACTGAGCATCCTCGATTTCGATGCTTAAAAAACATCATAATATATACAAAACATTTGAGGCTGTCCGAAAAGTTCATTTTGATTAATCAATAAAGTTGTTGATGAAAATCGGCCAAAACTTTTCGGACAATCTAAAATAAAAGTTAAAATTTTTTTTTTAAATATTATTATTCACATTCATATATATATATGTGTGTGTGTGTGTTTGTATTAACACAAAAACTATAATTCCATTGGATTACTATTATTATTATTATTATCATCATCCCAAAAAAATGAAAATCAAACACTTTTTCAATGACAATTATATAATACATCAAACCATTGGAGAGTGATTTCATTTGTGGGCAAACTCTTCATCTGAATAGTTATTGTTGTCGTGCTGGTGTTGGTGGTGATCGTCGTAGTCGTTTATAATGAATTGATATCATTATTATCATCATTATCATCATCATCATCATTGTTCGATATTAATTAGAATTGAATTTATTTAAAAGGGTTTTTTTTTTTTTTGGTCGTTTTCCAAAGCATTTTCAATTCAGATGAATGAAATTTAATATTCATTCATTCATTTATTCATTTATTATTATTGTTTATATCAATTACAAGTGTTTTGAAGAATTGACAGTTTAATTTTTTCAAATCCATTGATTTGATTTGATTTGATTTTTTATGAAATAATTATTATTTCGAAGAGAAAAAAAACTAATTAAAATTCTTTCATATGAATCTGAATTGATTTGAATTTAATCTGTGTAAATAGAAAAACATATTAATTAATGAGATAATCAATAAATGATTATCATGATTAAAAAAATTTCATTCAAATCATAGACAAATCGATTTTGAAAATACAAAAAATGAAAATGTATAACAACAACAACAATGAAAAACATCAATTTTTGTCATTTGAATTCTTTTCATCATCATTAATATCATCATCAATATCGATATCATTATTATTCAATTTAATTAGTCATTATTAATACCAGAGAAATATTAATAATAATAATAATTGTTATGATATATTTGAATCATTATTACCATTGAATATTTGTAATACAAAATTCAAATTATTGATAATTTGTTTCATTATCATCATCATCATCATCATCGATAGAGCTTAGAATACAATCATTCTTTCATTATTTTTCCTATCAGTTTCCATTGTTGATTATTGTTTTTGATTGAAGCATTGTTTGTTCCGATAAACAATTCAAATAATAATATTCTTTCGGCCAATACTAAAGCACCTGTCATTCATTTATGATCATATTGATTGATTTTATTTTTTGCTGAAATAATGATCCATTGAAATCGAGTGTAATAACAAATTGAATCAATGATTGAAAAATTGAAAATTGATTGCTCAAATAATTTTTATCGTGTGTGTGTGAAATAATAATAATAATAATAATGAATGTTTCATTTTATTTTGTTGAAAAATTAATCTGATCAGAAGAAATTTTGTTGAAGAAAAGTAAAAGAATAAATATATTGATAATTGATCACAAATAATTGTCAATTATTTTTTTTTTGGCTGAAAATAATTATAATTATATTTTTGATTGGAAAAATTTTTCTTTAAAAAAATACAAAAGGAGGATATACGAGAATATAGCCGACATACAAAATGCCCTCCAGTTTTCCTAAACACCATTGTTTACATCGTTTCATAACGTTTTTGTCTGCCGTAAGTAATTATTATTTATTTATTTATTGATTATGTTATTATTATTATTATTATTATTAATTGATCAATCAATAAATTGATTCATTTATTGTTTTTGTTTTTTTTTTCTCCTCATATTTCTTGTTGTTTTGTCATATGATTTTTGGCTTGGAAAAAAAAATAATTAAAAATTATAAAAAAAAAAAAAAATAATAACAATAAAGTTTCTTGTAGCAGGATCATTTATGTTGTTATTGAATAAACAAAAAGAATGTAATTTTGTACCGATCGCCGATGAATTATGGTCATCAATGGTATCGAATCAAAGTTTACAAGTTGATTATATTGAACAACATTATGATGATGTACAAATCTATCATATTGCATTAGTATCGATTGATGTTATTATTTTTTTAGTTGCATTCATTAATATTGCTCCATCACAAGAAGATCTTCGTTTTGGCTTCCATTTGTTGGTAAGTGTAATCAGTTTGATTTTTGATTTTTATTTTTGATTTTAATCAGATATTAATTAAAATCAATTTTATTTCCAAAAAAATAAAGTTAATTATAACATTAAGTGGCCTAACAATATTGGCCTGTTACAGTTCGTATGTTGTATTCTATAAGCCTTGTCATTTAGAACCACCACCGGGTATTGTACGTACCGAAGATAAACAAGTTTACTTACAAAGTAGTAAAACGAATGCAGGTAAAAATGCACCAATCAATGCTTATGTTGAAAATGATATGCATATCTTGGCCGTCACTGGTCTTGATACCCTTGCTTGTTTATTGTTTCTAATATCAACAATGGTATTATGTGGTGATGCACGTGAAGAAGCTATACAAGATGAATATGTTGCTAGAGTTAGAGCTAGCATCTATTAAAAATTTGAATATTATTATTTTCAATTTTAAAAAATTATTTAAAATTAATAATCATTCATTCATGAACAAAAAAAAATGATACGCACACACACATTATAAAGGCATAATAAATGAAAAATTAGACACAATTTTTCATACACACATAAAAAACAAACCAAATCATAGTCATTGACAAATTATTTATTTGAATTATTTACCCAAAAACTAGACAATGAAAAAAATTAAAATACATACTTTTACAATTAGTTGCAATCAAAAATAAAAAAACATATTAACACATACACAAACATACATACATTACCCATCAAATACAATTGAACCAAGTGATTTTCAAGAAAAAAAAACATTTTTTTTTTGAACATTTATCAACGATCAATCAATCAATCAATAATTTGATGAAATTTTGATATTTGGACAAATGAAAGCTTTTTCAATTGTTTCAAAATTGAAAATTTTAAATCAATTAATCATGTTTATTTATTAAATCAATTATTGTCATTTGTTATGTTATCATCATGAAATGAATATTATTTGATTATTTGATCAAATTCAAAGCAAAAAAAAAAACACAAAATGAAACATTGACCATCATACCAGTTTATTGATCATCTTTATTGTTTCACCAATTATTTGTTCGCTTCAACATCTTCACCTTCTTTTTTTTCTTGATCTTTGATTTATTTATTTTTCTTTCTTTTTTTTTGAATTGTTTGTGCTCAACATATATAAATAAATAAATAAATAAATATATTTAAATGAATAAATAAATAAATTTATAAACAATAAAATGGCTTAAAATTGAATTCTTAAAATAAAAATTCATTTTGATTCGAATTTCGAATGTTATTTTTGACTTTTTTTTGGATTCGATTTGATTTAATTTTGGATGATCCCAGACGAAACTCTCAAAAATGAATTCGAAATATAAAATTAAAAATAAATTTCGTATAAATAAATCAATTTGTTTGGATAAAAATCAACATTTTCATTATGAAAATATTAGAATAATTGGACAAATTAATAATCAAATGATTGCTTGTTTGTTACGTGAACAACGTTTACTATTAATATTTGATCAACATGCTGTACATGAACGTATACGTTATGAAAAAATTTTAAAATCATCATTCAATAATGATGGCTTGATGCAATTCAAACAAATTAAACCACCATTTCAAATGACAATACCAAAACAATTGTATCAACAATTATTGAATGGTGATTTGTTGGAAAAACTTCAAAAATTTCTTAATACATTGATTGAGATTCCATCCAAATCAAACATAGTTAATGATGATGAAAATGAATCAACAATATTGATAAAACAAATACCATTATGTTTCCATCATAATTTTCATCATCAAGGTCTATTTCAAGATTTTCTTATCGATACGATTCGTTATTTTGATAAACAAACAAACGAAAATCTACATAAATTTCATATGACACCATTTTTAGTCGATCAAATTAGACAACAAGCTTGTCATGGTGCAATCAGATTCAATGAACCTTTAAATAATTATGAATGTTCAGAACTAATACAAGCATTAACATTATGTAGATCAGCATTTCGTTGTGCACATGGAAGAATATTAGTTAAATTATTATTGGATTTGTCAAATGATGATGATAATGATAATAATAACAATAATAAACAAATATATGAAAAATCAATGGAAAAAATTTGGCAAAAAATATTTGAAAATCATCATCATCAATCAATTTTAAAAATTGAAACAATCACTGAGAAAAAAAAAACATATCAATATAACAGGTAAATAATTAATTATATACATTGTTAATTATTATTGAAATATAAATATATAGACTTTATTCATTGTTTATAATTCATTGTTGTTGTTGTGTGTATGTGTGTGTGTATGCAAAAAAAATATCTTTAAAATTTGAATATATATAAAAATATATATATATAAAAAAATTAT
Source organism: Psoroptes ovis (assembly GCA_002943765.1). Lineage (NCBI taxonomy): Eukaryota > Metazoa > Arthropoda > Arachnida > Sarcoptiformes > Psoroptidae > Psoroptes > Psoroptes ovis. The sequence goes on along the minus strand of PQWQ01000004.1, from coordinate 3,791,398 downwards.
AAACAATATAATTATGAAAATAATAATAATAATAATAAGACACATATTTTGTTCATTTATTTTTGGTAATAATAATTCAATGATGATATGCCATTCCATATTATTTGATTTTGTTCAAATTATAATTATCATTATTGTTTTATTTATTTTTTTTTTGGCTCTAGTCGTGTCTTGATCATTTTATGGACAAATTACTTTAAGTATATAATCGGTTAATAATGCCGGTACTGTTGGACTATCTTCATTCAATGCTTTTAATACTGTGGAAAAAGAAATGGTAAATTAGTTTTAAATCAATTATTAAATGAAATGATAATTATAATTATAATAATTACGTTTTATCAGAATATCCAATGTTGCCGAATCAATCGGTATCATTGAACTTGTATATGGTATCACTGTAGTCAAATAAACTGGATTTGATTTCATCTTAGATGATGATGATGATGATGACAATGATTGTGATGGTAAAATTGTTTGTTTAATACTTGAACCTATTGATTGTAAATCGACAACATTTGGTAACCAGCTTGAACGCGATGCATTTTTATTATTATTTTTCGACAATTGTTTTTTTGTAGCATTTTGATTTCGAATCAATTGTTGTTGATCAATACAAGATGATGATCGATTCATACGTATGTTTGTATTATTATTGTTGTTATGATTCTTTGAACTGCGTACAGACTGATTCGGTGATGATATTTTTCTTACATAACTACTACTGTTGTGGTTATTATTATTATTATGATAATGATGATGTCCATGCACAATTGATGATGATTTCGATGATGATTTTCGTACCAAATGATGACGACGTTTATTTTGTACACTTAACAACAATGAAATGAATTGATTTTTTTGTTCTTTTTCATATTCAAGTTCATCACGTAAAGCTAATTCTTGTATCAATATTTCCGATCGTATTTGTATGATTTGTTCCAATTCCATGTATAATTCATTCAATTGTACAATTGTTAATTGTTTTAATTTATTAACAAATTCATTTGGATTATTATCATCATTTCCATTTTGAGTATTAATTTCGGCGATATTTTGAGATTTTTCAGAATTCGAATTCGAATTTGTTGTCAAAAGCTTTGATACATTAATTTGATCGATTGTTTTTTCATTTAAATTTGCTGGTAATGAATGATATTCTTGTACATTTTCATCATCATCATCATCATCATCACCATCACAATCATTATGATCATGTGAATGTTTTTCATTTGAATCATCATTGACATATTCAAATGTTTCAAGATTAATACCATAATCATCGATTGATGTTCGATTATTAATGTTATTATTTAAATTATGAATCGAAGATTTTTGCCAACTTTTCAATGCAACATTCAATAAAGTTGCTGCATCTAATGATAGTAATGGATCCATTCTGGGGCCAGTATTATTATTATTATTATTATTATTTTGAAAGGGTTGTTGTTTGTTCAAATCATTACTAACATCATTGTGATTATTATTCGAATAAAATGATTCAATCTCTTTAATAACTTGATCAGCATCTATCACATTGTTTGATTCATCACGATTTTTGGTGTTTTGTATTTGTGTATTATTATCACTATTATTTTTTAATTTTTGTCTTTGTTGTGGCTGTTGTTGTTGTTGATGATGATTATGATGATGATGATCCGAACCAATAAATGAACTGATAATCAGTGAATGCATATCTAAATCATTGGCAATATCATCTTCTTCATCGAATATATTTCGTTTTTGTGATTGATTCACAGTGGAATCGATTCGATTATTAAAAGAATCATTTTCATCAATGTTATTATCATTTTTCATTAATTTCAATGATTGAACATATTTTTTGAATGTATAACTTTGTTGAAAATTTAATGGTGTTTGTTTACGAAAATTTTCCGTCAAATGTAGCCAAACACTTGATGATATAAAATGGAATAGAATGTAATCATTGTAAAATTGTAATTCTTATAATTTCAAACAAAAATACTTACGGACATTTATTAATAATAATATCTTCAAATGATTGCAGTGTTAAGGTGGTTGTTGAAGGCGTTTCCATCGTTTCTAACGATGTACGTTCATCATCATCATCATTATCATTATCAAAAATTCTGTTTAAAAATTTTTGATCAAAAAATTGTTGACGAAAATTTTGAAATTCAATCGATGATAATTCGAAAATATTTTTTCTCATATATCGATTCAACAACAACCGATTCAATTCATTTTGATTTGAATCATCATCATCATCATGATCATCTTTATTGATATTATTTCTTATTATATTATCAGATAGTTGTAAATTTTCACATGTTTGAAAATCACCAAAATCATCATTCGAATTTTGATAATGATTCGTTTTTAATGGATCCATCATGATTTATTTTTTGATGATATTATTCAGAGCGGTCATTGATAATTAATTGTCGAACAATCATATTTAATTGCAATCAACAAATTTGACATTCCATAATCTAATACATCGATGAAATAATAATCGGGAAAAAATAAAAGAGAGTATATTCAAAAACAATGATGTGGAATTATCAATTGAAGCATTGGATTGTTATTGTTATTATCATCAACAACAACACCACCATTCACCACCATCAAACAACGACATCAATGTTTGAAAATCACGTTAAACATCAACATAAACAAACAAACAAACAACGTAACCAAAAATTAAAGGTTAATCAATCCTTTGAACAACAACAGCAAAAAAAAACATGAAAATGTAAGGCCATTACTTGTTTAAAAAAAGTAAAATATATTTTTTTGCCAACAGATTTGTAGCAGATTGATTTGTTGCAGCAAAGAAAAAACCATATACAATCACGTGATTAAAGCTGTAGAAGCATTGATGTATATTGTTGTTGTTGTTATTATGACAAGCAAACACTAAACAATCGATTTATTTAAAAAAATTGAAAAAATGGAAAAAAATATTGCATAAACCACGTGAAAATTGCTGTGAAACATACGAAATAACGAAAGATTCCACCATTAAAACTCAACTATAGTCAAACAAAATATTCAAAAACACATTGCTTTCGTTTGCATTCTGATTTGATTTGGCTGTATATATGTGTCACACAGCTTTCAAAAAAAAAAAAAAAAAAAAGAAACCAGAAATACGGCTTCAAGCATTTTGTGAGTTGTTTTTGATTGAGTGTGTGCAACAAAACAGCAACAGTAGCAGCAGCAGCAGCAGCAGATTGCCAGAGAGAGTTGAGTTGAATATATTTGTTCTGAGTAATTTTCTATTTATTTCATTTTTTTAAAAATTAAATTTTGTAACCAATTTATAACCATCTACATTTAATCGGTGATTCAACGAACACACACAGAAAAAAAATGTCAAGTCGTGAAGGTAAATTTCATTTCATTTTGTCAATAAATAAATGAATCAAATCTCTAATTGTTTTGATTTAATTGATATTCAAAAGGTGGCAAAAAGAAACCATTAAAACAGCCGAAAAAAAATCAACGAGAATTAGATGAATCGGATTTGGAATTTCGTCGAAAACAACAAGAAGAACAGAAAAAATTAAAAGAATTGCAATCGAAAGCAGCACAAAAAGGTCCATTGGCAGGTGGTGGTATTAAAAAATCGGGTAAAAAATGAAACATTGAACATCGAATCAAATCAGGATCAACAAATGATTCAGGTACAAATAATAATATTGGTCGGCTTAAAGCACCGATAACCACCGTTAAACACACATATTCAATATGTTCAAATAAATTTTTTTTATTCTTTGTAATTAAAAAAAATAAAGAATTATAATTAATTCTATTGAATTAATGATAATTTTTTTTCAAAATTCAAATTATATCAATCTAATTCCCTAGAAGTTTGTTGCATTTGTAATTATTATTCCTACCATATTTCGCTTCAAATGCGCAAAATCAAATAGCATATGGTTTGTTGTTTTTTTCCTTGGCTGATTTGCCAGTCGATTTATTTTATTTTTGTTTTTTGATTTTGACAATTGTTTGAATTATTTTTAAAAATCAATCAAAATCGAAATTCAATGCATCAATCGGATCGATGCGATTCAAAGAAATAAAAACAATGGACAATAATAATAATCAAAATATTTGTATTGAAAAAATATTTTGTTATGAAACTAAAAATGTAAGTGATATTTATTTATTTATTTTCAATTTTGATTAATTTTGATTGATTTTAATCCATTTTTTTTTTTTTTTTTTGGTTGCAAAAATAACAACAACAACAGTTTTATTATATAATCGGTTCGAGTAGTTGTAAAAATAAACATCGTATATTGAAAATTGATCGTCGTAATAAATTAAAATTAGATATTGAATGTTGTAATAATAATTCAGTAATGAATACAAATGAAATGTTACAATATTTACATGAACAATCAATAATCGATACAGGCAAACGTATTGAACCAACTGTTGCATTTGGTTTAGTTGGTTTTGTTCGATTTTTAGAAGGTTATTATATGATTCTTATTATTAAACGTCGTTGTATAGCTATGATCGGTATTCATTGTATTTATAAAATTGAAGATACATTAATGATTTATATACCGAATGAAGAAAAATCTAATGGATCAGCTGATGAACAACGATATCTTCGAATATTTAATAATGTTGATTTGAAAAGTAATTTTTATTTTAGTTATAGTTATGATTTATCGAATACATTACAAGTGAGTGATTGAGAATTAATTTGATTTTGATTAATTAATTTATTTATTTATTTTAATTTATTTTTTTTTTAGTACAATTTATGTTCACCGAATTCAAATCCGATCATCAATAGTGCTAGTTGGGGTTTCGGTACTCAACAAACAGTTTGGGATGTAAATAATAATAATAATAATAATACAAATAATCATGATCAAACATCATCATATGATGATCGATGCATTTATATAAAACCAAATATGAAATTTGTATGGAATGAATATTTGCTTTCACCAATGAATATGGTACACAATGATTTTTATCTTTATATTTGTCATGGTTTTATTGGGCAAGCAATGTTACCATTTGAAGGTCGTAATTTGATCATTACATTAATAGCAAGACGTTCAAAAAAATATGCTGGAACAAGATTTTTAAAACGTGGAATTAATTGTGAAGGTTTTGTTGCGAATGAAGTTGAAACTGAACAAATTGTTCACGATGGTAATGTATCATCGTTTCGTAATGGTTTATTTTCATCATTCGTTCAATTACGTGGCTCAGTGCCAGTATTTTGGTCACAACATAGTGCAAAAATGACACCAAAACCGGCCATAAATATAGATATTAATGATCCATTTTTTGAAGCAGCTGGTAAACATTTTAATAATTTGCTCATGGATTATGGTTCACCAATTATTGTGGTGAATTTAGTGAAACGTAAAGAAAAACAAGAAAGTATTTTGCATAATCAATTCGATAATTCAATTGAATATTTGAATCAATTCTTGCCCAAACATCATAACATTATGATTATTGGTTATGATATGGCTAAATCTAAAAAACAAGATGATAATGTTATTAATTGTTTGACAAAAATTTCAAATTTTACATTACGTAAAACTGGTTTCTTCATCAATCGTCGTGTTGCCAGTAATTGTTTAATAAATTCATCAATTCAAACAGGTGTAGTTCGAGTGAATTGTGTTGATTGTTTAGATCGTACAAATACTGCACAATGTATCATTGGTATGGTTGCGATTGGACATCAACTACATTCTATGGGTGTTTTCGATAAAACTGAATTAGAACCAGACACTGAATTGGTGAAATTGCTCGAAGAACTTTATGAAGATCATGGCGATACATTAGCATTGCAATATGGTGGATCACAACTTGTACATCGAATAAAAACATATCGAAAAGGTGCACCGATTACATCACGTTCGAAAGATATAATGCAATCATTATCTCGCTATTATAGCAATGCATTCAGTGATTGGGATAAACAAACGGCAATCAATCTTTTCTTGGGCATTTATGATACAAATCGTCATGATCTACCATTTATTTGGAATCTAAATAGTGATTATGAATTACACAATGATTTTTTCAAAACGAATAATTTTAGTGAACATAAACAAATCAATCATGATTATAGCAATTATAGCCATAGCCATTCATCTTTATTAAAACATAATGCATCATTGGCATCAACATCGATGGCCGAAAATCGTTTACGTTTTACTAAATGGTGGTCAGATCGTATAGCATTTTGTTTACCACGTTCAGCAAAAGAATTGTTTAAATATACTAAAGAAGGAATGTCACAACGTGATTTACAATTTGTCAAACAAATCAATAGATATGATTGGTTTTTCGATTTACATCGATTACAAGAAAATATTTTATTTGTCGAAATGTTTTTATTTGATATGAAAAAATCAAAATATTATGGACATTATAAACGTAAATTAAGTTCATTTAGACAACAAAATCGTCATTCTTTGGTAGGCATACCAATTATAATGCGTTCATCAACGAATGATATCGATTCTGATACTGATGAAGATTCAGATGATGATAGTAGTAATAATATAATTGTACGTTTTGAAAATGATTCAAATTCTATTCCATTTGATCATGTGGAAGAAGCTAATTATTATAATGATCGTGATCAAAGTTTTAATTCAAGAACTAATAATAATAATAATGATAATATCAATGATAATCAATCAAAACAGCAACAACAACAACAACAAAATCATAATCATTTAAATGATTTTAAAAATTCAAATCATTATTCATTATATAAGCTATTGTCATTGAAAAATAATCATAAAACATATGAACAATTAATGAATCGTTTAGTGAAATCTGATCGATATTATGAAAATCCATCAGCTAACACAGCGAATGTATTTGATTATGAAAATTATTTGAAAAAATTTCGCAACAAATTAGATCAAAATAATAATGATTCAATAAAATTAAATAAAAATCGTCAAGAATATGAAAAATATTTCAAATCAAACACTGATAATATTAATCAATTGATTATTGATAATAAATTGTTATGGATATCATCATCAACATCATCATCATCATCATCTCCTGGTGATCAAAATTACAATAATAATAATAACAACATTCATGATTACCACAACAACCAATATCAATTTGATAATCATTATTTAAAAATATCATCATCATCATAACAATCATGATAATTATCATAACAACACCAATACAAACACCAAAAAAAAAAATTGATGATTTATTATTACAATTATTTATTGTTCATTGTTATTTTTCGTTTCGTTCAATTTCAATAGATAATATATCATAAGTAAATAATAAGTTATTATTATTATTTTTTATTTCAAAAATTTCTATACGAGTTTTTTTATGTATTTGTTTTGTTTAATTGTTTGATTATTGATTTCTTCATTATTTTTCTATTGAAAATTTTCTATCTATCCCATTCTTTTCAACAATGACAATAATTAAATGAATGAATGAATCGAAAATGAAATTGCCAATTGAATTATCATAATAAATTATAATTAAAATTGACACACCAAACCATCAAGTAATATCACCATAAGCAATATATCAGTGTTTTTTTTTTTTGTTTTAAATTGAAATACACTTGAGAATTTTATTTCTATATTTTTTTTCCATTTTGGTTTTGATTTGATTTGCTTGTATAGCTGTAATTGATGATGATTTTTGAAAATTTTTGATTTTTTTTGTGTTTCATAAATAATTTGTCCAAATCATTGCAAAAGAATTACAATAATTGGTTTCGTTACAAAAATTAGTGAAAATTGACAGCAAAATTTGAGCAAAAAAATTTGCATCACATTGAATTATTATTAGGCTTGAATTATTTGATCATCATTGAAAATTGACCAGTGATTCATTTTAGTAATTCAACGAAAATGGCTGAATTACAAGCACAAATAAATTCATCATCATTCATTCATCAACAACAGCAATTGGACCAATTACGAAATGAAATAATTAAAAATAAAAATAATAAAAATGAAAGTGAATCAATCACCAAAAATATTAATGACAACAACAACAACAAAGCTGTGACAACAAACAATGCTGTTGCTAATACTACATCATCAACAAGCAATGACAATAATAATGAAATGAATGGAAATGGCCAACATCATCAACATTATCGTCCATCAATGACAATTGTTGATGATTTTGATAATGATCATCATCATAATGATAATATGACCAATAATAATATAACAAATATTATTTATGAACAACAAATCAATGCAGCCAGTTCATCACGTTTTTGTATATTTTTCTATCTGTTCATATTTATGGTTTGTTAATTGTATAGAATTTTTTTTTTTTTTGCATTGAATCAATCATTAATGCTTTCATTTTTTTTTTTTTTTTTTTGTTTTATTTTAAAATATTTCTGATTCAATCAAGTTTTATGTAATTTTTCTTGAATGGACCAATTCAAAAATTACAAGACGAGAAATTGAAGCAACCGAAATTGTTGATATAAGAATTAATGAACATTTTTTAGAATTTTTATATGATATACAAATATTATCTGCATTCACTACCATCGCATTTGGTTTGTATTCATTATTTCGTAAAAATTATCGCTGTTTTTTGCTGGTAAGTTGGAATTTTAAATGTTAAAAAAAAATTTAACAATTTCTAATCAAATTTTTCATTTCAAAAAAAAAAAAAAAAAAATAGTTTATTATATTCAATTTTGTTACATTTATTTTGACATCATTGGCATTATATTTTTCGATTAAATCATATTTTCAAATGGTATTTGTGCTTCCATTTTCTTTTACAAGGATTTAAAAAGAAATTACCAATTTTTTCCCTTTTAATAATTCAATTTAAAGGATATAAAAATAAATAAACGTGGTGAAATAATTGATTTGTTTTCGGAACATATGAAAAAATATGATTGGCACGATGCAACTAATGAATCGACAAAATTCATTAATAATATACAATTCGGTTATCATTGTTGTGGTGGACATGATGGTTACAAAGAATGGGAACCACTTAAACCTTCGGACATTAATTATGGTGCATTTCCAATTAGTTGCTGTGAATTAGATTCACAACCCAACGATGGAATCAATTTGAATTGGTGTCCATATGATAAAGTTGAGAAAATGGTATGTAAAGAAATATAAAATTGAAATCATGATTTTGATCAATTAATCATTTCTCTTTTCACATTTTAATAGCCTGATTGTCCATCGGTATTCGTTGATAGCTTGATTCGTATGAGAAAAATTCGTTACACAATGAATGTGCTGCTATTTCAAGCATTGTTTTTACAAATAGTTGCAATAAGTTCATTCAGTTATTTAATGTATTTGCAATTTTTCTGAATAATAAAATTGATCAAATAAATTGATTAATCATCGATCAATCAAATACAACCAATACGGACAATCAAATACGCACAGTAATACCAAAAACAATGATCAATGATAATCTTCAAATAAATAAATCTTTATTCAAAAAAAAAAAAAAATAAAAATATTTAGTAAATGATTGATTGATTGAACCATTGATTTGAATATATAAAACAAAAACAAAAAAATTGTCAATCGTTCATTTATTTTGTGGGCCAAAATTTCCATTTTTCAAAATTTGATTGATTGTCAATTTTCAGCTGTTAATCTATTCATCTATTCGTTTTGGTTCATAAATCGTTTATCATTTTGTACATTTTGGCAATAAGTGAATTGCAATCTCTTTAAAAAGCAAAAATTCAAATAATCGAATAAATTAAATTTTAAGCTCGTGTGTATTCAAATGTATTCTTTTTTTTCTGTTTTCTCATTCAATTGTTATGACCATTTGATTTCAAATGATGATAATGGTCAAATATTGTTGAATAAAAAAATTTCCGGCTTGCTCTTTGTCAAATTTTTGTTCGAAAACCTTTACCTTTTCATTCATTCATTCAATTATTGTCCGAGAAATTATGACTGAAAATTGATCTTTAAATTTTTTCATTTATTTTAATTTGAAAAACAAATGTTTCACACATTTATTTTCAACATTGTTTTCGAAAAAATTTCATATTTTTCATATTTTCATGTTTCATGTTTGATCATAATCAATTTTACAAAAATGATCAAATCAGTCAAATCATGGTTATTTGAAATCTTTGAGCATTTTAGCTTAATTTGAACTTTTGTTTTTGATTTTTTTTTCTCATAAAAGTGTTAGTTTCATGTCGATCAAAATCGCTTGATCAGAAGACATTTAAATATTGATTAATTTACAAACATCATCTTCACATATATGAATGTCTTTTTTTCCTTTGATCAATTTCAATAAAAATCGAGTAAAACAATGAGATAAAACACAATAAGAAATTGATTTCTATGATTCAACATTAGTGATGCTAAATTGGGACATAAAGCCATAATAATAATACGATAATATTATTAATAACAATGTAATATAATGTAATAATAATGAACAATACATAATAATAAACAATAAACAATACAAAAATGGTCAAATTGGTGAGCAAAAAAAAAAAAAAAAAAAATTAAATACATGTTACAATGATGATGATGATGATGATACAACTGAACGATAATAGCTTTTGATAATAATAACGGTAATCATTTCATAATGGTAATGCATACATACATGTTTACTTATTTGTTTGAGAAAAAGAACAAAAACATTATCATAGAAATGCAATTCAAACTCTTTCTTTTTCCATTTTGGATATCGGTAATTTCAGCTGACGATTCGTGTATTTTTATTTATTTATTCGTGTATTCATAAGTGGAAAAATTTCACTTTCTCTTCGTTGGAAATATTTTTTCATATCCAATTTTCACCGTAATGAAATGAACGAAATTGGAAAATGAATTCGGACAGAAAATTTCTACATTAAATTTCACAGGTATTTGTCTGATATATTAAATATTTACCATTTAATAAAATGATTGAAGAGAAAATCATGAAAATGAAAATAAAAATAAAATTGGCGCCGTTTCATATTCTTTATTTATTCATTTTTTGTTTATTTGTTTGTTTGAATTGGTATGTGTGTGTGTGTTCATGTTTGAAAACACATGAATGATTCGACAATCATTTGATATTTATTGTAGCTTTTGTGATTTTTAGTAAATGAACAAGAAAAAATAAATAAATACTGGTCAATCTTTATTTATTTATTTTTTCGACTAAACAATGGCTTTGACACGTTCAGTATTACAAGTGCTGCCATTGTTAGTGCTCATGAAGCGTTATGATATTCATCATCAAAATTATTATCAATCAAATAGTCCAATATCGAGTACATCAAAAATTATTCAATCATCAACAATATTAAATGAACGAAGTGATTGGTATAATGAATATGATTATATTATTGTTGGTGGTGGTTCAGCTGGTTCAGTGTTAGCAAATCGATTATCTGAAGATTCATATGTAAATGTTTTATTGTTAGAAGCAGGTGGTAATGAGAATTTTATTTCCGATATACCATTAGCATATCAAAGTTTACAACAAACACCACTCGATTGGCAATATATGACCGAACCACAAACATCATCATGTTTTGGTCTTAAATCACATGTGAGTGAATTTTTTTTTTATTCTTCCCTGCAATACTTTTGATTAATTTTCAATGATAACAAGAAAATGTAATGAATGCAATTATTTATATATACTAATTAATGAATGATATTTGAAAATTAATTAATGAATTTTTCCACAATTAACATTACAGAGAAAAACATGTGTCTGAAACAGAAAAACAATAGAAATAATAAATTATAACAATGAATTAAAAGATTTATTAAAATGTAGATCATGCAAAATTGAAATTCAAATGATTATGATGATGATGATGATATAATAACATTTGAACAATTTGGCCAATGAGAACCAGATTGATGATTATTGTTACGCCATATTGCGCACAATGTATTTCTTATGTCTATATTTAGTATTGTTATTTTCTTTTTTTTTCAAATATGAATTATAGCAGAAAAATTGTATGATTAAAATGCATATATATGAATGCAGCAACGATATATTCCAATATTTGAATTTCAAATACATTCAAATACATTTGTTTATTTTTCTCCTGTTTCATTCTGTCAATGCAATTTATTATATAATTTTGATGATATTCAAAATTATCAAAAAATGTTTTTCTTTCGATGTTTGTGATTCTATTTATAAATTATTATATTTACTTTCCATGAATAATCTATGATTGATTTTTAATATTAGTTTATTTTTGCATATCTATTTGAATTTTTGATTTTTGATTCATTGTATTGAATAGAGAAGTCTTTGGCCTCGTGGAAAAGTTCTAGGCGGTTGTAGTGTATTGAATGTAAATTTATATGTTCGTGGAAATCAAAATGATTACAATGAATGGGCACGTAATGGTGCCATTGGTTGGTCTTGGAATGATGTGTTTCCATATTTTCTTAAATCTGAAGATAATCAAGATCATGAATATCTTCGAAATGGTTATCATGCTCGTGGTGGTTATTTGACTGTATCACAGCTAAGATTTCTTACACCGATTGGTCAAGCATTTATTAAAGCAGCTCAATTTATGGGTTATCCAGTGATCGATGTTAATGGTCCATATCAAAGTGGTTTCACTATACCACAAGGTACCATTCGTAATGGTGCAAGATGTTCAGCAGCTAAAGCATTTTTGAAACCAATTCAACAACGATCAAATTTGCATATATTAACATTTGCATTTGTGACAAGAATTTTATTCAATGAACAACAGAGAGCATATGCTGTACAATTTGATCGATTCAAGCTAAGTCATTTGGTTTATGCACGTAAAGAAATAATTATCAGTGCTGGCACTATCAATTCACCACAATTATTAATGTTATCTGGTATTGGACCAGCTGCTCATTTACAGGAATTGGGAGTAAGTAATTTCTTGTATTAATGATTATTATTAATACTGTTTTTGCCCTAAAAGATTCCAGTCATATCAGATCTACCTGTTGGCCATAATCTTCAAGATCACATTTATTCTGGAGGAATTCATTTTGCCATCAAACATCCAGTTACATTGAGTCAAGAACGTACATTCAAACCGGCAAATATTGCAAAATATTTTGTTTCTGGTACTGGTCCATTAACATCACTGGGAGCGGTCGAAGGTTTAGCATTTGTTAGCACTAAATTTGTAAATGCTAGTGATGACTGGCCAGATTTTGAAATACATCTTTCATCAGCAACAATCACCACTGATAATGGCCGATATATGCGTAAATATATGGGTGTCACCGATCAAGTATGCAATTTTCATTTCTAAATTTGAATATGGAAACATTAATCATGCTTTTTTAACCATTTCTTTATTTCTAAAAAAGATATGGCGAAGAGTATATGAACCATATTCAAAATATGATTCATATACATTAGATCCAGTTTTGTTAAGGCCAAAAAGTCGTGGATACATAAAATTACGTTCAAATAATCCTTATGATCATCCAATTATTGATCCACGCTATTTGACAGCACCTGAAGATATATTTGCAATGGTCGAAGGAATGAAGCTAGCCATAGCAATCGGTCAAACACCACCAATGAAACGTTTTGGTTCACATTTATTTCAAACAATTTTTCCTGGCTGTGAGCTCTATGAATTTATGAGCGATGAATATTTAGCATGTGTAGCACGTACATTTACATCAACAATTTATCATCCAGTTGGAACATGTAAAATGGGTACGATCAATGATCCGACAACAGTGGTTGACGTACGTTTACGTGTAAAAGGTGTACAAAATTTACGTGTTGTCGATGCATCAATAATGCCAACAATCATATCTGGTAATACTAATGCACCGGTCATAATGATAGCGGAAAAAGCAGCCGATATGATTAAACAAGATTCAATTGTATATTGATTAATTCGGTTTTTTTTTGATTGAAATCGATCGAAAAAAAACCCCAAACAAACATTGATTTTGATATTGATGTCAATTCGAAGACAAAATCGACCTTGAAAGATATAATATGTATTCATTTATAAATATATAAATATATGTAAATAGAGTATTATGTAAAAAAAAAAGAGAAGAAAAAAGAAAAAAATAATTTGAATCAACATAAAACATAAATGTTTAAATGCATTGTAAACAAAAAAAATAATAAATTATCTTATTTATTTATTATTGAAATCATCATATTTAATAAATTGTTAATTGGAAATTTTCATTTTTCCAATTATTATTATTATTTCAATTTGAGATAATTTTTTCCCCGATTTTTGTTTGTAAAATGATTCATTTTCCATACACACACTCAAACACTTATAATATACTGGGACAAGATAAGAAAAAAAAGATAAGGACTAAGATGAATCTCTAAGTTAAAATTTGAAAAAATTTAAAACGAATCACATGATTAATAATAATAATAATAATAATAAACCACAAACAAACGGCTGTCATTGATTTTAAAGGGAAAAAATTGAGCAAAAAAACAAAAATTATCTAAATGATAAAAAAAAAGCACAGAAAAAGCACTTTTAATTGAATCCAATCGGTGGAAATTGTTGTTGTTGTTGTTGTTTGATTTTGAAATAAATTTGTCCTTCGAATAAGCAGAAAAATGAAAAAGAAAAATTATATGAAAATGAATGAACAAACAAACAAACAAATAACGAGGAACAAAGCAAATAGCAAGCAAGTAAACGAAATTATCGATACGAAACGAATGAATTGAAGGATATTTTACGTTTATTTTTTTCATTGGAAAATAAAATGAATGAATCAAATACAAATACATAAATGAACAAACGTAAATCGACGAGGATAACCACTTTTTTTCATTTTCAAAAAAATAATGAATATTTGCCTTCATGTATTCAATGGTCAAATTCAATTACTATTTTTCATTATTATTGGCTGTTGTTGATCTCAAGTTTGATTTTAGCTGCTGCTGCTGCTGCTGCTGGTTGCTGTCAATGTTTAATATATTAATCAATTTTAGATTGAAAATTTAATGAAAATTTATTTATTTGAAAATAATTGACGCCCATTTTTGGTTAATATTTCTGCTTTATTGAAGTATATGATCAAAGAATACCAAAAACAATGATTATATAAGCAACAAGTGTCAAAATATTAAATTCAAAAAAATAAAAATTCCCATTAATTTTCCCCTATTAATTTTCATATGACTACAATTTACGATTTGAAATTTGAATCGAATCGAATCGATGTTTTATTCAATGTCTATGTTGTTCATCAAAGATTTGAATTGAAAATCATTTTATTTTCCATAGCCATAACCATACACACACAAACACACATCAATATAATACAAGTGTGCCTAACAATCATAATCAATCAATTTGATAATAAATTATACAGTTGTGTTTGCTTTTGTTGTCGTTGATTATCATTTGATATCATTAACATCATTCATTTCGCTTTATATCTTATTTCAATCATTATAAATACATGACAATTTTTTTTCAATGAAAATTAATTTCAAAAAATATTAAAAGTTTAAAACCTGTCATTTCATTTATCACAGCTTTGAATTGACATCTCAGTTTCAAAAAAAAAAAAAAAAAAAAAAATGTTTTCAAAATTAATCATTTCAAATTTCATGAAAAAAATACCTGCCAACATCATATCGATGAATGGTCAAAAACAAATCTTCATACAATCATCGATAAGAATTGATTATTTGATCAATAGAAATTTACATCAAAATTCAGCTTGTCAACAATCGATACAAAGTGATAGTAATAATCAACACTATGAACAACAACAGCATCATCAATGGGATTTAATGAAAAATGAAAAACTGTTCGTGGCCGATCATGATGAACAATTACAACAGGTGAAAATTTTCACTGATGAAAAAATTATTCAGGTATTCAATTATTCTTTTATTATCGAAAAATATTCAAATTTCAAAATTCATATTGACCTCTCTATTTCATTTAAAATTTCATTACAAAATATAGTTTACATTTAAATCTGGTAAATCAGTCAATTATACTATGCATTGGTTACGAAATCTTTGTACATGTTCAGATTGTGTAAATAATAAATTTCAAACAAAATTATTATCATCATCATCATCGACAACAATGAAAGATATGGATGAAAATATAAAATTAAGTATTACACAAATTCGATTTTCAGCTGATTCAAATCAATTTGAAATCGATTGGTTAGATGATGATTATCGTAAACATTCAAGTATTTATAATATAAAACATTTGAATTTATATTATAAACATTGAAAATGGATGAATTAATTGCGAAAAAAGGCTTCAAAACATTGACAATTATTCAAATTCAAAATAATTTATATTTCAAATGAATACAAATACAATGTGCAACTATCGTTTTAATAATCGTTGTTATTTGAATATTTATAATGATTGATGATAATATAATATAATATAAATTTGTTCAATAAAATTTATTAATAATAGACAAATATTGAATTTATTTCTAAATCAATAAAAAAAAAATTTCAAATTAAAATTATTCAATTGATTTTGTGATAGTGTGAATTGAATGTGAACGAATGAATAATAATAATAATAATAATAATCAACAGCCCGGTACTTTTGTATGATCAACACATGATTTACTTTCTTCATCGAATGCTTGTTTATGATCAGGACATTGGTGTACAGTCATTTCGAGACCAAAATCACTTTTTTTACATTCATAATATTTTGAACAATAAATTTTATCACGAAAAAAACCTTCAGCATGACAATGGAATACACCTGGAATATCGGTTACATGTTCGGTTGTATGTGTAACCGGTGGTAATGTTGAAATCGGTGGTTCAGTGACCACACCACGATAATAATTTTCATTGATTGCATGTAACAAAGGATCTTTATTGCCACAAACACCATGAACATCTTCGTTGGATAATGTATAAACAGTCATACCAGCGTAGCCTAGTTGTGTAATATTACGAGCTTTAATAGCCAATGTTTTTCGATCTTCAAATGAAATCCATTCAGCTTCATTACCATGGACGTATACAGCATAAATAGCTGTGTTTGCTTCATCTCTTACGATAGAAAATGCCGATTGTTCTGATAATATTTGAACACACAATTCATTGTAACTAAGAAGACCATCAGTCTGTGTGTATTGTCCTTTTGGACCAGGCCCGATAGCTCGATCACCAACATCTTGTTTATTGATTTTAGCAAGCATCCAAGTTCTTGCATAAAATGGTACAGCCATAACCATTTTATGACGTGGTGCTCCTCGTTTATTGTATGCTTCTAATGTTTTAAGTTGATCAGGGAATGGTGAAGCATGACCAACTGTATGAGCCCATGATCCAGTGTAGTCCAATGTGATTATATTAAATAAATCAACGTAGTCATTGATTTTAGGAATATCATAATTATCATATGATGCTATTGTTGCCGGTAACGAAATCCCCATTATAAACGAAGTTGAATCAAGTTTTTCATCAAATTTGTCCAATAATTTAAGTAAATTATCACTATCTTTAGCTTCTTCATTCGACCAATCAATCATTAAACCATCAAAATTGTAACGTGTCATAAGATCAATTGTACTTGCAGCAAATATTTCACGATAATGTTCAACGGCTGCTGTCTTTGAAAATTGATTGGACATTGTCGAACCACCGATAGCAATTAATGCTTTGGCATTACCTTTATGTTTTGTGAAATGTTCCATTTCATCTAAAGACAAAGACAATAATAAATGATGGATTATAAAAATATTCAAAATAATACACAACTTACGCAAATCTAACATCAAATATGGATCCAATAATTTGATTTCATGTGTATTTTCATCGATACCAAAATATGAATAAACAATATGTGTACACAAAGAGGTATCTACATATTTATGAAATTGAATTAATAAAGAATATGCATTGAATAATAATAATAATGAATACAAACCAATATCTTTTGGTTCCATTTTTCCTTCACCTTTACGCCAATATACCCATGATTCATAATAACAAACGGTTTTTGGATTTTCTGTGGCTGAATTCGGTTCAATTAAATACGAGCACGAATAAATTACTAATAAAATGATGATTTGTAAGGATAATTTGGCCATTTTTCCCAGTGAAAAAAAACCAGTATCAAATCAATTAAAAGAAATGAAAACAATTGAAAAAATTATCGTAAAAAAATAAATGGCAGTATTTATATATGATCATTGACAAAAAAGTTTTCAAATACAAAATTTGAAAAGATTTGAATTAAAGGATATAGACTTGATATAACAGGTAATTGATAATGAAAAAAATATATCGAGTACTTGTGACAAAGAAATAAGAAAAAAAAAATAATGAAATCATCAAATTAATCAATCAATCAATCAATTGATTGATCGATTATTGGATTAAAATATATTTATGACAAGAGTATTGTTTTTGTTTTCTTGTGCACTGGATTCTTGTATATTTTTAAAATCATAATTTTCATGGATAATATAAGGCTATAATCTCTGAGAGATTACAACAATTTTTCATGTAAATCTTTTTCAGCTTTTTGTAATATTTGTATGAATGTATTCAATTCATTACGATTCATTTCTAAAATAATTGTTTTACGTTGTTGTTGATTAATATCAAAAACAATTAATGATAATGTGAATAATATTTGTTGTAAATTTATTGATTTTTCATTACAAACAATATGTTTAATATTCCAATCATAATTTTCAATATAATTATAATTGGATTTAATCATATTGAATATTATTGATTTCATTAATGATAGACGTCTTAATTCAAATTGATCTTGAATGCATTTGATGATATTTTCATTTAAATTCTAAAATCGTAAAAAAAGAAATGATTATTTATGTATTGATGTAATTGGATTTATTAGATGAGATTGAAAAAAAAACATACAATCATTTTCAATTGTTGCGTTAAATTTTTTCCATCAGCATTTTCAATGAAAAATTGCATCCAATAATCAATCAAAATATTTAGACGATTATTATTGATTGTTCGAAATTGATTCAAAAATTTTTCTCCATTATTATCGAATGATAAATGATAATTTTTTGATTGTCCAAAATCATTAAATGTCATATCACATAATATGTCGAAAATTTTATGGAAAAACTTGAGAAATAGAAAATTAGAAAAATCAATGTTTGCGTACAAGAATACAAACATCTTACCTGATACAATTGATCGTTTGACCATTCATTTAGTTCATCGAAATTCATGATGTTCGTTTGGGATTTGGATTTGATTTGACAGCGATTTCAATTATAATAAAAGTCCAATGTTTATATTCAATTTTGATTTAAAAAATGAAATTATCATTTTGGCAAAACACCACAGCCAATAAATAAACACACACACACAGCTATTTCAACTTTTAAACGGCATCAAAATAGTGTATTGCTATCTTCAATTTGGTACTTGTTTTTGAATATTCAAATTGATTTTTTTCATATTCTCATGTTATCATTGAAATTTGAATTCAAAAATGTTTTGTATGAAATTCTTACCATTATTTATATTTATCTTGATATTAAATTGTTCAGGTAAATTCAATTTGAATTATTGATCTTTAATTGAATGGAAATTTGATTTATTTTTCCATGAAATAGGATCACTAGCCATAAATAATAATGCAAATAATCCACAAATATTATTTACAACTGAAGCATTTTATACACCTTTATATTTCAATGAAACTGGACTAGCATTAAGCGAACAGCCATATGAACAATTAGAATTGATACCATCGTTTAGTGGTCATGCTGATCTATTACCATGGATGCGTTATTTTCATCGTCATAATTCATCGATGGCATTCCTATATGGTACACCACCGATCGATGATGATGGTGATATTGATGTCGATATTGTTATATTGAATCGTCTTACATTTAATACGACTAGTTATCAATTAAAATATCGAATACTGAATCGTGAAGGTAAATTATTAAAGAGTTATTATTTTATTTTTGATTAATTTTTTCTCATTATATTTTCTACTCAAAAGAATATTTCAAATATGAGGTCGAGGTAAATTATTATTAATTGATTATTGGTTCTAATAATAAATCACCTTTGAAATTATTTATTAAAAAAAAACAATCGATACAGATGAAATTTTTCGATGTTGATCTCGAAGATTTTTTCCGAAATAATCTATTATCAACAATTCAACGAATATTTGTCGAACATTTATGGCAAAATGAATTCGTTACGGCAAACGATACGATTTCATCCAATTCATTATATATAACACAAATAGCTCGACCAATCGATGTCGGTGGAAGATATCCAGTCGATCCGGCTGATAAAGAATGGTATGGTTTTAAATTATCATTATTATTTTTAATCGATTCAATTTGATCATCATTTTAAATCTTGTTTTAAAACAGTGTTGTGATACGAATCGGTAATAGTTATAATTTTACACAATTATTATATCGTGTTGAAAGTGAAGTTAGTTTAATAAAAAATCGTAGACCATGTCCAAAACATTTTCTAACGACAACGGTTGAATATTTATTTCGACAAAATAATTTACGTGTTGATTGGTGTAATTTTCGCCTAATATATCCAGCTAAATCAATATTGAAAATGATTTAAAGAGTTTCCTATAATAACATAGAGTGATGCGGCCCCTGGAAAAAAATCGGAATAAAAGTTATCGCATCATGTTTTTGGTCAATAGAGATGAAAAAAAGTCAATGACGGTCACCAACAATTCTTGACCCTTCCGGTCCAAAAAGGGGGTCAAAAGTCAATAATTGCTATATCTCGGCCGTTTTAAGAGGTGAACTCTCAATTTTTTCAATAATTAAAGATTATCTAGTTATTAATCATTCGTGAAAATATCATTGCTTAACATGATCGGCAAACCGAAATATATCCATTTGAAGTTACCATTGTCATTATCATATGGGCTGCCAGTTGACGTGTACACGTCAAAACTGAAGTGCTCGGTGATTCGCTCAACAACTGTTTAAATAGTCGCTTAGAGCACAAGCACTTCTATGTTCATCATCAATTGATGACCATTTAAGCCCGAGCATAATCATTTAATGACATTTCGGCAACCACAGGACATAAACCACCATTTAACAGCCACCCTATATTATCTAAAATATATATCTAAAGAAATATTTACAAGAAAAAATATTTAAAAAAAAAATTAAGAAAGAAAAATATTTACAAAGAAAAATCACTCTTCGATATCACTTTCGTTATCATCAAAAACCATTGGACCGCTATGATCGAAGATGTTTGTCAGAGCCTCGGCTGGGAGGAATCTCCGGTTTTCGTACTTGCCAAAACTCAGATAAAAAATCAGAGCTGCGACATGTGAACACGAACCAATGGTTCGGTTCCCGTTGGCACAAGTACAATAATGGCCTAATATTGAATCAAGGTCATGGCCATTCGGTAGATATTTTACATAAACCCGGTAGGTCTTTGAATTGATATGCCTCGATCGAACCACCCATCGAATCAAAGACATATCACCCACCATTTTTTCTATCAGCAATTGATCATTGTCAGATAGCATTTCTCCCAGGTATGTTATCGATTGTGATAGTTGATATGACCCAGTGAAAAATATTATCAATTGTTCTAGCGATAATTGCGGAAAATCTGCAAGATCATTGCTCCCCATGCTGATGAATATGTTCTTTTTATAATTGAGATTATTATCTAGAACATATTGACCAAGATCGTTGTTGGTTAAATTCATTTTAAACATTCGCAGCACAATTACATCAACATTGTCCTTATCGCTCGTGAATCGCTTACAAAAATTGTTCACCAGATAGCAAGCGATTCTGCAATACGTCGATGCTTTCGGCAGCGATTGATTCAGAAATTGGTGATGTAGAAGCTTATATTTTTGAGCTATGACTCCATGCACTGCTTCTACTGGCCAACGGATTTTGGTAACAAAGCGTGACTGATTGGATTCAGTTGTTGTTAACTGATTCCGTTGGCCTTTCAATGCTGGCATCATTACCTGATAACCAGACTGTTCCAAAAAAGACCGAACATCACGAAATCCTCGATCCAAAACAAAAATATCTCCTGTTAAAAGTAGCATAGAATTAATTGAGAACATTCAAAAAAATATGTATATTTGAACACTTACCTTTTCTTAAGAGTCGGGGCAATCCATTTGGGTTTTCGAGGATTCTTCTTAAAATAGTTGCATCATTGTCGCGTGCATAATACGGTCCGTATAGGTCTATGACGAAGCCATCAGTCGTGCATACCGTAAATGGTTTGCACAGGCTTGTCATTTTTTGACCCGAATAGGACTTGCGTTGATAAATGTTGTTTGACGACTTTTGATGGCGTAAATAAGTGCCATCACAAATGATCACCAATCTTCCATCAACATTATCGCACAATTTGCGCACCATCAATGATGTATGTTCATTGATCAGGCAATCTCGGTCCAGATTACCAGATCCAAATGACGTTGACAATATATCTGTTTCGAATGCATTCAATATTGCATCGATCTGATTCATGATATTGTTTTCAGTCATGTTCTTGTCAAACATCGTTGCAACTATTTTATTTGGTAGACCGGTCTTTAATTTTATCAAAAATGCAATCATTGCATTTTTAATTGATCTCTTGGGCGTGTTCCTCATCGATTTGATTTTGGAACAGAGGCCGTCAATTTGGTCCATTGTGTGACCTAGACAAAAAAAATTCATTTGAATCATATATTCAACATACTAAAAAGCCAAATAATGATAATTACCTGTCAAATCATAGATGTTATCATCGTTGATTCGCTCTCTGTGTGCCACATCTGAACCATGAAGAAGGTAGAAGTAATCTTCGCTTTCTATTAACGTCGAAAGTTGATGTATTTCGATTTTATACATGTCTTTTCGATATAAAACATTGTGAACCAAATGACCTGGGCAGCAGCGGTTTCCCTTAGGAATTATTAGTTTACGCTGTTTAAAAACTTGTAAACGTGCTTCGGGTGGTACGAGTCTCAAACTCGTCTCACTTCCACAAATGAAACAATACCTGTGTGTCGAAATGCATCGTACATGCGGGACTTCAATCAAATCGTCATCTTTTTCTTCATAAATGTATGATTCATCTGAAGTTATTGAAGATTGTGATTTGATTGGAGATGAAAAATCCGATTCGCTATATGGTGTTGATATCGGATCACTTGGTGTTATTTCTGCCATTGATGTTGATGGCTGTGGGTCTCTTGATGCTGGTGGCTGTGAGTCACTTGAAGCTGATGGCTGTGGGTCTCTTGATGTTGATGGCTGTGGGTCTCTTGATGCTGGTGGCTGTGAGTCACTTGAAGCTGATGGCTGTGGGTCACTTGAAGCTGATGTTTCAGATTCTTGTTTTCTTCGAAGTGAGTGAATTTTAGATACCTTCGAGTAACATGAGGAACAAACAAAATCATTGATTTTAATCGTTTTGCCCGTTGCTATGCGGACTTTTTCGATATATTCTTCATCTTTGACATGTTTATTATATCTATTAATTTTATATTGTAATAGTTTTTTGCAGATAGCACAATGCTTTCCGCGAATCGATATTTTTTGTTCGGACATTTTGACAAATTGCAACAATGTGTTGGAATCGTGAAATGGATGAAATGTGTTTGTTTTTATGCTTATTTATACAATATTTCACAGGTCCTTCGACTTGGTTAGGCTTAATTTGTTAGACTCAGCCCATCGATAATTTCGGTATTGAAAAGACCAAATTGTAAGTAAATGCAAAAGAGTGAGAATGATTCATTGAAAAGGGAATAATTAAAATGATGAAGCGACATGGTCAGGTAAAAATCGAAATATAATATTATATTAGAAAAATATGAAAATGGAGAAACATGTGTAATGATACTTCAATTTTCTATCAAGTTCAATGATTCTGCATAGCGATAGAGCGGTTCGGTTTTTAATTATAAAATACTTTATTTGTCGAATTTGACGAAATCAGCTAATATTCGATGTGTATCGTGTCATTTCATAAAATCTAATGTGTTTTGATTGTGTGTTTGTAGGGAATATGTATAATAATGTCACAAGCCTCGCACCTGTGTGAAAAGTCAATTCTATTAGGCTCGGCCCATGGAGACGATTGTTTGTGTCTTTGATACCGACCCAATAGCTATGCAAAAATTATCTATCTATTATTTACCTATCAAGGTATTAGCTTGAGGTCTTAGCCATATGTTAATCCTTTCTAGCGCCAGTTCCATTATCTTGTCTGACGCTGCTATAATCTTTCTCTTTGACAATTCATTTGCCGCTATTTCACTAATTCCTTCTGGCACCAGTTCAACAATTTCTTTGTCCATTTTGCCTACCGACTCATTCCTCATTGTCTCACAGCAAATATGGAAAAATAAAGGAGAATTATAGAAAATCATGAGATTTAAATAATAGAAATAATTAAAGTATTTAATCAAAAGAAAAAGAATTCTCGAAAATTCTCATTATACTTTCAATATATGCCCAAGGGTTTATCCCACGATTGTCGAAGAAAATCTTCAGGTCCTTGATGGCCTAGGAATGTGATTGTTTGATCACAGTTTTTATGTTTATTTAAGACAAACTCAAATAGGAAAATGAAAAGTTGATGATCATTGTGTAGTCCTTTAGGCGAGGCCTCTAATCCTTTGGTCATTAGCTCTGTATGTCGTTTTCGGCAATTTCCTTTAATCATCTTTGTCTTTAATGTTTTATGACAATCATTTTTACGATTTTTGATAGCAAACCTTTGAAGACCAAGTGGGAAGAGGAAAAGTTGAACCAACAATAGCCAAAATATCATAGACTTACAAATACTTGTATTAAATACGACTATTTAAACAGTTGTTGAGCGAATCACCGAGCACTTCAGTTTTGACGTGTACACGTCAACTGGCAGCCCATATGATAATGACAATGGTAACTTCAAATGGATATATTTCGGTTTGCCGATCATGTTAAGCAATGATATTTTCACGAATGATTAATAACTAGATAATCTTTAATTATTGAAAAAATTGAGAGTTCACCTCTTAAAACGGCCGAGATATAGCAATTATTGACTTTTGACCCCCTTTTTGGACCGGAAGGGTCAAGAATTGTTGGTGACCGTCATTGACTTTTTTTCATCTCTATTGACCAAAAACATGATGCGATAACTTTTATTCCGATTTTTTTCCAGGGGCCGTTATTCTAGGTAACTCTTTATTTTATTTTTTGAATATTTTGTTATAAATTTTTTTTTTTACATAAAAAATTAAAAATTGTTTCGAAAAAAAATTTTTTTTAGAGAAATAAATGGGTTAACTTGCATATAGAGAAATTAACTTGCATTGTATGAAATGAAATGATCAGTTTTGTCACATGTTTTTTCATTTTTTTTTTCAAAATTATTAATTTATATATTTTGCAATTTTGAATGCGAGAAAAAATTATGGTTCAAAATGAAAATGAATCGAAATATGAAGATGCTACCGATGAATTGTATCCTGATCGTAAACGTAATGTTGAATTGATGAAAAGTAATGGATCATCGCAGCAGCAGTACCAGCAACAACAACCTCAATATTCTTGGTATGATATTTTGACTGGTAAAAAAAATGCTGCCGAAAATTTTGTACATTTTCGTTGCCGATATAAAGTGGAAAAAGCATTGAATGAAAGTATGAAATGAATTCATTTTAAATTAATTTGAATATTTATTAAAATTTAATTTTCCAATCAATCAATTAGGTCCATTGGTCAAGTTATTGTTGGCTGCCTTACGGTCCAAAGGATGGTTCGTATTAATTGTTTCAAAAGAAAATCGATTGATATTTATATTTATGATTTATATTTAAAAATTAATTAGTGAAATCGACATTAATCGACATATTTGTTGTGAAAATTGTGCCGATCAAGTAACAGGTGGTTATGATACCAAACATAATCAAATTGTTGTTTGTCAAAATCGTGTTTACACAAAAGAAATGACATCAGCCGTTATTGGTCATGAATTGATACATATGTTTGATTATTGTAGAGCTAAATTAGATTTTGATAATTTAGAACATATTGCTTGTTCCGAAATTCGTGCTGCCAATCTTGTACATTGTTCAATAACTAGTTCATTTTTTTCTGGCACAACCGGTTTCAATCGTTTAGCTGGATCACATCGTGAATGTGTAAAAGTGAAAGCATTATCATCAATATTAGCAATACGCAAAGGTATGCCAGTAGATGAAGCATCGAAAATTGTCGATAAAGTATTTGATCGTTGTTACAATGATATGGAACCGATTGGTCGACGAATACGTTTAAATTCACCACACATCAAATGGGCATATCGTGAACGTTTTCTTTATGATTATGATACATATGCTTAATTGTTTTTTTTTTTTAAATTAATTTACATTTAGCCTTTTTACATCTATTTTTTTGTATTTATTTGTCAATAATCATTTATATTAGTCTAAATATATCATAATAAAAATGTAATTAAATAACGGCAATCAATTAAAAAAATATTTTTAAAAAAAATAAATTCAAATAGTCGAAACTGTCCAACTGTCGAATTTTAATCGATCGAATAATGAAATATAAATCAAAATTGAATCATAATCAACTATTTATTATAATTATTATAATTCCCTTATGAGAAAACCATCCGAATGGAGAAAACATTCATTTCAATTTCAATGAATAAATCCGTACAATTTTTAATTTTCAATTTTCAATTTTTATATTTCATTCAAATGTTAACGTCAATTCAGTTATTATCATCATTATTTTGATTTCAATATGTGATATCAATTTTCCTTCTCATTAAAAAACTAGAATAAATTTTTGAATAGAATAAAAAAATGAACGTTTGAACAACGAATAAATATAAATAAATACGAAAATATAAATGTTCTGTATGTTTTGTATCCAAGCAAAAAAAAAAAAAAAAAAAAAAAAAAAATAAAAATAAATTATAATTTAAAACATGGAAAAAAATTGAATGACGCATCAATTTGGACAGTATCCAAGCAATTACAAATAATGAAAAACACACACAAATCTTTCCTCAAATTCAACATTTACATTTAAATTCAATTCAATTCGATTGAAATTTCATTTATTCATTCTAATTTCATGTTTTTACTTTTTCTCTTATTCACGAAAACTGGATAGAAAACTCTAAAAAAAATCAAATCTACGTGTGTGTATAATGAAAGATGTTGTGTCGATCTCATTGGTGATCATGAGTATAAATAATGATGAATAAATAAAATAAAATAAAATAATAAGTGTTTAATAAATAACGATTGTGCCATGATGAATATAATGTAGTATATGTGATTATTATTATATGATTAAATAAATTCTATATATATAAACTTGTATTTTACCAAGTTTAAAGTTTCAATTCGTACTTTTAAAGATTATTTTCATAGTTTTCAATGTAACTTTAAAACGATAAAATTACGAAATTTAATTTTAAAACTATGAATCAAAACTTTAAAATCTTGTCGTTTGTAGTTATTATAAGAAATTTTTGAAAAAATTCATTTCATTTACGATTCATATTCGTGTAAATATGCACACACACGTATATCTTCTATATGTATTGATTCAATTCAACTTTCATTTTATTTTTCCAATGTTTCACGTGTAGTATTTATACTGCGTATGCGTTTAAATTTTCGATTATCATCATCTTCATCATCCATATATTCTTCTGATTTCGTATTTTTTTCCTCATTTTTCCATGTACTTTTCCATCCCATATATATTAGAATAGAATCATTGAATTTTCATTGAATTGAATTCTGTATGTATGTAAAACAATAATAACAATAAACAATGATCATGTAGAGTACGTAGAATCAAATCGAAAATACACACACTGAATTCATTGGTCCATTCATCCAATATTCACAATATTTTCAATGTTTAAAATGATATTCTTATAATTTAAATGATGGCGAGCAATGAATTATGATCATGATCGCAATTATTATTATTAATATAACAGCAAACCATTGAAAAATTTGTTGTTTATTCATTCAATTCAATTTGACACAAGTGTTTTATGATGTTTTTTTTTTTGTGTGGTGTGAATTTAAATTACGTTTTATTGCTTTAAATGCTGTTTGATCAGTGCAAATGTTTTGATTTTTTTTTGTGTCAATAATTTTTCATCAGTTTTGATTCATATTCAATAAAGTGACAAGTAATAATAATTGATTTCAGAGGTTCAAAAAAAAGAAACAGAAAAAAACAATTCAATTTTTTTCAATTAAAATTTGACCTATGAAAACTAAACGTTTATCAGGTGATTTTAGTAGTCAATTGACACGAGCAAATGTGTCAAATTTGCTTACACAATTAGGCATTAAATCATCGAATCAATCATCGACTGGTTCATCATCATCATCGACAGTATCGCCATCATTATCACCATCATCTTCATCAGCATCAATGGCTGCTACCGGTATGTCGACAGTTAAAGTTTCTGTTGGTGGTAATATTGTTGGCGGTGGTGGTATGAATTCTACACCATCACAGATATCATCGAGTCAATCATTGATTGATAAAAATCATGAAATCGAATTGACAGATATGGCAGAATATCGACGATCAATAATTGGTTCATATAATGTACGATTTATTGGTTCGACACCATTACGAAAACGACAAACATATCCAATGTTGAATTGGATTCTAACCGATCTGATTTATCAATCAAAATGTGTTGGAATAGATCTGTCTGCATGTATCACTAATTGTTTGATGAAAGAAAATGACAATGAACGTATCGAAGGTTTTAAACGTCTTAGACAACAATTAAATCAAGAAACAGATCAAACAAATAATGGTTTATTGGTTCGCATGGATATAATGCTTGTTTCTTCATCTGAAGATAATTCATATATTTTTCAATTATGCAATCCTCTTGATGGTCAATGTCTTTTACGACATAAATTCAGTCGTATATTTCTTCTCGGAAAATATTATCGACAGCCAACACTTTTTTATTATATTCATAAATCAGATGAAGACGTAGTAAATGCAGTGCCTAATATTTATTTATTTCAAGCAACAAACGCAGTTCAAGTAAGTATATTTTTGTTCTTTGATTGTTACAATTAATATACATAATTTTTTTCCATATGTCTATTCGTCAATGTCTATGAAGCAATCTGAAATTTGTATGAAATTCAATGAATTACGATGTAAAGTACAAACGTTTATTGACCCTTCATCATCAAATAGTAAAGTGTCTAAATCGATTAATGGTTCAAATAATGCTAAAAGCACATCAACATCTTATTTTCCATTGTTAGATTTGAATAATCAACAATTGAATATTAATAACAATTGTTTTGAAGTGCGTCATATTGGCTCAGTGCTTATCACACAAAAACGATCAACACCATCTATGATTGATCGTGCAGCTGATAAACTTCATTTAGAAATATTATGCGATTATCCTTCTGAGACAGATTCAACACTGTCATCAGATCGTTCCGCCGATGCTAATGCTTCTACAATTAATGTAACCAATACGAGTACAACGAGCAATAAACCAACAGTAATTACAACAACTGCTCGAAGACAATATCGTAAGAATCGTTTTCTTGTTCAAGTAATCGAAGAATCAAATGAATCGACTGAACCTGGTTGTCAATCACCGACACCACCATCACAGCCACCTTCTGAAAAGACAACAAATGATTCTAAAGGCTGGTCAAATGATGCAAATTCAGGCAAACAAGAACCCAACAAAACAATGTTATTCATAATTGGCACAATCGATATATGTTTGATTTCAACAGAGAATCATCGACAAGTTTATTCAAAAGTATTTGCCAATATTTGTCATTGTTCTCAGGGCTCAAAACATGCAGATCATTTCGGTATAATTGTTCGTGAACCTTATGTGCCGCCGCAGCCATCTGGAATAGATTTCACATCTGTATCACAGCAATCAAATGCTGCATCAACAAATGCCCATCAAAAGAATTCATCGACCCCTGAAACAAAAACTAATTCAGACAATTATGTGCTACATATATTTCAATGTCAATCCGAATCAATCGCTAACGATTTATTATGTTCGTTACGTCAGTCTTTCAACAATGCTTATCGACATCAACATGCGACTGCAGCTAGAGCAGCTACAGCTGGTAGCAAAGATAATTCTCCATCATCAGCGGCTGGATCACAAGAAAATCTTGCATCTGCACAACCAATAAAAAATCCTAATCAATATTGTAATAATTGTCCAATGAATTGGTTTCATCAACTTTGTCTCGATATTTATGGCCTCGACGATGTTAAAATATTTGCCATGTTACTGCATAGAATTAGACATGGCTCTTCAGAAAGACGTTGGCGTGAATATCATACTGTATTCGAATATTTACAATTAGATCGATTAGAACAACGTGTAGATTTATTAGTCATCATGCTTAAAGCAAGGGTTGAAAGAATGCAAAGATATCATGAAATACGTGATGGCAAATGCCGAATGGATCTGATTAGTCTTTGCGAACAAATCGATCAACATGATCCAGTTTTACATCAATTTCAACAACAAAAATCTACCCTGAGTTTGAATCGACTTGAAGGTCTTCGAATGATGGCTCGTAGTTCCTTAAGCAATACATTCGATGCATTCCGCAAGGTGAGTGATTTAATATTTTATTCATCCAAAAATTTTTAAATTAATGAATCAATTCATAGCGTAATCGAACATCACAATCAAATGAAAATCTTCAACAAAATTCAGCGGCCAGTTCTCCATCTTCATCAATGATGAATCTTAATTCTCCAACCCTATTTGGTGGTGTATCAATTTTTAGTTCAATGCTTTCTTCTGATCAATCATCTCATAATCATGATAATCATAATCAAAATGCATCGAATAATTCAACTACTCATGATAATAATAATAATAATAATAATAATGAGAATAACAATCAAACACTTCAACGTCGTAACACTGTAGCTGATTGTGGTGGTGATGAACAATCTGTACCACTGACCGAAAAACATCGAAATCTATTCGTCAAAAGTGATTCAATCGAAGATGATGAAGAAGATCGATTACTATTCAACAATCAAAAACGATTATCACCGGCTAGAGGATCAAGATCAAATACACCTTATCGTAATCAACCATTAATGGATATTTACATTAAAACATCAAGCGGTAATGCAATGGCATCGGCACAATTTTCAAGCATGGAAGAGCTACGACAAAATTTAGATCAATTATTAGATCCAAAATTGCTTGCAACTGAAAATGATAATCATAATAGAATATTAGATGACGGTCACGATCATGGAGATTCTGTATTCAGGTATA
This sequence comes from Psoroptes ovis, assembly GCA_002943765.1. Classification (NCBI taxonomy): domain Eukaryota; kingdom Metazoa; phylum Arthropoda; class Arachnida; order Sarcoptiformes; family Psoroptidae; genus Psoroptes; species Psoroptes ovis. Next base: position 3,760,054 of record PQWQ01000004.1, on the reverse strand, counting down.
ACAACAACAACAACAACAACAATAATAATAATAGCCAAAACAACAGCCATACACAGGAACAATCAAACAGCTCATATACGATAGATAAAATGAAAGAATATAAAAATGATGATAATAATAATAATAATAATAATAAAATCATAAACAATAATGTTGACACATCATCATCAACCATACAAATGCGACATCGTTTATTTCGTCGTATTCGTAAATCATTGAATCAATATAAATCAAATGTTGACATTGAAAATTTGATCAACAACAACAACAACAATAATGACAGTGATAATAATGAATCTATTGCAAACACATTGAATCATACAAATGATTCGAATCAACAACAAACAAAACGACAATCTTTGAATGATAATAATCAAAATGTAAACAACGATTCATGTTCAACAAGCAACAATCGAAAAAACATTCGACAACTTTGGCAATTTGCCATCGGTAAACAAATGCAAATTATTAGACAAGCAAAGGTGCAATCGATTAAAGATAATCAAAATGATGATTCACTGAAACAGCAACATAAACATCAACAGCAGCAACAACAACAACAGCCGTCACAACAATTGCAACAGCAAACACAGCAACCAAATCAGTCAAATTCAACAATTTCATTGCTTGCAAAATCAAGTTCAACTGCTTCGGTTACGAATAAAAATCAATGTTAGTATAATTTTAAGTGATTTAATTTAATTTAAAATTTGATTCAAAATTTTTTAATATAATTAATTTAGCCATAAAAAATGCTGAATCAATTTCGCTTATGGATCGTATCAATAATTTATATGTGGATATACCAATCATTGAAACACAATCACAGCTAGAAATGATTATATTACAATGGAGAAAATTAATCGAAATGTTTGATGCTTATTGTCATAATAATCCTGGTCAATCATCATCACAACAGCCACAACAATCAACAACAGCAAATGATTTGAAAAATAATGATATCAATGATAATAAATCGCTTGAAACACAAGCACAAAATTTACATTGGTGGATACATTATGAACGATCAATTGTTGAAGCATTACGTATGGGTGTACCGAAAGAAATTCGTTCAAATGTATGGAAATTTTTAGCAAAATATCGTCGTTATCGTCAAAATGGACATGTAGAAAATAATAATAATAATGATGATACATCATTACCTAAAATTGGTTATCGTAAATTGCTCAAACAATTAGCCATTCATCAACATGCAATATTTGTTGATCTTGGTCGTACATTTCCTACTGTGCCATATTTTGCTGAGCCAATGGGCCCAGGACAATTAGCTCTTTACAATTTGCTCAAAGCATATTCATTACTTGATAAAGAAGTTGAATATTGTCAAGGCCTTAGTTTTGTTGCTGGAATTTTATTATTACATGTAATTATTATGAAAATTATTTCTGTCAATTATTAATTGATTTTCATTTTTAAATTTTTAATAGATGACCGAAGATGATGCATTCGATCAACTTTGTTATGTTTTATACGAATGTGGACTACGAGAACAATATAAACCATCGATGGATGCTTTACAGGTTCGTAGAGATAAAAATAAAAGACGATGAAATTCAAAAATTATTTTTTTTTTCAAAAATTCAGATGCAAATGTATCAATTGAACCGTTTATTATATGATCTGAATCGACCACTTTATGAACATTTAGATCGAATGGATATATCGCCAACATTATATGCAGCACCATCATTCCTAAGCGTGTTTGCTTCACAATTGCCAATCGGTTTCGTTGTACGAATGTTTGGTCAGTAACCTTAATTTATTTTCTCATTGAATATTTATTGAATTTTTTAATTTCAAGATTTGCTCATGTTTTACGGTATGGAAGCAATATTCAGAGTATTCTATTATCTAATCGATCGTATACGCGATGAAATTCTTGATACACAAATTGGTGATCTAGAAAATATAATGCATTTATTGCGTAATAAAATGTTTGATTTAAATTCGAAAGATATGGCCAAATTATTTGATAAATGTTTACCTATAATTGGTAAAAATAATAATAATAATAATAATAATTCAAATAAACAACAATCAATATATTCAATGAATACAAGATTAGAACAATATCGTTTAGAATATCAAATATTACAAGAAGAATTTGTTCATCTTAAACAAATCAATAAATTGGCTGTAGAACAAAAGCTACAATTGAAACAAAAACAACAACAACAACAAAAATCTTTGATCAATAATTACAATAATTCAAATAGCTATAATAATAATAATATTAATGATAATAAAAATCAACAACAATCACAACAACATAGCAAAACAACCAATATAATATGTGAATCGGTGGCAACATCAGCAACCAATACGACTGCATCCATCAACAATGAAACAATATTATCCGCATCTTGTTCAGCAAAATTAATCGAGTGCCTTCGTGATGAAAATCGTAAACTACGTGAACAAATGGAAAAATTACAGAATCAAAATTTACAATTAAATAGACAAATTGATGAATTACAATTACAAGTACGGCGACAAAGTCATTGAATTGAATTAATTCGGATTGATTCACACACAAAATCACATAAGAATTCGGAAAAAACATTCACAATGATTGAAAAAACAACAAATAAACTCTTCAATAATTAGTTTTGGATTATTTAGTTTTTTTTTTTTTTTTTTGAATTTTTAAAATTTCAATTTTTTCAAATTTTGTGCCTTCTTTTTCTTTCATCGGATTATTGTTATTTTCATTTATTCATAGATCAGAAAGCCATTTTTTCCTTTTTTTTTTTGAAAAATGAATATTCAATCATTAATAATCTATTGACATTATCAACCCATAGAAAAAATGAAAAAATGATGAATATTGAACGGAAATTATAACAATGATTATATTATTAATAATCATGAACCTATACCCGTAACACATTGATCAAATACAAATACAATGGCATTTGCAATACTTGTACAACACACACAACACATACATACATACATCAACATAATACATCATTTGATTGTTTTTTTATAAACATTTTTCTCGTTTTTCTTTTCAAAAATATTTAGGTTGTCCGAAAAGTTTTTGCCGATTATATCGTAGAAAATCATTTAAAAATCGTCAAGAACTTTTTGGACAATCTAATAATATTTCAATATAAACATTGAAAAAAATGAATAAACGATCTAAATAAATGAATAGTTTTGTTGTATCGTTAAACATTGTGCTATTTTTGTTTCAATCATATTCATTCATTCATTCATTGAAAAAAAAATGTCTTGGATGAATAATGTAATTCATAATGTCATTGTTAATATGAATTATTTTTCTTGCGACAAGAAAACAATCAGCGAGCTAAGAAGAGAGAAGAAAAAAAAAATGATTTAAAACTTGGAACTCGTAGCGGAAATTATGGAGACACAGAGAGAGACCCAAAAAGAGACACAGGGAGAGAGATGTTTCGGAGTGTAAAATGAATGTAAAATGTATCATTTATCATTTATCAAAAAAATTATTTTGAAATTGATTCAATGAAGTTTAATTTATTTATTTTTTTTAAGGGGAAGGCGTGAAATTCATTCATTCATTCATTCAATGTGTGGTGAAATTTCAATTTAAAATTTTAATTTATATTCCTATGGAATTATTTCTATGTGCTGTGGTCTATACACACACACTCTAAGACTTTGTAATTGACACTTGTCTACCCAGTAAGTATTCTTAGGGCCTAAAATAAAAAATTTCTCACCAAAATTTTGTGGTTTTTGTAGGGGGCCAACATTTTAGGAATCAAATCCTTTAATAACAAGGTCATTGATCATTTCACCATTTCAGATATCATTGGGTTTTCGAAGATTGGGAATCAAAGATAGGTTCATAGGTTCATAGATGTAATTTTTCATTTTAGGCAAAAGACTTTATTATTCCTTCATTTGGTCACCATGAAAGGTTTTATTCCAATATTTATTCTTTGTTTCAAACTCTATTATTGACCATAATAATAATGAATTGTTTAGTCATGTCACGCAATTCAAAATGAAAATAATAATAATAATAATAAATCTTGAAACAAAACATTATCTTGAAACAAACAAACAAATCGATGAACGAGAAGAAATTTCATTTCTCCTTTAAATTTCATGAATCAATGAATATAATAATTATTGACAGCTATTGGTGAAACAAAACAGAATAAAAAATGAAATGAAAATATATAATTCAAATACATATTAATTACAAATACATATACACGAATACTTTGGAAAATTTTGAAACTATGACCTTTGAACTTTGAATTCTTAATTTTCTATAATTTTTCAATTGATCAATCGATCAATTTTGAAATGTTCGATGATGATGATGATGATTCTTCATGTGAAATCATTGATTTTTTGAATTTTTCACCTTTGAACGAAACGAAAATCTTTGAACACCTTTGAAAATTAAAAAAAAAAATACAAATTTCAAGTGCATACAACAACACTTGAGAATTGTGCTTGAATTTAAATCATATTTGACGTACATGGAGAATATTGGATTTCTGACAATTCAAATGACAAAATTCTCTTTGAAAAAATGATATGAATTGAGGGAATATAACTTTGAAATTTTGATGAAAAATTTGCGGAAAGAATTCAGAATTCATTATCATCATTAAGCTGCTAATTGCCATTTCCATTAATCGTGAATTACATTTTTTTTTCTGTCTCCACGAGCTGTTGTCATATCAGTGAAAATCGGTGAAAACTTTGCCGATAAAGGCAGTGAGAAAAAAAAACATTAGCAAATGTCATTACCATGTACATTCACATTGATATGTGATAAAATATTGGTTTGTCCGAAAAGTTTTTTGCCAATTTTCAAATGTTTTTCAATTAATTAGTCTGTAAAAAACTTTTCGGACAGCCAAATAGTAACTAACAAATTGATTGAAGTCATTAACTTTGGTTTTTTTTGAACATGAAAACTTAAAAAAAAAACTCAAAGACTATACATCATTCAATGATGATTTTTGTTTTTTTTTTTAGTTTTTCAACCTTATAATATTACTGATGATAAGGTACAAATTTATGAACCTTAATGAAGAGATATGAATGGTTTAATTTCATTTTTCCGAAAAAATAAAAACCTAAAAAATTTCTGAAATTTTCATGATAAAAAAATGTGTGGAAAATGTTTAAACACTGTGTGGCCACAATGATTACAAAAATAAAACAAAATTTTTATGGATTTTGAATCTGATTAATGATGAAATAACCCTCGGTGATAACCAGTGAAATCTACCGATTTTCTATGGAAAAACAAACAAACAAAAAAAATGTTTTATCTTTGTTTCATTTAATGAACTGTATTTTCGTTTTTTTGCATTCAATACAACGATAATAGTTTATAATTTAATAATTATTTATTAAATAATCTTCTTATTTATTATCATGTTATTATGTTGATCAATTTATATAATTAATTGAATAAAAAATCTTATTTGTTTGATCATCCTTTCAAATGGCTATTTTTTTAAAGGTGTTTAAACATGAATATATCATCCAATGTTTATCATTTGACACATTATCATCATCCATTCATTAATATTTATTTTCAATAGTATAAGATATGAAAACAAAAACAAAAAAAATAGTAATAAGATTATTGTTATAAAATTGATTAAAACATTATTATTATTATATTAGGTTGTCCAATAAGTTCTTGCTGATTATATCGTAGGAAATTATGAGAAAATCGGCAAAAACTTATCGGACAACCTAATAATTTGATATGTTTGTTGATTTAATAAATGAATGAATACTTGCAATATATTTGAAATATAAATAATTGAATTATTTGCTTATTTTCTTTAAGATAATTGTTTTTACCTTAATGTACATTAAGGTAAAAACAAATGTTGAATAGTAAATGTTCTGTAGATCTAAGAAAAAAAATCATTATAAAATTATAATAATACATTAAATAATTGATGATTCAACAAAATAATCAATTTGGTTTCGGTATCAAGCAATATTTTTTTGCCAATTTTTTACATTCTTGTTGTTGTTGCTGCTGCTGATGATGATGTTGATGATGATAACTGTGATATTTGAATTGATTATCATTATTATGTTTAACATTTTGATCAGATGGTGCCATGAATAGACGACCATTATGTCGACAAATACATAATTGTGCTACAGTCAAATATGTGCGGCCAAATTTTGTCGCTACAATTGTACGTATTGATTGTGGTTTTATTGTTAATGATTTGACATTGATCATAATGCCATCGTTCATACTGATTATTGATATTGATTGATGATAATTATGTATATCGATTGATTGATTATTTGAATTCAAATGAAGAAAACGTGTACCACGTATTTGTATACGATTAGTATGTGAAATAAATGATAAACCAGTACGTAATGAATGAGATGATAGCTGTAATATTTGAGCTGAACTATTTTGTAATGATAATGCACGATTTTGTACGGTTGGTGTTGAACGTATAAGAACATGATCAACAAATATTTTGGACAGTAATGGTGATTGTCTATCGATTAACAATAATAAACGATCATTTTCACTTGATTTCACTGTAATTATATTCGATATTTTTGTTTTTATTGAATTTGGATTCAATATGATTGATTCCAATCTTGTATTGGCCGATGAATGATATGGCTGTAATTGTAATGAATTATCTGTATGTATTAATAATTCTCGTGAAGAGTCCTGGAAAATTGAATTTGTTTGTTTGTTGGTGGAAAATTTGCAAAATAAAATAAAATATCAAAAATTTAATCAAATAATACAAACTTTTGGTGATGATAAATGTTTTATAGACAATTGACCATCGATACGTATCGGATTATTTAAATACAAAATTTGTTTTGATGATTTTGATGATGATATTCGATCATTATAATCATCGATAATTATCGATAAATTTAATTGATTCAATAACCAAATCAGTATGGAAAAATTAATAAAAACAATCAATGCTATTATTAACAATATGATTATATAAAATTTTAAATTTTTATTTGTAAATATTAAAAATGATGATGATTTTGATGATTTATGAAATGTTTGTTGTTGCTGTTGTTGCTGCTGCTGCTGCTGCTGTCGATGATTATTGACATTTGAAACTATTGATTGATTCATTATTATTATTATTATTATTATTTTCTTTCATTAATCATTCATTAATGAATGAATTTCGTAACATTTGATCTGTATTTTTCTTGAAATAAATAAATAAATTTAATCAGCTTCGATCAACTGTAAAGATTAATTGATTATGTTTTAATTTTTGACATCATCATTTTCAAACACACATTTGTTTCATTTTTTATTATTATTTCATTATTTCAAATACCTCAAAAATGTGGATTAAATTCACATTTATTAAATGAAATGGGGTTTAAAATGTTCAAACACTCTCACTCACACAATGACGCACAATGACAGGCGGTAAACTTTTCATTTCAGCAAAAGTATAATAATACAAGACAGATTGTCAAAAAACGAAAAACGAAAAACTCGAGAAAAACTATAAACCAATCATTCGTGATTAACAAATAATATTAAATAGTGAAAAAGTAAAATAAAAACTTGAGCATTATCGTCGTTCGGATGCTTGACATCAACACTGAATCAACACACACACATGGACACACAAGCATTTTCATTCAACATTTTTGGATTTTCGAAAAAAAATCGATGCTTGAAAAAAATTTAATTCCATGCTTTCATTTTCTTCATGCAAGAAATGTATCAAAAAAAAAAATAAAATAAAATAAAATAAAACAAACATAGATTCGATACGAAATTCTCGTCGTATATTATTTTGAATCTAATCAATTGAATCAATGGAAAATTAAATTCGATTCGATAAATTTTTAATACCAAATCAATGATGATAATCGAATTGAAAATTGTTTCAAAAGATCAAAGAACAATAATCAATGAAAAAAATTAATACAAAAACAAAAATCCATTATCGATCTTGAATGAATCAAATGAATGAATCGAAAAGAAAAAAATTTTTAATTACAATTTCAATTTTAAGATAAACATACAATTATTATTTTTATTATTTTTAGCTTAACAACATATATATCACCAAATGAAAATAATATCGATTTATTATGATCGATATTATTTTCGAATAAATATTATAAATGAAATTTTCATTTAAATTCAATGTTGGTGGTGATGGTCAATTTTTGTCTTTCATATTTCTTTCATCATTCATTCATTCAGAGATATTAAAACAATAATATTTGTCCAATATTTTTTCCAAAAATTTATGTGATCGATCACATACATACATTGATTATTTGAATTTGTCGATAAATCGCCGATGAAATGGAAAGAAATGGAATGACCAAATATCAAAAATTGATGAAAACAAAAAATTGGCAAAATAATTTTTTTAGGGTTTTAAGGTCATAAGAATCAAAAAAAAAAATTTCCAATTTTTTTTCTTCTTCTTCTTCTTCTTCGGATTCCTCATAATCAATAGTCTTATATTCTGATCACGTTCATTTGATTTGGTTTATTTTTTTTCATTTTTTCTCTTCAAAAAACAAAAATTTTCCAAAATGACCAAAGAATTGATCAAAAATAAAATCAATTGGAAATGTATTATATTTATTTATTTCTTTATTTATTTACTCATATTTCTCATCATTCATGTGATGATTATATATTTGGTTTTATTTTCTTATTTCTCCTATTTTTGTTTTTGATGATTTGATTATGGTTTTCACTACTGATTTATTGGGTCGATTCTGATGGTTTCGGGTTTTTGATTTTTATTCCAATTTATGATTTGATTGATCATTTATTGATTGATTACTTTTTCTTGGTTGTTTTTTTCTCGTATTGTTTTTGTTGCACTGAAAATTTTCAATTTCATCGAAGCATCGAACATTTGCTTTATCGACCATCATCATTTTTCATCATTCCTATGCATTGAATGAGTGTGTGTGCGAGTGTGTGCAAGTGTGTGCATGCATATGTCAATGCAAGGTTTAATTTTTCAAAGAAAATTTGAAAAATTTGAAAAAAATAAACAAAAAATATTTCGAGGAGAATTTCGCATTGAAATTGAATAAATCGAAGAATTTGAAAGGTAAATTTCAATTCAAATTTTCTCCATGTGTGTATTGGTATTGATAATTCAATTGTATTCAATGGTATTTGATTTGAAACATTTCAATTTTGAGAATTTCTATTATTTTTGGATTCAATCTTAAATAATCAATCGTAGCAGCTGTTCATACAGCAGTTTGTAAAGAAAGTAAAAAAAATGTCTCACATATGAATCGACAAATTGACATGTTAAATCATTGTCATCATGATCATTATCATATTTTAACAATTGATTTGAAATCAAGGGGAAAAAAAATTTCAAATCAAATCCGAAACATATGGTTTATTGATATACATTAATATTATTACCATTATTATTATTAGTATTATTCGTACATTTGAAATTTCTTTTTTTTTCAATATAAATATATATGTAAATTGTCAAGATGTGACCACCAATATTATTATTATTATTATTATTGAATTATTATTGAATGACAAACATATTTTTGATCATTTCGTATTTTTCTTAATTTTTTTTATTTTTATTTTTTTTTAAATTCACGATATTGATACAAATACATTTCACATCTGGTGCATCACGCTCATCTTGGTCTTAAACATAAACCAATAATATTGTAAAATAAGAACTTGACAAGTCAAAGACAGTTGATAGGAAGAAAATTGAAACATAAAACGATGACTACATGGGTATTTTTTTTTTTTTTTTGGTTCTTTAATCATATGGCAAATGTGATGATGAAACAAGCAATCATTATTGGTTCAATTCTAAATTGCCGGTCCTATCATATCACCAGGATTTGATTTGGACAATTCAATATTTTATATTTTATTTTTTGGGACAATTATTTTCTTAAATTGAAAATATTTAACTTACCCAATATATGAAAGACAATAAGACACAGATTTTTGTCGATTTTTGACAGATAAAAAGTGATCCAAGTTGATCATATCTCTTACATTTGGTTAAAAAAAATTTCAAAGATTTTGAATCAAATTTAGTCGATAATCAAAATTCGATCAACCGATCATCCTTTTTCATTGGTGAATGATTGAAAAATATCAAATGGATTTTTACTTGATTCGAAAAAATTTATAATTTTTCCTTTTTTGTATGACAGACTCTGTTACAATTTGAGAAAATATTTTGCAGAAGAAAATTTGCTCTAAGATGATGCGCATTCGTCTTAATGCTATTATTATATCGAATGCAATGAAAAATTGTTTCAAATGTTTGCAATTTTTTTTTGCATCGATTTACACTATGAAATCGTATTTGAAAAATAAACATAACAATTTGAATATTACCATAGGGAATGAATTCATGAATATTCTGGGATAATAATAATAATGCAAGAGAGATAAAACAAAAGAATTCATAATTAACAAATTCGTTTGATATTCATTCATTCAAATGAATTTCTTTATTTTAATTAATGATGCCCGAAGCCATTTGGTGTTTGAATATCTTTGAACACCTTGGAATTCTTTATCATCGAAAAAAAAACAATTAAAAATTTCACCAAAAGAAATTGGCTTAATTTGAGAATATTTTCCCATATCTTCTCAGTGATTATTTGGACAAAATAAAAAAATACAAATCATTCAAGCCTTTACGCGCCATCTTTGAATTTTGATTCAATAATATTTGATGCAATTTTTAGAAAAATAATTGTTGCAACAATTTTTAAAATCGATCAAAAATTTTGTCATTTCATTATTGTTTGATTATTAAATTTCATTTGTTTTCATTTAAACATTAAAAAAAATTAGATAAAAATAAACAAATATATCATGATATATTTGCCAATATTGATAATTGATGTACAAGGAAAAAAAATGATAAATAAATAAATAAATGAAAATAAAATGAACATAAATCAGTCAAATTTATATACAATACAAACACATGAATGAATGAATGAATGAATAGCTAAGCCATATTAATCAATTGACAAATAAAGCCGTTTTGAAAATTATGTTTATTATCAATCAAAATAAAAATGATGATATCAAATGTTGTTCTCAAATTCATTCATTTTTTGTTTTTTTTTTTCTTTAATTTCGATAATTGTTTTCATTTAAAAAATTCATGAAAAATGATAATAATAACAATAAATAATCATTTAAAACATCCTTTGCATAATTTTTCATATATATAAACAAACACATATATATGTATTATTCATTTTCGAAATTTGAAAATATACATACAAATCATATTTGTGATGGTGTCAAATTGTCAAAAAAAAAAAAAAAAATCGGGAAAATTGTTTCAAAATTTTCAAAGTATTTTGTTTTGTTACCACTGGTTTTGTTTTGTTTTGTTTTTTGAAATATTTTCGTTCAAATATCGATTATCCATTATCGATGTTCAACCGATTGCCGAACGGACGTCAAACTTGATCATCATCATCATCATCATCGTTGAAATTGATTTATTTTAAATTTTTTTTTTCTTCTTCTTCCCCTTTCAAAATCTTTTATTTATTATGGTCGTCTTGGAAATCATCATCGTTTTGATTATATTATCACATTTATCTGTTTTAAATTATATTTTGTTAAATTGTTTATTTTTTTTATCATATCAATCGATCAATGTGATAATAATGTGTATGAATATGATCTATTTTTTTTCAATTTTTTGGCTTTGATATTGTTGTTTATGATCAAATAGTTACATTACCTGTTGATTCTATTTTTTTTTTACTTGTTATTTCATTCCATTTCTCATTAACTATTAATTCAACTTAGTATTATTGGCAGAAATTGACAATTTTCAATATATAAGATTCAAATTTCATTTTTAAAAGATAAATATATTTATCTCAAAAATAATAAAAATAAATAAATAAATGCAACATGATTATGCCAGTCATATATTTATGTGATTTGTATGTATATTGAATCCTTTTTTATTTTTTATTTTTAGTTTTTTTGAGTGTTGCTTCCATTGATTACGATCAACAATAATAATAATAATATTAAATATTGATAATTTTTATTTAATTTTATTTTATTTTTGATTGATTCCTTTTTTCAATTAATGAAAAAAAAAATTTAATGAATGAATCATATGCAATTATTGTCGTATGCATCAATAGATTTAATTGGATTTTTTTTTGTAATTTTGAAATTGAAAAATTGAAATTTAAACGAATTTTTCAAAATTTTTTTTTCACATAGATTATAGAATTGGAAATTTGAATTATTTTTAATTATTTATTTATTTATTTAATCATAATCGATCATAATGAAATTTAAATTTAAAAAATTAATAATTATGATATTTTTCAATTATATCAATCATGTATTATTGACCATTCCAAATTTTATAAACAATAAATCAAATAATAATCATATTATTTTAGCTCAATTTACGAATCCATTATCAAATATGAACATTCAATTTGAACATTTTACATTAAATGGCTTTAAATCATTAGTAATCGGTGCAACTGATTGGCTAATACAACTTGATTATAAAACATTTGCATTATTACATAATCAATCAATGATTGATCTCAAAAATAATGATGATCATTATCATTGTCAAGCTTTGATATTTGATACACAACGTGAATGGCTAATAGCATGCGGTACTATTGGTCATGGACAATGTACAATACATGATGCCAATAATATTGGTAATATTATTTATAAAACAAACGAACCTATTGTCAGTGATCAAATCAATGGTTCAACTGTTTTGATGATTGGCCGAGGACCATTGTCCAACAATACTTCATTGTATGTAGCTAGCACATCAAATGGTCAATTTCGTAGCGAAATAATGGCAACACGTAGTTTAGAGAAAGAAAGTATGTTTAAATTAAATTTGAATTTTGTAATTTATTAACATGTAAATTATTATTTCAAATTATAAATTTTTTAGATCTCATGCATCTGGTTTATTCTGACATATCATCAGGCACACGGCTCAATATAAATAATGCTATTATAAAGCAATTTTATTTAGAATATATTTATGCTTTTCAAACAGAAGGTTTTGCATTTTTTGTGGCGGTTGAATCGGTCAAAAATCGTCCAAATATTTTGATCACCAAATTAGGTAGGTGAGTTTTGATTATTTTCTGCTTTATCTTTCATAAATGAATTATTTATTTAAATTAGTACGAATATGTCAAAATGATAGCCGCTATTATTCATATACTGAAGTTCCACTACGTTGTAACTTGAAAGACCAAGCCAATCGTGCAAAACATGCATTTTATTTAAAATCAAAGAATAAAGAAAAAATTGATGATTATTTAATTGTCGTATTTGCTGATCATCCAGAAAACAAACATCAAATTGTATGCATTTATTCATTGTTTATGATACAAAAACAATTTGATCTGAACATTGCTAAATGTTTTGATGGACAAGGTGTACAAAACATTCACTATGTGCATACACATTTTCCATATTGTCAACGTACAAATATGACAAAATCAGATTGGCAATGTGGATCAGATGTCAATCAACATTTGGACACTGAAGATCCAATCATATCGACAGCGATAATTACATATAATGACAATGTTTTCAATTTTACATCAATAACTTCAATTTGGATTGATGATGATAATGATGATTTTCTTAATGGAATTCTCGTATTAACCACTGATAATGGCTTATTATTATTTTATGCATTAGTATTCAAAAATATCAATTCAAACATTGGCCAACAAATGAAATCAAAAATGAAAGTAAAAAAATATCAACAAATAAATTTAAATGAAATTCTACAGAAAAATGTAGTGATATTATCCGATTCAATTTTGATTGATGATCATACATTAATTGTAATGACAAAAAATGAATTAATCAAATTAAATATTGAAAAATGTTCAACATTTAAAACATGTCATGAATGTAGCGTATCAGCAGATCCACATTGTGGCTGGTGTATATCGACAAATCAGTGAGTATCCTAATTTTTTATTTTTGTTAATTTAAATTATGATTAATTATTTTATTTCTTCAAATTAGATGTATGTTGAAAAAATATTGTCCAAATCCATCGGATTGGATTTATCTATTTTATGAGCATAAAAAAAATATTAAATGTCCATCGATAGAAATGATAGAACCATCAAATATTGCTATTAATCAACGTAAAACGATTAAATTATTTGTAAAGAATTATCGTGAACCAGCACAAGCAATTAATCAACGATCAAATCAATTACGTTCATTGTATTGTTTATTTAAATTTTTCGATACAACCAATGAAATTAATAAGCAAAATTATGCAATCACCAAAGCAAAACGTATTATCCATAATGAAGATGGAATACGAATTTCATGTCCATCACCAGAAATCAAAGATATACTGAACATCAATTATAGACATTATGTTCGTTCGTGGTTAGTTTTGGCAATGGATTTTCGTCGAAATCATCAACAACAACAATCGTCGAAAGAATTGAAATCACAAACATTGACTGAATTAAGTTCAGGCATTGAATTTAGATTTTATGATTGTACAACCTATTCAACATGTTATCAATGCCTATTGGATGGATCATTAGGTGGATGTGTATGGTGTCTGTCCGAACACAATTGTAAACACAATGAAACTGATTGTAGAAATGATCGTAAATTAATGATAACGAATAGACGTAGCTCTAAATTCTATAGAAAAAATCTTACCGATTCTTGTCCACGAATAGAAGCATTCAATGGATTTCGTTCATTAATTTTATCAGAAAAAGTTGATACAACAATACAAATGCTTGTTTTGCAATATGATGTGCATCCGAATGACCGTATCAAATGCCATTTCACTTATAATCATAATAATTATAATAATTTCGACCATATTGATTACGATAAGAAAATCATTGTTAATGGTTCATATGATAATCAACAAAGATTGATCACGTGTGATCAATTATCATTCAATATGACTACAATAATCGATTCAGACAGTCAACAACAGCAAATTGAACGAATTGAAATTGAAATTTCAATAAATAATTATGTATTGGATAATCCTGATAAAATACACATCCAACTTTACAGTTGTTCACGTATGGCAAAAAATTGTGGTCAATGTCTATCGTTGGATAAAACGTTTGAATGCGGTTGGTGCTCAAATGATATTGAGAAATCAATGAATCCCAAGCAAATAAAATCAATTCAACATTTATCAAAATGTTTAGTAAATCAACAATGTTCAACGATGAGAATGATGATCAATAATAGTATACAAAAAATGAAATGGTTTGATCAATCAACCGATTATATATGTCCGAATCCTATTATTATTGATTTTGAACCCAAATATGGTCCATTAAAAGGCAATACAACTTTGATTATTAAAGGTGAAAATTTAGGACGTAAAATTGATGATCTAAATATCACAATTGTATTAGCTAATAGAACAAATAATGAAACTATTCACTGCGATCCAATTAATTTGGACAAATCAATACGTATTGAATGTGTATTGAAAACAAAAAATGTATTAATCAAAAGAAATGATTATGGTCATATTGTTCTACGTGTAGGAAATATTTATGAAACTGAATCAAAACTCATTTATCGTTTTGTTCAGCCTTATTTATCCGGTGTTGAATCAAATTATGGACCTTATTCAGGTGGTACACATTTATTAATTTATGGTAAAAATCTTGATTGTGGTTCATCATTATCGATTAAAATTGGTGACATGGAATGTATACAAAAATTTGCCAATAATACAAATATTGGTTGTACTAGTCCAGCGGTAAAAATTGAATCATTTAATTATGGCGAAGATGATAAAAAACCTGAAATCAAATTCGATATTATTGTGATAATCGATGGTGGAATTGTACCAGCAAAACTTATTTCGAGCAAATCATATAAATTCACATATATAGAAGATCCAGTAATAGAAAAAATTGAATATTGCAATTCACGAAAATCGGTAGCAAATTATCCAATCAGTATACCAAGTGGTGGCATTAAATTTAATGTTTATGGTAAACGTTTAAACATAATACAACAACCACAATTTTTCATTATAATCGATGATCATAATGAACAACAAAATAATATTACCAGTGATTGTACTGTGATCAATTCAACATTGATCAAATGTAAAACACCAAATCTATTGAATATTGATTTAGAACAATATCAAATGTCATCATTTACAAATTATTTTGAATTTGATTATGGCTTTTTGATGGATAATGTTGATACAGATAAATTATTGATGAAAATTAATGAAAATTCCAAAAAATTTCATTTATTTCCACAGCCAACATTCAATTATTATAATGAAACAGGCAAAATCAATCAGCATTTGACATTGACTGTAAGTTTAATGAAAAAATTAATGAACTAATAATTTTGAAAAAACTATTTTTAATTTCAATTCAGGGAAAGCATCTGGATTCATTGACGAAATTTTCCGATCAAATCAACATAACAATCGATTCTATTTATAATTGTTCAATACTATCAACAACATCAAATGCATTGACATGTGAATTATCGAAATTAGATTGGAAAAATATTGATGCTACTAATCATACAATGAATAATAATGAATGCAAATCATTGGAAATAACAATAAAAATTGGTGAAAATCATCGAACAATGATTGGTCATTTAAATCATCAATGTAACATAACCAATACAATAAATTTTATTGTATTTATGATTATTGGAGCAGTATTTTTAGTGATAATTATTATAATGCTAATTATTTGGCTATTTCGATGTGGTAAAAAAAGAAAATTATTGAAGAAAAAAAATATGGAATTAGCAAAACATCAAGCTGATGTACAAAGAGAATTACGTGAAGCACGTTTAAAATTACAGTTAGGTGTCGAAAAAATTTTCGATGAATCAAATATTACTGTACCAATTAATCGATTTGATAAATATTCAAATGAATTATTATTCGCCGAACCAGAACAAAATGTACGAAAATTTATGATGAATATGAATAATTATTCAAAAGCCGAAAATGAACAATTGGAAAATTTTGAAAAATTATTAGAAAATAGAGATTTTCTATTATTATTCATACATACATTGGATAATGATCAAACAACATTTTCAATGAGAAATCGTGTACGATGTGGTTCTTGTCTAGTCATGGCATTAATTCATAAATTAATTTATTTAACTGATATTATGTTTATATTATTAGATGATCTCATACAGGCTAATCTATCGAAAAATGCTAAATTATTGTTACGTCGTAATGAAACTATTGTTGAACGAATCGTATCATCATGGCTTTCATTATTATTGTTTGATCATTTAAAATCTGAATCCATTAGTCAAGCATTATATCAATTATACTTGGCATTCAAAATTCATTGCTATGAAGAACCGGTGGATGAATTATCATCTATGGCCCGCAACACAATGGATGAGCATACCATGTTGCGAACAAATGTACATTATAAACGATTGACAATTAATGTCGCTTTAATATCATATTCAACTTTCAGTGATGATGATGATGATGATGATATTTTAGAAAACAATGATGATCATATCTATCAGAGACTTATGACATTAGAACGTAGGTGGTTTAAAGTTCAAGTTTTAGATTGTGATTCTATTACACAAGTGAAACGTAAAGCATTAGATGCATTATATATATCTGAACCATATTATTCGAAACGAAAATATAATGTAGATAAAATCGATTTACAATTTATTAACGATGAAGGAAGATTAATTCCACTAGCAAACGATGATGATTCAAATGAAGTGAATATCGTCCACAATTTTCGTTTATCTCGCATAAATACATTAGCACATTATGGTATTCATATGAATGAATCTAAATTTTATTTAATTCCAAAAGATACACGTTTTGAATTACCGATCGCTTACAGTACTCGATCTTCACCACTATTACCCCGGGCGCGTACAAGATCGATTGCATCAACATTAAGTCAAGCAAGGACAATAAATAAACAGCAAAATCAATATAATTTTTCCAATAAAGTTCATAAATGGCATTTGGATCATGATAATTTCAATTTATCTGATCGTTCGACGACTATTAATCATAATAATTTTTCACCTGAAATTTTACAAATGCGACGATTGAGTATGAAAAAAATAACAAAAGAATATGTACAAAAATTATTTATTGCAATATTTCAACGTAAACAAGATAAACCAGAAAATGGTATCAACGAAAATGCAGAAATATGTAAACCGATCAAAGTTCTTTTCGATTATTTTGATAGAAAATCTAAACAACGATGTAGTAAATTATTGTCAAATTCGGTGGCTGTTGATAGAGAAGAATTTGATCGATATGAATGTCAACAAGTTGCACATATATGGAAATCTAATTGTTTACCATTAAGATTTTGGGTGAATATAATCAATAATCCAGAATTTTTATTAGATATTGAAGAGGATAAAATAATCAAAGCTAATCTAAGTGTGATTGCACAAATATTAATGGAATCTTGTACATGGGAATTGAATAATTATGGTCCAAGTTCACCTGCATCGAAAATATTATTTTCCGAAGAAATCAATTTCTATAATCAATGGGTTAAAGATTATTATCAATATATTAGCAATATCAAATCAATCGATGTGAATGAAATGGATGAATATTTGGCAACATTTTCAAAGGTAAATTATTTTATTATTTCATTATTCAATTATTAATTTTTCAAAAATTTCTTTGAAACTTTCTAAAGCGTTACAATAATCAAACGAATCGAATAAAAGCAATATCACAATTGTATCAATATGCGCTGCAACATAATCAAAGAATTAGTAAAGAATTGATTTCACAAGGTTTCGAACAATTGAATGCACGCTTTAGGGGTTTATTTCAAGATCATTTGAATAGGAAAATTTATTGACAATTTATATATTGTGATATAAAATTATAATTTTTTTGATTTGTTTTAATTATTCAAAGAATATAAACAAATAAATATATTTTTTTCCAGATAATAATTTTGCCGTATAATTTTATTTTATTTTTTTTCGAATGTAATTGCTCTCATCCATAGTTTTCTATGAGAAAATTTTTGATAAACGAGAAAAAAAAGAAACAAAACAAAATATATTAATATTTATATAATATATAAATGAATGCATAAATGGAAAAATATGAATGTATTTGTGTATTGATAATTCCAATTAATTGATTTATTCATCAATTAATTTTTGATGTGTAATTGTGTTTTTTGTTTTTTTGGTCATTTATTGTTGTATTTTGCTGGAATTTTCATTTGAAAATGGACGAGAAAAATTTTCTGGATTTGTATTGTGTTCATGCTCAATTCGTTGTACCGAAATAAATATATTTTTGTGCTTTGTTTGTTTGTTGGCCAATTTAGTTTCGACCAATCGTTGGTTTAATTGGCTTTCATTGAAATTTATACTCGATTATTATTCAGAATTTGAGCCCATTTGTTTTTGAGAAATTCAGATTTTTTTTTTTCAATTTTGTTTTGGGTTGCTTTTGTTTATTTGATTTCATTTATCTGTTTTTTTTTTTGTTGTTGATTTTTTTTTCAAATTTATAAATCATCAACATCACCGAATGCATCCAAAACTGATTGCGGTATCGATCGTGTATATGTCGGTTCTTCAAGCTCTTCATGTTTGGTCAATTTTTTAATAGTACCACCACCTTTTTGTTTATAATGATTGATTATATCTTGATCGGCTGGACAGCTTTGTTTGAATGCATCTAAATTATACATATGATACATATAACGCCATAAATAAATAAATGTTTCAGGTATTTCAAATCCGCTAAAATATTTTCCTAATCGATTGAAAAGAATTTACAAATTATCAATTGTTAAAAACAAATGTTTAAAAAAAATCATTATTGTAAACATACCAGCAACACGAAAATGTTGTAATCGTGTCATTAATTCACAATCAAAACAACAAAGTGTGTCACCCGTTAGATAACGTGTTTTACGTTTGGCCAAATGTTGATCAATTTTTTTCAATTGATTTTCTAATGCTTGTTTTGAATGATCATCATTTTTGGTGAGCATTACTTTGAATTTCTATTTAAGGAATGAAATTTGAATTTGGAAAAGAAAAAAACAGCAAGCAATTAATTTCATGGCATTTTTTTTTCTCAAAAATAGTCATCAATTTTACCGTATAAATATTTTCAATAACACTCAGTGTTTCTTTGTCTGAAACAAAAAGATTATGACCTCCTGGAATGTTTTTCATAATATATCGTTCAATTTTTTCATTCTCCAACACTGGTTCACCACGATCAATCAAAATCGGTGGTGGTGTTGAATCGAATTTCGATCGAAAATCTGGTGGCGGTCTCAACATATCAACAGTTGTTATTTTAAGCGATATTGTTTTCAATTCAGCCAATAAATATAAATCCATAAAATATTCTTGTCCAAATAGGCAAGCACCTTTACGGCGGCCATCAATTGTTGATGCTCGAATAATTAATTCAATTTCAGGAATATCATCTTGATTATTATTATCATCTTGTGATTTTGCAACTGATGATTGTAATTCAGGTGATATTGAACCATTACCATTATTATTATTACTATTATTCGTATTCATCGATTCAACATCGTTATCTGATACTGATAATGGTTCTGAATCCATTTCGTTTTGTTTTTTCTTATAAATTTATTGATCAATTTTCAATGATTTAATTCAAATATTTTTTTTTTGGCAAAATTATCGTAAAAAAACGATGATGATGATTTATCAAAATAATGAATGATGATTACAATGATGATGATGATGATGACAATGATATGGCTTCTCTGATTGCAATCAAACACACACACAACAACAAAAAAAAAAACAATTGAAGGCAATATGGTATTTTCAATTCAACAAGTGCTTGAATGTTTTGCAGTGTAATTTTTTGTTTATTTATTCACTAAATTAATCAATATTAGACTTTCAATATTGCCGCTGTCGCATGTATGTGTGATTACCACAATTGATAAGAAAACAAATATATCTGCAAAAATCCGTTAATAAAAATAACAAAAAATATTAAAATAAAACAAACAAATAGACAACATTTAATGATGACAATTGATGATTGCTAAATATAATTGTTATTCATCATCATCATCATTATTAGTTATTATTATCATTTGTGGCCATCATTAAAAACTTATAATAATCAAAGTAATCGTAGTCATGGTTAACATACATTTCAATACAATACAATAATAATCACTGATAATTTTTGAAAAATATTTATACAAAAATATTCACCAAGACAACAACAACAATAACACTGCACTGATTATTATTATTATTTATTCAATGTATTTATTCACACAATAATATTTTTTTTATTTAAAGGGGGGAAAAATATCTAAAATCTAATATTTTAACACCAAAAAAAAAATTGTAAATCAATTAGGGCGTCGTCACAAGTATCAAATAATCATCAATCAACTAATCAATAGCATCAATAAATGACATATATATTTTTTTTGAAGCATCACAACCACAATACTCAATCAATTCAATCAATAACAATAATGAAATAATATTAATTACAATATATATACTCACACATTTGATGCTTAGATTCAATTCAATTCAATTTATTTTCTTAGCTTTGATTTTAGGTCCTCAAAAAATCCCTGAAAAGGCCCTGAAAAAAATAAAATAAAAATCGTTAATTGAAATAAATAAACACAATGACAGTAATTTTGATAACAGTAATCAATACTTACTCACACACACATACAATTTTCAAAATGAGAAAACAATTTTTTTCCAAAATAATTTTAAATTTTTTACGGAAATAAGTCAATATATATTTGTTTTAATACATATATATATATATTATCAATTGAGAAAATTGAAATTTTCAAAACTTTAAACTAATCAAGTCTAAATATTATTAAACAATTTAATTTTTAAAGGAGAAAAAACTTAGAAAACAATATTATTATTTATAATTTTAAAAAAACGAAACAATTTCAAAATTCAATTCAAATGATTCAACGTGATTCAATTCACACAATTTAATTTGAAAATATTGAAAATATTTGAATAATATTGAAATATTTGAATATTTTTTTGAGGTGATATTCAATCGTTGTATATTCGTATATATTTGTATTTGAGATGAATTGTAAAACAATATTTTTATTATTTTTTTCAAAATTATAAATAATCAGCTATAGTAACAGCAACAGTTGTTGTCTATTCACCGTTTTTAATAATTAATATTATTTTTGATTTATTTATTTATTTTCTTGTTGCAATTTATTCATTTATTCATTATTTATTTATTTATTCATTATTACACGTTTCAACACTCACATGTATATTCATTTCATTTCATTTCATCTTTTTTTGATTATTATTAAAAATCCATGATTCACAATTGATAGAAATATTGATGAGCGATATAGAGAGAGAGATGAATAATGAAATACGAGTATTGAAATCAATGGAAATCAAAAAAATGAACAAAAAGTGAAAAATATTTCATATCCAAATACGTGCTCATACACAAATCACACATCAACTTGTACAAACACACACACACACACACTCAATGGCCTGTAATCATACAACAAAAATCAAATGGTGGTGGGGGGGGGAAGATGATGAATGCAAAACAAATGGAGACAACAAAAAAAAAATTTGAAATCGAAATAAATGCAAATAATAACGACAACAGAGGCGGTAATTCAAATGTATATTTTGGCTATTTTATTTTATTTACAAATAAATAAATATTCATTTATTTATTTATTTATTTTCAATCATAAATCTGTTTTTTTTTTTTTTTGCCAAGCACATCCACCACCACTACTACTTTTATTTGAAATTTGAAATAATGAAAAAAAAAAATTCGAGAAAAAATAAAATTTTTCACCACTTCTACCGACAACAATTTGTGTGTTGTTCATTTCATATTAAGTTGTCCGAAAAGTTTTGGCCAATTTTCATACGGCAACTCTATTGATTAAATGTGATGAACTTTTCGGACAGCATAGTATTTTTCTATGAATTTTTTCCTTATGGACATTTTCTATGGCAAATTTTTATTATTTTTCCATTATTTTTCTCTCTTCTTCATTTACCTTTTTTGTATGCTGTATGCAATGATTTGTTGTTTATTTGCTGGTTGTTTGCTGCGCAGCGCTGCGCTGTGTTGCGTTGTTGCCTGCTACTCTCAATATTTTCTTGCAAACAATTTAAGTTTTCACTGGTCGAAAAAATTAAAGCTTGAAAAAATTTGAAATTGACAAGTACACCAGAGAGCAAACCACTGACAAACGCAAACGCCAAATTGATTGCTTTGAATAATAAATGGCGGCGCCTTTGTTGCACATTTTTTTTGTTTTTTGTTTTATTTTTATTTTTTCGAGAAAAAAAAATCTTCGAAAAAAATATTTTGACTTTGAAACGCATGCGTTTCAATCAAAGGGAAAAAAATTGTGCAGAGACTTTTCGATTCATTTTTGAATTATGTTTGTTTGAATTAATGAAAAAAATTGTTGAATTAATCCCTAATCAGTAGAAGAAAATTCAAACAATTGTTCAAAAAAAAAAAAAAAAAAAATGGTTCCTAGTTTGGAAAATTAAAAATTGACAATAGAAAATTGCTTGTATGGTAAAAAAATTATGTTGTTGTTGTTGTTGTTATTGTTCCCAAGTGAAATTGCTTTTCGATGATTGCTTATACATTGACGATTATGAACGAATGAATGATGATGATGAACAATGAATGAATGTAGCAGCGTGTGAAAGCGATCAAAGAAATAATTCGATGAAATTTAATGTTTTAATTTCATTGAAATGAAATTAAAATACATGTGAATAAATGGCCATCTATTGCTATGGATCGGAATTTCAAAAAGTTGAAATATCTATAGTTTTGTAAATTTTGATGGCAAAAAAAAAAAATTTGAAAAACCATTGAATCAATCTAAAGGTAATTTATATTAAAATCCTTTAATTTGTTAATATTTCAAATATGAATGAAGAAAAAAAAATGAGAACAAAATTCATCGAAATCTAACTCGAAATTCATATCCAGTTTTGTTTGGATTCAAATAAATTAAATGCAATAAAATTCAACAACAACAAAATTGAAAAAAAACCACATTTGATCAATGACAAATGTGACAAGTGATTATATTATCATCATTATTATTATTGCTGCTGCTGTTGTTGTTGTTGTTGTTTGTTGAAGAGCAACATTTATCAACAAGAACCAGTCATGGTCAGCAAGATGTAATCGAAAATTTTTTCAAAATTTTGTCATTGCTGCTATTGCCTGGTGTACAAAAAAAAATAAAAAAATTCAAGCAAATGCAACAGGTTGTTGCTTGTTATTTCAATGTATTGGGTTGTCCCATAAGTTCTTGCCATTTTTTCGATGTTTTCTCATATAAAAAACGACAAGAACTTATGGGACAATCTAATATATAAAAAAAAATGATTAAAATTTCAGGCTTTTGATAAATAAAATGATAAAAATATAACTGTATTCAATGATTAGTGTGGAATTTATTTAAAAAAAAAAAAAAAATTTTAAATAAAAAAAATTTCAATTAATAAAATGAACAACCAGGACGATATGAAAGGGGAAATTAAAGTCTTTAAAATTGAAAAAAAAATAAAATAAAACAAGAAATAATAATAACGATTTCAAAGGATCCATTTATACGAAAAAAAAAAAATTTTGTACATTGATTTACCTGTATTTTTGTATTTATCGAAACGAAACGAAACGACATTGATGATCTTAAAAATATGAGTTTCTTTGAATTTTTAATGATTTACATCAAAAACATGTGATTTCTGTGTTGATTTTTATTTTTTATTTATTTTTTTGATCATTTCTCATTCAATCTACAAGAATTTCATTAATTTCAAATTGTCAAATTTTTTGTTTTTTGATCAATAATTGATCATCAGCCAGTTTTTGAAACATGAAATTTTCTGTTGTAAACATTGCGTATTTCAATGAGTTATAACCCTTTTTTTTTCTTGTTCTTCATCTTCGAAATTTTTTTTTTATCTCTTATCATTATGATTCACTTGTAATCATTTCAATTTGAGTTTCAATAAAAATGAATGAATTATTTATTTTAATATTGCATTTATTTTTACATTCATTTTGAAATTTCGTTTTTGAAATATTTTTTTTTAATGCGACAGATTTTGGCCATTAAGTGGACAAAACAAAACAAAACAAAAAAATGTTGTATGGTTGTTTTTGCATGTGAAAATGAAATATTTTCACAAATTTTCACAACCAGTCAAACAGCCGCATTAATATCTTTTTTTCAGTTGTATTTTTGATTTTTGAAAATTCCAAATTTCTGCAATTTTTTTTTCCGATGAAGTTATGATGATTTGATTCAATAATATTTCAACGAAAATATCAAATAATACATTTTTGAATGACGCAAGCGTTGGTATGTTAATGTGAAAATTGAAAAATCAAATCAATATTTTTCTCGAATTCCAAATGCCTGGTAATGAATGAATAAAAAATTGAACGAGATTTGAATTTTTGAATCAAAGCGATTCATGATTAATCATTCAATTCAATCATCCATACCATCCACAATACGGGTGAATGTTTTCGAAGAATTTCATATTTTTTCTCATTTCATCATTATTTCTCATACCATTTGTCGGATTCATTTATTAAATTTTTATCATTTCATCATTATCAAATCAATCCATCAATATTTTCAATTTTTCATCAATTATTTCCCATATATAATCGAATCGATTCACAATCAATCAATCAATAATAATCATCAATAATTATTCGATTAAGGTTAGTAACCTTGTATGTAAAAAGCAGTAAACTTCCTGTATTTAATTCATATATTAATTCATTTATTTTAATATTATTTATTTATTTAAATTCATTTTTTATTTTGTCAATTTTCCTATTTCAAATTTTTCAATCAATCAATCAATCAATCGATTTGATCGAACCCAAAGGATAACAGAAAAAATAAATGTGAATCAAAAAATATTCAAACCAAAAATAATAATTGATTGAATAAACCCAGAAAAAAAATTGATTAAAAATCAATCAATAAATCAATAAATAAAAAAGATATAAATAAATTTATAAATAAATAAATATTTTCAACATTTTTTGATTAGATTATTATGGATGCATAAACACACCAAACACATATATATAAATTGAAATAAATATGTTTTTGTAAACAATAAATCAATATTTTTTCAAAAATATGAAATGAAATGAATTGAAATGAATAAGATGTTGATGATGATAATAATAATGATGATAATTGATTGATTAGAATGTGTACGTTTCAATTTTTTCAATTTTTTTTTTATTTTCAGTGTCTTTAATTGATTTTTTTTTTTTTTTTTTTTTGGTAAAACCAAATTTATATAAATTTCATCGAAATGAAATTTGAAATGAATTTATTAAGATTTTGATTTATAAGATTTTGCATTCAATCGTTTTTTTTTTTTTTTTTGCTTTAAACACTGAAGTCAGCGTGTTTTTTTCCGTGATTGTACTCAATTTGAATTGAATTATATTTAAATGTTCAATTATTAATGTACATAATTTTGAATTTTTTGAAAAATTTTTAATTGTAATTCATTCATTTTAATTTTGCTGAAATAAGCAGCTGATTATTTTGAACATATTTCTCATATATCGATGTTCATCATTTGACATTATTATTTCATATTATGGTTTGTGTATGTGCGTGTGTGTGTGTGTGTATGTAAAAGAGAATCAATAATTTTCATTTTTGATTGATTTATCAATATTTCTAAATTGATTGCCATTCAATTCAATTCAGCTTTGATGATTCTTGTTTGAGTTTTAATAAATCAATAATATAAAATAATTATTTTTTCTCATTCATCACACAGATATGTATGTTGTTTAATAGTTGTACACTTTTTTTCTAAGAAGAATAAGAAGCGTTACATATATATATATATACAGAGAATTGGAATTGATCATAATGAAAATGATCAGCAAACATTATTATGGTTATAATTATTATATACAAAAATCGCGTAACAATATAAATCATCGTTCATTATTTTTATTATGTCGATTAAATAGTCAAACTAATTCAAAACAACATGAACATGGAACATCCAATAATGCTAATGAAATCAATTCAGGTTCTGGTCATGCTTATAGCGAAAGTCATCATCATCATCAGCAACAGCAGCAGCAACAGCAACAGTCGATTAATAAATTAAAAGGGCATTCACAGCAATATATTACATCAACGAATAGTTTTTTTCATAATATTCGAATGTCGATGAATAATCATGATAAAACATTGATTCAATCGAATACTGTTTCAGCCATTCAACAACAAAATATAACGACAAATAGTAATCATAATAATTTAAATGAATCAAATCAAAAAACAATTAAAGATTCATCCGCTAATAATGCAATAAATACAAATAATAATAATAATGACAACACTAACAATAATACTAATACAAATAATAATAATAATCATAAAAATCCAACACAATTCATGTATGGACGTATCAATACAAATGGTAACAATCGTAAATCAAATCTATGGACATCGACATTGTCTAAAAGTATTAATTGGTTTTATAATCAATCAGCCATTGATATTGCAGCTACTAAAGTAATAGCATTTTTGTTATATATATTCTTGATTATCTTATTATTAATAATAAAAATTATTTTTTCCCGAAATCTTAGCCATCCGTACGATTGACACCGGCAACAATTCTTTATTCTGGTAAAAGTCCTGATGGAAGTCATACATTGGTATGTTTATTGATTCTAAATTATAATAATTCAAATCTTTTTTTTTGAATCTTTATGGTTGTAGAGAAGTGCAATGTATTTACAAAAAGAATTACCTGTAAGAATAGCACATCGGATTGCTGGTTTTCGTTCGTTACCATTTTTGATCGGATGTCATCCAACAATTTTAGCTGTACATGAAATGTATATCAAAGCATTTTATTTACTTTCTGAACATCCTGCGGTTGGTTGAAATTTTAATAATTTTTTTATAATTAAATCATAGTTGATTGTATGACAATTTTTTTTTCAGATTACTGATCAAGAAAAGGAGATGACATTCACACATTTGCTTAGAGAATTGGTTGATGCACATAAAAATGTTGTATCAATGTTGGCCGAAGGATTTCGTGAATGTCGTAAACATATTCCTGATGAAAATATGATCAGACAATTTTTAGATAGAACGTTAACATCGAGATTAGGAATAAGAATGCTTGCTGAACATCATTTAGCATTACATGATAATGATGATCGACCAGATCATGTTGGAATTATCAATGTTCGAATGAAACCTAAAGATGTTATTGATTATTGGATTGATTATGTGACCAAATTGTCCGAAAGACATTATGGAAGAGCTCCTGTAATCAAAGTGAATGGGCACGTCAATGCTTGCTTCCCCTACATACGTTCACCATTGGATTATATTCTTCCTGAATTATTGAAAAATGCTGTACGAGCAACACTGGAATCACATGCATCAGTGCCTGAATCAAATCTGCCACCAATCATCGTAACAATTGCATCAAATAATATTGATTTTATCATACGAATTAGTGATCATGGTGGCGGTATCGATCATGATTTAGTTGATCTTGTTACACAATATCATTTCACAACAGCAAATCAATCTGAATCAAATTTCGATCGTGGTATATTGGAAAACATAATGAAAGATT
The DNA here is from genome assembly GCA_002943765.1 of Psoroptes ovis. NCBI lineage: Eukaryota > Metazoa > Arthropoda > Arachnida > Sarcoptiformes > Psoroptidae > Psoroptes > Psoroptes ovis. Next base: position 3,731,250 of record PQWQ01000004.1, on the reverse strand, counting down.
CATCAATGCAAGCATCACCAATGCATGGTTTCGGTTTCGGTTTACCAACATCACGTGCATATGCAGAATATTTGAATGGAAAATTAAGCATCGAATCAATGCAAGGAATAGGTACTGATGTTTATCTACGATTAAGACATATCGATAGTAAATATGAATCATTTCGAATTTAATTATTGAATCATCATAATAATAGAATTAATCAATTATAATTGAACTGGATGAATAACAATCAAAAATAATTACATTAATAATAATCAATGAAATCTCATAAAATTGAATCATAAATATATCAATTTTTAATAATCAATTTTATAATTAATTTTGTTTTTTTTTTCAAATGATCAAAATATATAATATATATCTGGAAATTATTATTATTATATTTAAGAAAAAAATTAATAAACAAAAAGTGAAAAATATATATATTAGTGATAAATACACCCACACACACACACTTACACACAAATATATCTGAATTTATCTGAAATTTAATATTTTTTTTCTTTTTTTGAATATAAACAACAACAAAAAAAAAGAATAATTTATAAAATATATATATTATATAATATTGTCGATCATTGATATATTTTGTAGCATTTTGAGAAATATATTTTGATAGTCATAGATTTTGATTATTTTTTTTTTTTTTTGGCCATCATCATCATCATCATCATATTCTCATACAATTGAAATTAAAACAATGAATTCGTTGACATTTTTCATCGTCAATCATTGTTTTATGATTATTGTTTGCCAATGAATTGTCTCCAATTTTATTACCATTTCCTACTCGACCTAATCTACGACGTATTTTACCTTGTTGTCCAAACCATTGATGCCACCATTCAGTGATTAATGGCCATACATCATTTTTATTATACATTGAACGTGTTTTTCCATTTTTATGTTCATCTTGATAGAAAAATGCTACTTTACCACCATTTTCAGCTGAATAATGTACAGATCGTTTATTTGCTGGATGATCATTCGATGTATTTTGTTCATCGGCTGGATTATCAGCAGCAATCGCAGACAAAGCTCGTTGTTGTTGTTGTTCATATTGTGATGTTCGATCTTTTTGAACACGTAATTCACGTAATAAATATCGATCGAAACAAAGGCAAGCAACACGCTTGAAAAGATCATTAACATTTTCGCCAGTATGGCTTGATACCATCCAAAATTCTGCACCAATTTTATTTGCCAATTTAGCTCCTTCAGTTCGATAAAAGGCTATCGTTTCTTCTGTGATCAAATCTTTTTTTGTTCCGACTAGAAACAGATAAGGCCGACTACTGTGGCTATGTTGTGGAGATGTATTGCTACCTTTTTGTGATCGTAATCGTGTTAAAGTTAATGATCCTGCTGATGGTTTAGGTGAATGTGTAGCTTCAATAATTTCATCATGCCAAAGATTGACATTTTGAAATGATTTGATTGTGGTAAGATCAAAAACAATAAGAGCTGCATGTGCACCTCGATAATATGCTCGTGTTATTGAACGAAATCTCTCATCACCGGCTGTGTCCCATATCTGTTTCATGATTAATATCAGAATTAAACATAAATTAATGCTTGTATCAATCAAAATATGAATATACTTACCTGAAGTGTGAAGGGACGATTAAGAATGGAGAATTTCTGTACATCAAAATCAACACCAATAGTGGCTTTAGATTTGGAATCAAAAACATCATAACCAAAACGATTCACTAAACATGTTTTGCCTACAGATGTATCACCAACAACATTACATTTAGCAATACGAAGTTTATTTCGAAGTGGTTCAAGTGGCCTTAATTTGGTTGTTGCTTGTGAATTATTATTATTATTATTATCATTATGATTATTATTATTGTTTGATGATGATTCATTCAACATAAAATCAACTTCTTCTTGACAAAGTTTACGAACTTCTGGACTAAAATTTGTTTCATTATAAGGAGTACATGATGAATCCATTGGATAGATCCAAGAATTGATGGCACGTTCGGTGGCCATAATTTCGTCTTAAAGGATTTTCGTTTTTATCTCTTATAAAGTCAAAGTATTCAAGTCGAATGGCACTAAAACTAAATATTCAAAAAAAAAAAAAAAAAAAACGAAGATAATTTAAGTATAAAATAAATTTTTCTTATTTCATTTTATTCATTTATTTGAATAGTTCATATGACACCAAACATGTATATCATCATGACATTTGCATCAGCAATAGCAACAGTAGATACATTCATGATTACACACAGATACATAGAAACGACTGAAAACAAGATGACACAACAGCAACAGCAGCAGCTACATCAACAACATTTAAACAACATTTAAAACACATCATACAAATCATCAAACAAACAAACACAAAATCAGTTGAATGACCAGTTTCTTCTGAAAATGTACAAGTTGACAAATGAATTAATAAATATGAATGAATATTAAGCTATCTCTATTTGACCTAACCACTTTTTTTCAAATATTTGATTTGAACTAGTCGACATTATGATACAATGACAATTATCATTTGCAATTCTAATCACATATAAAGCAAGCACACATGCACATGCATAGGCACAGGTAACGTTCATCGCCCAAAACAACAAAACAGCAGCAAACAAACAACAACAATTCAACAATTCATAATGCAATTTGGGCGACAAACAAATAAAATAAACAAAGAATTGATCATTTTTTTTCTTTTCAATGGAAAATGGATGTTGGCCAACAATCACAATGACAGGCATCAGCAGCAGAAGCAGCCACCGTCATTATTATCCATCATCATTCTATCAGCATCGTCATTGGTTCCATGATTTTTATCAGAAATTATTATTATTGCATATATGAAATAAATGAACGAATGTTTCTTCACGATTCTTGTGTTTATTTTCATTTTAACAAAAAATTTCATTTCAATTTCTTTGATTATTATTCGATAGTGAACGACAAGCAAACAAGTCAACAACAGCAGCAGCAGCAATTGAAAATAACTTGAAAATTCACTACCAACCTGTTGCTGTTGCTGCTGTCGTTGTTTTTTGTGATTTCAATTAAAACAAAAAATTTGAAATTTTTGAGAAAAACAACTACGAGAAGAGATGCGTTTCGCTTATTTTGTTCAGAGTTATTTGTGGCCATTCATCACTGCAATACTGGCAAGTGGTTTTTCTTTGATTTCAGTGTTGTCTCAGTGTACAAAACAGCAAAAAAATTTGTCGATCCAACAAATGAACATATAAACACTGTCAAATATGAATATTTTATATTCAAAAAAGAAAAAAAAATATTTTTCAATGCATTTATACATGTATAATCGAGCCTATTTCAGCGTAAATTTCATTAACGATAATGAGAAAATGAAGTGAAATTTGATTGTGATTGATAATTGATAATTCATGATAATGAATTAGCGATGAAACATTAGCAACACTTGTTGCAATCTATTGTGTGTATTGGTTATTCAATGATTATTTCAAAAAAACAAGTGTGTTTACTAGAAAAGTGTTTATATTTTTTTCAAATTTAATTTGATTCAAATGAAAGATTTATATTGGATTTTTTCTTTGTGGAAAAAAAAATACATCGAAATAGCAGCAAAATGAATGAAATTTCAAAAAATTTTAAAATTTTTGAAATTTTTAAAAAAACAAAAAATTTCTGCAACAAAAAACTTGCTGCGCTTGATTTACCTGCTCATTTCAATTTCAATTTCACTTTAATTTCATTTTATCCATTAGTTATTTACCTGTATGTCACCTGTTTCGACCATTGAACATTCAATTAAGAAGAATTGAAATTAAATAAACAAAGAAATGAAATTTTTTTTCTTCATTTCATTTCATTTTTTTTTTATATTCAAATCAATTGTCCTTCATTTTTTCTGTTCAATGAAATGAATGAAATCAGTATTGAATGAATGAATGAGTTAAAAATGAATTTATTCATCATCATTCAATTATAATCATGAAAATGAATCGTGTATATATGAATAAATAAATTCAATATTATTATATTTGAATAGACAATACAAATACAAATAATAATAATAATAATAATCATTTACATCTGCTTAAAATGGAACAATTGTTCATTGAAATAATAATGGTGAAAATTATCACTTGACTCATTCATTCAATCATTCATTCATTGAATTTGAAAATTTTATTTTTTTCAAATTAAAAATTCGCAACATTACTTACAAAACAGAGTGAAACTATAGTCTTAAAAAAGTAATGATAATGATTTCAAGTGGGTTTTCAAGTTACATATTACAAATCTCCTACGAGATTATTGTTCATATTTACAAGTTTTTTTTTTCGTGTGTATTTGTTTGCTTATTGCTTGCTTCAAGTGTTTGTTTGTTTGTTTGTCAATTTTATTAATTATTTTATTTAATGATTTTAATTTATATTTAAGAAAAAAAAAACTGAGACAAAAACCTCGAATAATTCTTGATTTTTACAAAAAAAAAAAAAAATTGTTTTTTTTTATTGACACATTTATGTATGGTTTGATCGTTTGATTTTTTTTATCAATCTTACTACTTCTTATGTACATCCGTCATTGAAAATTTGCATTTCATTTTCTGTTTTTCTTTGTGTTTATTTTATTCATCAGTCGTCTTATTTGAAATTAGACATCAAAGGTTTAAGCAAAAAAAAAAAACAAAGTCAATTATTCAGTTTCATGATTTTTGATGATGAACAAAATATTCAAAGATTTTCAAATATGCCAAATAATCATATTTGCACACTTGCATATGAACACACACAACGATAGACAGGGACAGATTTTTTGATTTGAAATTTTTCTGGGTGATTTCGAAATATTCGTTTTTGTTTTTTTGTTCATTGAAAATTGAAAATAAAAAAATTTCAAATCAAATTTCAATCAATCAATCAATCGATTGATTGATTTAGTAAGAAAAATATTTTTGAAAACAAAAAATACTGAGAAAATGGCAAAAAAAAATTTCATATCACATTTGGCGATTGATTGATCGTTGATTGATTGATTGTTGATTGATTGTTAAATTTAAAATAAAAAAAATTTTTCGAAGAAAAAAAAAGGCTTGGATTAACCCAAGCGAACGCACAAAACAAATTATCAAATGAAAATCAATGATCATTGAACAAATAAATAAAAATAAATAAACAGATTAAAATATTACGGGTTTTCACGTCATCAGAGTGTCGTTTTTATAAAATTTAAAATTAATGAAATACAATTAAAACAAATCGAAAGTGTTTGGTCGTCGATTGACGATTGTAGAAAAAATCAAGAGGAAAGAAACCACAGAGGTTAATTCAGACATATTTTTGCAAATTACATCACAATTTCCGATTTTTACAGTAAGATTTCTGTCAATTTCAATCAATCGATCAATCAATCAATGCGCAAATACACATGATTGAAACACAAAATCTCTGTGGACATTGAATCTGCATACTGAAATAATTGCGAATGACATTTGAGTAAATTGGTACACTTACCTTGAATTTTTTTTCCTTCAAAAAAAAAATCAAAGGGTTTTCCCTTGTTTTCGACTTTTTGACAATTTTTAATAGAAAATCAATGAAATAAACTTAACTGGTAGCGAAACATTCAAAGAATCAATTGTTGAATAATCACTTTTGAACAAATATTTAAAAGTATTTTTCAAAAATTATAACATTGACAATATGCAACAACGATATTATAATGCAATAATGAACACAAATGACATCGAAAAAAAAAAACGATGAATCAAACAACAATTCAACATTTCATTCAATTCAACAATTTATGGCTGGCTGTCGGCGGACAAAAAAAAACAAAACAAAACAAAACAAATGAAAAATTCATTTTAAACAAATATTTTTAAAATCAAATAACAATGATTAGAATGATAATAACATTAACAATTTGAAATGAATGAATGGAAAACGACAATCATAACAATAATAATAATGATATTAATTATTATTAAACACGAATAATATCATTATTATTGTTATTGTTTTAATTATTATATTAATTATTACCCTGAAAACAATGGAAAAATGATGTAAAAGAATTGAATTTTATTTTTTTTTTTTCGGAAGAATAGTCTCAAATATTCATATCAAATACACAGATTCATTGACAATATAATGTTGGCCTAAAATTTTCATTATTTTGCTTTATTTTTATTTATTTTTTTTGTTGTATCCGTTCGACACTCAACTTACTAGTAGGCAATAAAAAAAAAAAAAACAAGAATATATTTCAATTCAATACATACAAATAGAAATATAAATAAATGAATGAATGAATGAATTAATCAATTAATAATAATAATTGAAAATATCACTGAATATGAATATGAATTATTCAATTTGATTTGAAAAAAATAAAACAAAAATAAAATTTTCACATTTTTCGAAATATATATTTCAAACAAAACAATCACTTTGAAAATTGAAATGGGCGAATAAGTATGAAAATTAAATGAATGAATGAATGAATGAAGACGAAAAACAAAAAAAAATATTTAAAAATATATAAAACATTGAAATTTGGCTATGGCGCACCGAAATGGCACATAATTTTATATATATATAATATAATAATAATCATTATTTCAAAATAAACAATAAATAAATTGAAAAATATAATTTAAATACATACATACATATCATCATACATAATGATATTAGTATTCAATTGATTAATACTTGATATATTTGATTATTAATTTATACATTATTTCATTGTTCAATTCAATATATACAGACACACACAGAGAGAGAAACATTCATATTTATATTCATAAATTAATTTTTATACACGTATATAAATGTGTTTGAAAAAAAATCATTTATATTAAGTTGTCCGAAAAGTTTTTGCCGGTTATATCGTAGAAAATCATCGGAAAATCGGCAAGAACTTTTCGGACAATCTAATATTATATATAAATTAATAAAATGTATGCATATACTTATTTGTAATAATTTTTTGAAAGAAATAAACACATTCATTCATTCATATTTGAAAAATTACACAAAATTCAAAATATTATCAAAACAAATATCACAAAACACACACACACACATATATTATAAATGGGTAATAATTATTAATATTAATAATAATCATTCATTATAATACATCATAATCATTATCATCAATTGAATATATATGAAATGAAATAATTTTATTTTATTTTTTGAATGACGTTTTTGAATGTCTTTGCTTTTTGGTTTTTGAAAAATTCAGTGTTGTTTTTTGTTCAGTGATATCGAATGATATTCATCATTTGTAATTCATTCATTCATATTTCAATTGAAATTCCATTCTAAATCATAGAAATTCACCCAGTCAGGAATTGTGTATGTTTTCAACCCAAAAAAAATGAATAAATAAAAACCGTAATGCGTTCTACATTTTCATTCTTCTGTCGGTTATTCCGACTATATATACGCCTTCAATTACATTCATTTTTTTTTTCGGTGCCTGTGAGAAAGTATTATGGTGCATTATGATCATGGCAATATTAAATGCGTCTGTGTGTATATTTTCCAATGCAAAAATACACAAGCGAACAAACGCATGCACACACACATTAAATTATCATCATTTAATCAATTTTGAAATTTTAAGATTTGAAAAAAAACAAAAATTTAAGACTCTCTCACTCTCACTCACACTATTGAAAGCAATCACATTCAATGTATTTAGAATTATTTATCATTGAAAAATTATTTATTCAAGCATTTATCATTGATTTTTGAGTTTTTTTTTTTTTGATTTCCAAAATTTGAAATTTCTTTTGGTTTTTCAACGTGCTTCCATTCAAGTAATGCTAATTATCACTATTGATTGATCGATCGGTTGATTATCGTAAAATTTGAAGGAAAAAAAATTTTTTTTTTGTTTATTCACGTAATTCTAGAATTGTTTGTTTATTTCTATTTATTTTGATTGTTTTTAGTCGAAATTGGATAGAATTTTACCATTTTAAAAGTAGAAAATGATTTTCAAAGAATTTGATATGAATTTAGTACATAGAAATGACATTTAGTTTTTGTTTTTTGTTTTTTTTTTTTGGTGCTAAATTATTTCTTCAATCATTTATTTGTGGTCACGAATATTTTTTTTCCTAATTTCTTCTAATTTGTAATTCAATACGAAAAAATAATCAAATAACAAATTGAAATACATTTAAAACAAACAAATACGATTATTTGTCATTGGGTATTTGAGGGTTAGATGAAAGACAAGTTTATTGGTCTTTTTTTTGTAAGATTTGTTCCTTGTTTATAAAAATATTTAATAAAATGATGAAAACAATAATTGTTGTTGAAATGAAATAAAATATTTGTATAATAAAAAATCATTGAAATTGTTCCAATTGTTTCAAGTTATCTAATTAATTAATTAAAAGTACCCAAGGTTAAAACATCATAACATAATTCACAAACACGACTTTGTGCATTTGAACGTTTACTATTAGCATTGATATTACTATTATCATTATTTTGTTGAAATTTCATTATTAAAATTTCTTTCGGTGAACAACGATAACAAAGTTCACGGCCACAATGTCTACAATGATGACGACGATTTGTTATATTAAATTTTTGGCCACATTCCAAACATTCTGGTCCATCTTTCCATTGTGGCATTTTGTTTAATGAATCAAGTAATGATGTCAATAATTGTCGTGTTGGCATAACATGATTGAATATAGACACGCCTTGATTATTTCTTGTGCCCAATGTCGATCCTTCTTTTACCAGTAATCGACATAATTTACTGTTACCATTCATATAAGCTTTAATTGATAAAATCAAAAAAAAAATAAGACAATTAGGATCAAATATTTTATCATATCATTACATTCTTCAATTGAATTTTTTTTTCATACTAATTAATATGGTGAATTATTAAAAACATACCAAGCAATAATGGTGTATTTCCTTCATTATCTCTACTATCAAGATCGAAATTTGTACATTTGATAATTAGTTCCTCGAAAATTGCACTGGCAGCAGCTTTATTTGATGACAAAGCTAAACAATGAAATATATTATGGCCACGATTGTTTATGATATGAATATTTAATTGATGAGGTATTTGTCCAATCAACACTCTACATGTATTATGATAAGCTTTTTGTGCAGCTAAATGTAATGCTGTATTTCCATTCGAATCTTGAATATTAGCATCTATTCCTAGATCAAGTAATATTTCGACCATTTGATATTTGTCTAAATCAGCAGCCAGATGTAATGCTAAATAAATTGAATAATGCAATTATTGCAAATATTTTTCAATGAAAAAAAAATGACATACCAGTTTGATTTTGTTGAGTAACCACATTCAGTTCAGTGCCTGCAAGTATTAGTGTTCTAAGAATAATTTCTGATCCGGTTTCAGCTGCCAAATGTAATGGTGCTTTACGCTGTGAATCATTCACACGACAATTCACTTCAACATCATTATCAAGCAAAAATAGTACAGCATCATAATCATTACGTTGTAAGGCTAAATGTAAATATGTTCGACCTTTACCATCTCGTTGTTCGGCAACAGCAGGATCTCGACGTCTAAGTGCTTGTGCGGTTGTCCGTGATTTTAATTTTATGGCCAATGCAAACGGGGTCAATCCATAATTATCCGCTTTATGTATATCACAGACTCGATAGTTGAGCAATAAATCAATGATTGGATGATTTTGATTTAAAATTGCCATATGTAAGGCTGTTTTACCTTCATTATCCACTTTATTGGCATCAACATGTTGTTCGATTAATGATTTGACAACTTCTTCCATGCCCCAACTACAAGCCATGTGCAGCTATTTCAAAAAAAAAAAAAAAAAAATTAATGAATATCCTTGGATGAATTGTATTATATTTACCGGTGTTTGACCATCGCAATCTTCTTGACCTTTTCCATCAGGGCCAGGACGTCGAACGGCATGAATGTGGCAGCCATTTTCAATGAGAAATATTGCAGCTCGTTGATTATTTTCATCTAATGCACGATGTAAAAGTGTTTGACTGAAACCACATTCAGTGGATTGATGCCAGCCATTCAAGTCACAATTGTATCGAACCAAAATGGAAGCCATAGTGTTAGATGGGTCATCTAGCTTCAGTGCTTTCCATAGAAGACTATCACCATCTACAGTTTTTTCTTGAACATTCGAACCTAATCGACACAATGATTCAACAATTTCAACACGATTATAATTTATGGCACATTCAAGGTAGCTTTCATTGGTGGTTGAACATTTTTCATTAATGTTGACACCGTGTTCAAGTAGGAATCGGGCACCATCTTTATTATCTTGTATTATCATTCTTTGAATCAAAGACATTCCATTCGCATCTTTAACATTGATATCTGCTCCAGCTCGTATCAACAATTCGGCAATGTTAAATTGACCCATTTCAATTGCTAAACTAAAGGGTGTTTGATTTAAACTATTTTTGATGTCTACATCTGGCGTCATCAATGCTGAATCTAGACAACCTTTTCGTGACCAACCATCATGGAATGTAATTATTTTTTCAACAATATCATCATGACCACCAAGAATGGCCAAATGTAGGGCAGTTTGATTGTATACCATATCTTGTTGATCATCTGACACATTAGAATCATTGCATGGCAATGTAACTAGATTACAATTTACATTTTTCTCCAGCAACAAACAAACTAAATCTTTTAACCCATTCATGGATGCTGTGGAAAATACAAGAGAATAATGTTAGATGAAATAATAACTAATTGAATGATATTTACCCAAATGTAGAATCGATTCACCTCTTTTATTGACCAAATTGACATTTGCACCATTTTCAACAAGAAACATTGCTGCTTTTTCAAAACAATTACGGCCTAAATGATTAAGCAATGTATCACCAGGATAAATAGGTCTAACAGTGTCTAAAGATATATTTAATCGTAACAGATTGAGTGCATAATGATCATCATCATATTTGTCAATCAATTCAACAGCTATGGCAAGTGGTGTATCGAAATTTTTATTCATCATTTCAATATTTAAATTTGATTCCTGTATAATATGTCGTTCGATAAGTAGATCAAATAATTTTTGATTTCGATTTTTGATTGTTCGATGAAGTACACTATCATGATCATTATTGATTTGATTAACATTGGCACCATGATCAAGTAAAAAACGTGCAATTTCTAACATTTCATCATTATCAGATGATTTACAATCGGCACATAAATGTAATAATGATTCACCATTTTCAGGTGTTTTCGCATGTACAGATGCTTTTTGTTGAAGTAAAAAATGACATGCTGCCCATTTTCGTTCGCTAAGATAACGATGTGTCAGTGGCCAACCACCGGAATCGGTTGCATTTACATTAGCTTGATGTTCAATCAGTGTCATCGCTACTGATGTTTGTCCACTACGTAATGCTAAATCTAATGGAAGCTCACCAAGATTATTTAATTCATTTACTTTATGTACAGTTTCATGTGGTTCATTATCCATCAATAATAGAAATATTAAATCTTCATTTCTAATACTTATAGCTTTATGTAATGGATATCTTGATTTTTCAACAAATAATCGATGCAAAAATGGTGTCGAAACATTAGCAAAATCAGATTCAACAAGTGAATCCCAATGAATTGTAACCAATTTGGCAGTATAATCACATAATTGTGATAACGATAATTGTTCAGATATTTGATAAAAATAAATACAATTATCAACTTGTACATATGCTAATAACCAATGTTCACATTGTTCAATTAATGGTTTAAGTTCAAATTTTACGGCATATTTCACTAATTCTACGAATGGAATAAAAAAAAATTCAATTTAAAATTCATTTTAAAACAACAAAAATAATAATAATAACAATATACCAATGACAAATTGTTGATCAAATAGATTTGTATCAATATAACCGGTATAAATCCAACGAAATAATGGTTCAGCAATTTTTGGTGACATATCAAAAAATAATAGCTGATCAGTTTGATCTAAATTTGATATTGACCAATTTTTCGAACGAAATTTTAATATAAATTTATGTGCATATAATTTTGATTTTCCATTATTATAAATAATTTGTAAATCTGAATATAATTGATTATTATATAATGAACCAATAAAATTAACAATATTGATTATGAAATTATTTTCATTTATTGATATTAAATTACAGCTACTGCTATTAATATTGTTACTATTATTGATATTATTACCACTATGATCATTCAATGAATCATTTGAATAATTATTATTATTATTATCATTATTAACGATTAATTTATCAACAAAATCATTATTATTATTATTATTATTGATATTATTATTTTGAAATTTTGCCTGTACCATAAGTTGATCATAACGATTTTGTAATGACAAATATTTACGTTGTAATTTTAAATATTCATCACGTAATAATAGTAAACGTTTATTTAGTTTATCATTTTCATCACGTAATTTCAACGATATTTCACTTGAATCATCAATTGAATTATTATAATCAAGAAATTCTTGATCATTTGTTGTCGTTGTGGTCGTTGTCGGTGTTGTGGTCATCGTAATCGATGATTTTGTTGGTGTCGATGTCATCGTTGTCGATGTCGTTGATGGTTGTATCATTGTATTATCATCTTTGATACCCATCATCATCATCATCATTATTTTTTTTTTCGGGATGAAATTTGAACTAATTTTCTAAAATCAAAAAATATTTAGCAATGTAAATGATTTTCGATTGTACATGGAAACAAACAAACAAAAAAAAAAAAAATTGCCAATAATTGAATCAATCAAAGTGAATAAAGGCGTTTTTGTGCCTTTATTTCTGCTACCGATGCCGATGCTGTTGTTGTTGTTGTTGCTGCTTAATCATCATAATAACAATCATTTATGAATATTTTACATATGTTTTTACAATATAATAAATGATTTGGCACAATTTTTATTTAACTAATAATAATTAAATGTCTAAATTTGATCATTATCATTGTTTTTGTATGTTTTCGTTTGTAATAATAACAAAATGTTTTTATTGATTGATTGATAATGAATTTCAATCAATTCGATCATCGATTAACATCGATATTATTTTTTTTTCTCTCTCCAATATCATTACATTAATAAACATTATAAATTAACCATTGAATAATTTATAAACATTTCAATATAAATAAATAAATGAATAATAATAATAATTGATTGATGTCGATGATAATATCGAAAATATGATAACAACGATTGGTTATATTAAATTAATGAATGAATGAATAAATGATGGAAATGCCTGTTGATTATAATGTTGATCGATGATGATGATGATGATGATTGTTGTTGTTGATTAAATGTTTGTCATGTTTATTTTTATATTTTTTGTTTATAAAAATATTTCAAATTTGATTCAGTCAAAATAATTAGGAATTCAAACCAAAAACCGTGAAATAGTCATGAGTCAGTCAAATAAATTTATTTCAAATTTTGTCAGTGGAGTATTAATAAATACGATCAAATAGTCATTTTGGTTAGATTTGAATTATATTTTTGCCAATAAACGCCCATATGATTTTGATTTTATTTTATAATTATTGTTTTGAGTATTTTCGTAATTGATTTGTATACGGAACTATGATGATGAGTATTATTTGTTTTGTACAACAAAAAATAATCTTGTATAATTGTACAATTTTTAAAATGATGATATTTTATTTTTCACATTTTAAAAATATATTCGTAAATTGCACACATTTTTTCTCGATTTTTTCCAATTTTTTCCAATATTCATTTTAAAAATTCAAGAAAATAACAACAACAACAACAACAACAGCAAGCCACTACAACAAACAAATATTCTTCAAAATATTTATTTTTCAAATGAAAAAAATAAACAAAAATAAATATTTTTGCTATTTTAGTGCGGTGGCAGTAGCAAAGTATTGCTCATATTGCTACATATTGCTCATTGCATGTTGTTAGATTCAATAATTTTGAATGTTTTGCAAATTCGTGGTCAATATTTTAGTCCATTAATTATTGGAATTTTTTTTGGGGCGAATTAATTAGCCAAAATTATGGCCAACATCCAGACGACGACATTGGCAACAACATCGACATCATCATTAACAATGAATGAACAATCAAACATTAACAACGAATTAACTGGTCGCCGTCCTAGGCCTGTATTTTTTTGGACCAATGGTGAAGTAATGAAATGGTTAAAACGTTGTTGTGAACAATATTATGAACTGTATGGTGATAAATTTCTTGACAATGAAATTACTGGCCGTTCATTGATACGTATTCAAGAAGATACCTTAAAACGAATGGGCATAGAAAATCCTGAACATCGTGATGAAATGACTCGAATAATATTGAAATTAAAATTAAAATCTGATATGATTGAAATTAAAGATTTGGAACGTAAAATGTATCAACAACAACAACAGCAGCAGCAACAACAACAAGCGCAGCAAGCATATGTATCGACGAATAAAAATGGTATAACGATTACCGGGGCTAATCTTGGCCAAAAATAGACCCTTGTCAATCCTCTTCAAACAAATTAATTCCATAATCTCATCAACTTATATCAGTATTCATAATTTACTTAATCCTTTGTTTTAAATTTTTTTTTATCCATGAAAATCGGTGAAATTTACCTCGATATATTTTTTTGAAATCAAATTCTCAACATTCAAAACACAATGCCATCTTTACTGGTAATAAAGAGTTTTATTTTTCTATTTTATTTTTCTATTTCGAAATACAATGACAACATATCATGTGTTTATATTAATTTGTACTGAAAATTGTTGAATTTCAATCATGAATGATTAATCATTCATTGAGGCATTCGTTCATTGATTCATCCAATTCTACGTAAATACACAATTTTAATTTTTTGTTATTTTAAACGGGAAAAATGAATTATGAAATTATCAAAATTACGCACACAAAAGTCCGATTGTACCTTGGCAAAAAACAAAGCGATTTATCATTAATAATAAAGGAAACTAATCATCAGAACAAAAAGCAATCATTGACATTTGTCAATTGAATCATTGAAAATAAATCAAAAATAAATAAATTGATTGATTGATTAATGTATTTGATTCTTCACACATACAAAGACATTGACGAAACAACAAGAAAACAAAATTGGTTAAGCAATCGAATGGATGAACAACCAATCAATGAATGAATGAACAAATAAACAGGTTTCATTCGAGCCAAAAAATAGTTGGAAAAAAATAAGAAAACAAATAATTTTCATGTTCATCGGTGATGATATTTTCCCTTGATATTTTATCATTTAAAATCAATAAGAATATCAGCGATATCGGTGATAATTCAATCAATCACATTAATCGATTAAGCTTTTCTTTAGATTAGATTTGTTTTAAATGTACAAAATTTAAAAAATAATTCAAAATTTATTTGGAAATTTATCAAAAAAAAAAAAAACCAATCGTAAGTACATTCATCTATTTATTGATTTGTTTATTTGAATATTTATTTATTCATTTATTTATTTAAATTTAATATTTCACAAGTATATCGACAACAGAAAAGTTTGTCGCTTGAAATTGTTTGTTTATATTTTTCCTGCTAATTTTTTTTTTTTTTGGTGTTTATTTTTGGTTTTTTTTGATAAAATAAAAAAAATCAATTGATTTAAAAGTCAATGTTGTCAATAATGATAATCGCATTCATTGTGATAATCTCATCGTTGGTGACATATTTATTATTGAAATTGTCACTCGATGGTCAACGATTATTGTTTCAAGATTTAAATGATTTTTATTCAATCATGATGGATAAAACTAAAGCAATCCATTGGTTTAACAGTAATATCAATATGTTTTATCATCATTTTTGTAAAGTAAACATTATTTTATTATTGTGAAGAATTAATTTTGATTGATTTAAATTTCTAAAATTATTTTCGTTTGAATTAAAATTTTAGGATGTTGATCCAGAATGTTCAAAACATGGTGGTGAATTAGTTGCGGCTGTTTTGCAATCACATGGTGTTGAACGTTTATTTACATTATCTGGTGGTCATATATCACCAATATTAACTGCATCAGAAAAAATTGGCATCAAAGTAATTGATGTACGACATGAAGTGAATACTGTGTTTGCTGCTGATGCTACTGCACGTTTAACCGGTGTTCCTGGCGTTGCTGTTGTTACAGCTGGACCTGGTGTTACGAATACTGTGACAGCAATCAAAAATGCTCAAATGGCTGAATCACCTGTGATTTTGCTTGGTGGTGCTGCTGCTACATTATTGAAAGGACGTGGTGCACTACAAGACATTGATCAATTGTGAGTCTTAGATTTTTTTGAAATTCATTAATATTAAATTTCCACTATTTAAAATAGATCATTATTCAAACCGATCACTAAAAAAGCTTTTAGCATCACCAAAGTTCGTGATATTGTTCCCTGTATGAAAGAAGCATTCCGTATTGCACAAAGTGGCACACCTGGGCCTGTTTTTGTTGAATTACCAATCGACATTTTATATCCATATAAAATTGTGAGCAGAGAATTTGCTGCTGCTTCTGGTTCAAGATCATTCAGCGCCAAAGTCGTAAATTGGTATTTGACTAATTATATGAATAATTTGTTCGCTGGAGCATTTGATAGTGAGCCTGATGTGAGACCCTTACCTCTTGACATACCATACGCCAGTCATGCTGAAATTTCAAAAGCAATTCAAATGATAACAAAAGCAAAGAAACCGCTGATAATCCTTGGATCGCAATCAGTTTTGCCGCCGGTTGGTGCTGAAAATCTGAGGAGAGCTATCGAAGATCTTGGCATTCCAGTTTATCTTGGTGGTATGGCTCGTGGTTTACTGGGACGTAAATCGCCGATTAATATGCGGCAAGCACGTCGTGATGCATTGAAAGAATGTGACTTAGTAATACTTGGCGGTAGTGTTGCAGATTTTCGCCTTTCATATGGTCGGGTTTTTTCGAGGAGATCCAAAATCATTGCAGTTAATCGAAGCAAAGAACAATTATTTAAAAATGCCAAAATTTTTTGGAATCCTGATTTGGCTATTCAAGCAGATGCTGCCAAATTTTTCGTTGATGTTGCTAGCAAACTGAAAGACTCTTTCAAAGTTGATTCAAAATGGATAGAAACATTGCAAGAACGTGATCGACAAAAAGAAGACAAAGCAAAGCAAATGGCATCTGACGTGCCTGAGAAGCATCTCAATCCTTTAGATGTACGTATTTTAATTTACCTTTGATTCTGAATATTTCAATTCAAAATTTTTCAAATGATAGCTCCTACATAAACTCGAAGAAACAATGGATGAGAAAACTATTTTAGTGGCCGATGGTGGCGATTTCGTTGGTTCAGCTGCATACATATTACGTCCACGAGGTCCATTATGTTGGCTGGATCCTGGTGCATTCGGAACATTGGGTTGTGGCGGTGGTTTTGCATTAGGAGCAAAACTTTGCCGTCCAGATCATGATGTAATCATAATCTATGGTGATGGATCACTTGGCTATACAATGATTGAATTCGATACATTTATGCGTCATAATGTACCTGTGATGGCATTAGTCGGTAATGATGCATGCTGGTCACAAATTGCACGTGAACAAGTTCCATTATTAAGTTCATCAGTTGGTTGTGATTTAGCATATACATCATATGAAAAATGTATCGAAGGTTTTGGTGCCGATGGTATACTATTGGACGGTGAAGATCGTGAAAATATTGTTGCAAAATTGAATGAAGCAAAAATTAAAAGCCGAACAAATCCAGTTTTGATTAATGCATTGATTGCCAAAACAAAATTCCGTGAAGGAAGTATTTCGGTTTGAATCAATAATCATTCATAATCATAATTATTTGTTTTATGAATTTGATTGATCATCCATCCATTTTTTTTTCAATAAATTAAATTTGATATCAAAATAAAATTGAATAAACATATGATTTCATATTATGAAAAGATATCATCGCTAATCACAATTAAACGCCATCTTTCATTCGAATCAAGAGGTGTTTATGGTTTTTTCATTTTATTTTTAATTCATTTTGATTATTTTTCACCCAATCGATGATAATACACATGTTTTATCTGTACTCAATTAATTTCGCCAATTTTCGTCGATATAAATTTTGAAATCTCAAATTTTTTTTTATCTTCAATTGCCATCATTTAATGAGGGTTTCCATGTTTCACAATCAATTATTGATTTTGGCAAAAATAATATCACACAATTTTTTTGTTTAAATATAAATTTTTTTTTGCCAAGTTTTACAGTGTGCCACACTTGTGTTCATTTATCTAAGTATTTCTCCACAAAAATTAAAATTTCGAATATAACTTTATTTTGGATAATCCTATCAAATGAAACCGAGTTCTAGTGTACCAGAATGGGTCAAAAATGATTAATTTTTTTATTTTCAATGTTTTATTTTTGAAAAAAAAAATAAAATTTATCCAAAATCGTCTTAAAGCAACAAATTGAAATAAAATATTATTCCATTTCATTTAACATTTACATGTTTGATGTTTAAATTTTGATATTTTCTATTGTATAAATAATAAAATTAATTTAGATAATAAATTTTGTAAAAAAAAATATAATATAATATGCTTCGCTGGTTTAATAGTAATGTCAATATATTTTATCATTATTTTACCAAGGTAAATTTTTTTTTGTTTTTAAATTTTATTTAATATTTTTTCCCCATTTTTTTCTCTCATAGAAAATCGATCCAAATTGTACGAAACATGGTGGTGAATTAGTTGCCGCTGTATTGAAATCACATGGTGTTGAACGTTTATTCACATTATCTGGTGGTCATGTATCACCAATTTTGACTGCATCAGAAAAATTAGGCATTAATGTTGTTGATGTACGACATGAAGTGAATACTGTGTTTGCTGCTGATGCTACTGCACGTTTAACCGGTGTTCCTGGCGTTGCTGTTGTTACAGCTGGACCAGGTGTTACGAATACTGTGACAGCAATCAAAAATGCTCAAATGGCTGAATCACCTGTCATTTTACTTGGTGGTGCCGCTGCTTCATTATTAAAAGGACGTGGTGCACTTCAAGACATTGATCAATTGTATGTTGACAATTCGTAAAATTATGTTTTTTTTCACTTTTTATATTCCAATCAGGTCATTATTCAAACCGATCACTAAAAAAGCTTTCAGTGTCACCAAAGTTCGTGATATTGTTCCATCTATGAGAGAAGCTTTTCAAATTGCACAAAGTGGTACACCTGGACCTGTTTTTGTTGAATTACCGATCGACGTCTTATATCCATATAATGTTGTGAGCAAAGAATTTATCGCTTCTGCTGGTTCTCAATCAATCGCTGCCAAAGTCGTGAATTGGTATTTGACTAATTATATGAATAATTTGTTCGCTGGAGCATTTGATAGTGAGCCTGATGTAAGACCATTACCTCTTGACATACCATATGCTAGTGATTCTGATATATCAAAAGCCTGTGAAATGATTTCAAATGCTAAACGGCCATTATTAATTCTTGGATCACAATCAGTCGCCCCACCAATAGGTGCTGAAAATTTACGCAAAGCTGTTGAAGATCTTGGCATTCCAGTTTATCTTGGTGGTATGGCTCGTGGTTTACTGGGTCGTCATTCTCCAATCAATATGCGACAAGCACGTCGTGATGCCTTGAAAGAATGTGACTTAGTAATTCTTGGCGGCAGCGTTGCAGATTTTCGTCTTTCATATGGACGAGTTTTTTCGAAAAAATCCAAAATCATCGCCATCAATCGAAACAAACAGCAATTATACAAGAATGCCAAAATTTTTTGGAATCCTGACTTGGCTATTCAAGCAGATGCTGCCAAATTTTTCGTTGATGTTGCTAGCAAACTGAAAGCATCTTACAATGTTGATTCGAAATGGCTAGAGACATTGCAGCAGCGTGACCGTCAAAAAGAAGACAAAGCAAAGCAAATGGCATCTGATGTGCCTGAGAAACATCTCAATCCTTTAGATGTACGTATTTTTTCAAGACTTTTTATTTGATGAATGATTTTATTTCTATCATAAAATCTAGCTATTATATAAACTCGAAGAAACAATGGATGATAAAACCATATTAATCGCTGATGGTGGTGATTTCGTTGGTTCAGCATCTTATATTTTACGTCCACGTGGTCCATTATGTTGGCTTGATCCTGGTGCATTCGGAACATTGGGTTGTGGAGGTGGTTTTGCATTAGGAGCAAAACTTGCTCGTCCAGATCATGATGTTATTATTATTTATGGTGATGGATCACTTGGCTATACAATGGTTGAATTTGATACGTTTGTAAGACACAAATTGCCAATAATGGCTTTAGTTGGCAATGATGCTTGTTGGACACAAATCGCTCGTGAACAAGTGCCATTACTAGGTTCATCGGTTGCGTGCAATTTAGCATATACATCATATGAAAAATGTATTGAAGGTTTTGGCGGTGAAGGTATGCGTTTAGACACTGAAGATTATAAAAATATTGTTGAGAAATTGAAAGAAGCAAAAATTAGAAGCCGTAAAAATCCTCTTTTGGTCAATGCATTAATTGCTAAAACAAAATTCCGTGAAGGAAGTATTTCGGTTTAATTCATTTAAAAAAATTAAGAATTGTTTTCATTTTTTTTTTTTGATAAAAATGTTATATTATTCTTCGATTTTCACGAAAATTTCTCTAAGGCTATAGCCTTTGTTTTTTTTTGAAAAGAATTGCCATAGAAAATCAATGTAAAAAATGCCGTAGAAAATCAAAGGAGAAAACATTGAAAATTTTTCTAAGGCTATAGCCTTTTATTTTTGAAAAAAAGATGGCGATGTATAGCTTTTGCTTTTTTGAAAAAAATGCCATAGAAAATCAATGGAGAAAACATTGAATATTTCTCTAAGGCTTTTGGTTCTTGAAAAAAGATGGCGATGTATAGCCTTTAATTTTTTGAGTGAAATCAAAAATTTCTAAAAAAAATCTAAGGCTATAGTCTTTGCAAATTTTTGAAAAATTCATTTTGAAAAATCTAAAGCTATACATCGAATACAACAAATTTCAAAATGAATATCAATTAAAATGTTCAGTGAATATTTATTATTATCAATCAATGAATCAATGTTAATAAAATGATTTTTAAAAATTCAAATGAAAATTAATTATTCAATTACAAGTCATATTTTTTAAAAAAAAATGCAAATTATTTACAAATATTCGTATATATTTTGTCGTGATAAAAAAAAACCAATATAAATTTTTGAAAATAAATTCAATTTTGATTGATTTTGAATTGTGTGATGTGTGCTTGATCAGAGTTTTTTTGGTTTCTCGATTCATATTCATATTTATAAATAAGCAATGAAAAAAGGAGAAGAAGAAGAAGAAGAAGAAGGTACCCGCAATAATTTCCATGATAATAATAATAATTTAATTGATTGATGTCTCTTCAATTACTTTCAAGTTAAGGGATTTGTTACTGTTGTTGCTTTGAGTTCATTTCATTTCATTAATGGAACATTTAATGTCGATTACTTCAAGTTTCGATAGGTTTTAAACAGTCATTTTTACGAGTTGATACAACATTCGAAATCATTCAACATTTTGATGCTAATTTATAAATAATTTTTGTCAGTGTAAAAAATTTAATCGAACCATGAACACCGAATAATGTTGATATATTTTTATCACAATTTAAATAATATGATGAATTTTTTGTCTAGAATCAAAGGGGAATAAAACAAAAGAAGAAAAAAAAATATAAAAAATTATTAAATTTAAATTCAAAAGATCCATATACAATAAACATTCAAAGTGTATTCAATTATTTAATTAATTATTCAATGTATTCATTTATTCATTCATTCATTCATTCATTCAATTCAAAAAACAAAATACATACAAACACTAATCCATTATCAACAGCATAATCGAGCATTTGTGAACAAATTTTTTGTGGTGAATCCTGTCATAATGATGTGATATATATAAATATATATTGACGTGGAATTTCGAAAAAAAATGAAAAAAGAAAGAATAAATAAATAAATGTTTTAGTTGAATTGAATTTCTGTTCTCAACATATATATGAACAGATAGATAGATAGATAGATAGATATAACATCTTACCACAGTTGTATCGAAAAATTTTGCAATTTGTTGAAAATTTTTCTTTAATCCATTCAGTTGTAAGGATTTATTTATATTATTACCATTATTATTGATATTTGTTGTTGTCGATGATTTTGTTTGTGTTGTTTTACAATTGTTTACATTGATTAAATGTTTTTTATTACCTTGAAAAAGAGAAGCGAAAAAAAAGGAATTGATTAATTTGGGCAATCAATTTTGAAAAAATGTAAATTTTGTTCTGATTTTTAATTTTTAAAATCATTCCATTGTTTGATTAAATTCAAAAGGATTGACTTACATTTATTTAATTTTTTACAATCATTATTATTATTATTATTATTATCATTATTTATGCTCATATCACTACTACTATTTGATGAATTTGAACGTTTAATTTTTGATGTTGTTATTGTTGTTGTTTTAGTGGTTGTAGGCATTGTTGATGCTTGCTGCTGTTGTTGTTGTTGCTGTTGTAATAAAATTTCATCAATCAATGATTCTTTTTTCGATAATTTCGATAATTGTTCATGAAGACGATCATATGCAACAATAGCAACACGTCTACGTGCTGGACGTGATGCTTGATATTCTTCTTGTTGCAAACGTCTTGCTAATTCTTCATCACTTTTCTCAATACTTGTTGTATCATCAATATTATCACCATTATTATTATTGTTATTATTATTGGCAATAATATTGTCATTTAATTCTAAACAATTTTTATTATTATTAAAATTTTCCGTATCTAAATGATACGTTTTACGTCTTTTGACTATTGATTTTGTTGCTAATCGTTTTCTTTCAATTGATTGATCTTCTTCATTCGATTTTCTTCTTCGTTTTTGATGCTGTTGGTAAGGTAATGATGAAATGTTTATGTGATTTAAATTATTAGTTTTATTATTAGTACTAGTAGTTGTTGTTGTTGTATTATTGGTGCCATTATAAAATATTCTATGATGTGATGAGGAATTACTTTTATTATTATTATTAGTAGTAGTATTATTATCGTTACGATTATCGATCGATTCTAACAATGTCCGATGACATTTACCATTCATTTGTTTTTCAATTTTTCCACCATTCAAATTATAGCCATCATTATTATCGATTTCACATTCACTAAAATCATTTTTTTCGAAAAATGTTTTACAATTACCATTACTGTTAACATAATTGGACGGATTTTCATCAATTATAAGAGATGATGATGATTGATCATCAATCGATGCATCTGAATGTACAACTTCAGATGAATCAGACAATATTGGTATGTCGATTGAACAATTATCGACTGTTTGATTATTATTATCAAGATCACTATGATAGTAATAACCATTGGAATTTAGAATTTTATCATCATCATCATCATCTTCATTATTGAGAATACCGTTGCGATGATTCATTTCGATATCAGAATCTAATGAAACACAAGATGAACGTGGTGATGAGATGGATGAATTTCCTAATGATCGTATACTGGAAGTATCATTATCATTGCACCAACATTTATTATTATAATTCGAAACATTCAATGATTTTGATGCATTGATTCCAGTTTGATCATGATTTTCAAATGAATTTTGTTTATTTATATCTGTATTATCTGTGATTCCATTTATGATTTTATCAATTTGAATTTTCGATTGTAATGATAATGATGAACATGTTGATGATATTGATACATTATCAGGTGATGTAATTGTTGATTTATTCGTATTCAATATTTGATTTGAATGTTGATGATTTTCATCCAAATCAAAATTTCTGTATGCAGTGTAACGCATTAATTTTTTCCAAAATACAGTCTTATGTGGTTTATCATCGACATTTAGCTGATTCGCTGCCGCTATTAATGATGTTGTGGATGGTGTCGATACCAGACAACTATCGTTGGTGTTATCATTTGATTCAATAATTCCATTGATATTATTATTATTATTATTGGTTAAGGAAGATGTTGATGATAATGAATCTTGAGCATTATCATTATTGTTCATCGAGGTAGTTGTACTTAATTTTTCAATAATTTTAGGTATTGTTTTCTTCAAATCAATCAATTGATTCAATTGAGATTGTTGTTGCGATTCAGATTTTAAATTTTTGCGACATTGTTTTCTATTTTGTTGTTTTGTTTGTTTTATATTTTCATTGCCATTATTTTCGGACAATTTTCTTTTCTTTAATTTCACCAATTTTCTCTTATTGGTTTGCTGTGGCACTTGATTGGAAGATAGTGATAATGATGATGTGGAACATTTTTCTTTAGAATTCGTTGTCGCTTCGATCGCAATCGATGAATTGATGATTGGCACTTTGAAATTTTGTTGATTTGATTGTTGTTTGATTTCATTTAATCTAATATTATCAATTGATTTACATGAATTGAATACTGAAATTGAATCACAATCATCATTTGAAATATTATTGGCTGTAACAAATAAACCATTCATAATTGGTGATGTAAATTTTTCATTTTTCAAATCATTATTTGATGATTTCAATTGTTTTTGATTCAATTTAGTTTTTAGATAATGAATATAATTGAAATTATCATTATTACTAAAAGGTGATAGTGTTGAATGTTGTTGTTTGGTGGTATATTGATTATTATAATGTTTAATTATATTTTTATCATCATTAGTCAATGATGTATCCAACAATTTAACAATGTGTCGATAAATATCTAAACGTGTAAATATTTTCCGCATAAACATTGAATTGTTTTCATTTAAATGACCATATTTATTGCCAAGTTTTTCAACGATTACATTATGTATTTGTTTTATTGTCAATTTCTTAAGATTATTTTGACCAATCAGATCTATTTGATGATGAAATGATAATGGGAAAAAATAAATGAATAATTGTTTATTTGGAAAAAAAAACAAAATAAGAAAAAATTTCTTTGATTCATTATTTGAAATCAGTAATAAATCATATGACATACCATTTATTATAATTTTTACATCATCAATTGCACATTCATATAATTCTTGATTAGAAATATTTTTCAAATTTTTATTCATCATCATCATCGATGATGATGATGATGATGTATAAAATGGTGATTGAGATTTCGATTCTAATATTTGACTATGAATATTGGATGTAGTCGATGTTTGCTTTTTTTTCAATAATAATCTTAATCTATTTGTATCATTATTAGTCGTCGTCGATGATGAGGATGATAATGATGAATATGTAGAATTTAAATATTGATTATTATTGATTTGTTGTTTCGGTTGTTGTTGTTTATGTTGTTGTATGAATTTTTTACCATCATAATTTGTTAACATTTTGTGTTTATTTTATAATTAAAAATAATCATTAATTATTTTTCGATAATAGGCGTTGTCTAATTGTCTATAAAATATTCCGAATTCAGCTGTTTTACGTGTTATTATTACATTAATGAAAAATGATAATAATAATAATAATGATGTATTCAATGATGCAGGTAAAAATGATGAATCAATAATGATGATGAATAAAAACATAATTTAATAATATTTTTTAAAAAAATAGAAGATTAAGACCTGAAGAAATATTTTCAAAAAAAAAAATTAAATAATTTATTGATTCGGATCCATTCGGTAAATGAATAAATGGCGGGATTTCTATATTACTTGTTTACATTCAATATATTCAATTTAAATCAAATTGTTGTGTTATAGATGAATGCTCGGTGCGAAACGATCCATTAATTGATTTAAACATTGGTCATGAACATGAAATTGAATTGAAATTAAGTTGAACTTGAATAATCATAAATTTTTTTCCAATAAGAATCGATAGATTGAATTAATTCCTGATTTATTTATGTTTTTTTCATTGAATCAATGTTTATTTATTTATTTTAATTTATGAAAAAAAATTAAAATTAAAATTCAATAATAAGAAATGACGAACAAAACAAAAAATAAAATAAAATAAAATTCAATGTTAATTTTCAATACATTGAAAATTCACATTCATTTGCTGAAATATATCTGGCTGAACAAATTATTGAAAATGCGAGCAAATAAATTGAAATAATAATAAAAATAATTAATATATTCAAGCACATATCAAATGAAATATGCAAAAAAAAAAAATCATATCACACATAAAGCACACGCATACACTCATAAATAAATAAATAAAACATATTTAAATCCAAAAAAAAAAAAAAAATGATTCTGAACCATTAAAATCAAAGAAAAAAAACAATTGAAAATGAAATAAATTTTATTATTATTATTATTATTTCACAATGATAATGTCGATGATGATGATGATGAATATCATTTCGTTTCGAGCTTCGTTATTAAAAAAAAATGGCATAGATTTCATTGCATTTCTTTTCTCTTTTTCATTTTGATCTCAACACAATATTTTTTCCAAATATTAAAATTGAAAATAAATAGAAATAAAATTTGAAGAAAATTTCATTCATTCGTAGTAGCAAAGTGTATAATAATACTAAGCATAATACTAAGCAAAATGTTGAACGAAAATATACAGATTTTATATGATATTAAATCAAATATAAACAACTTATATATATATTTATATATTATATGTGCACATGCAACAACAACAAAACAAAAACAAATATACATATATACACAAATTATTTTACCAACCAAAAAATAATGATAAGAAAATTGAATATAAATCTTATTCAATTGATTCATATATGAATAAATGTTCCAACATCAAACAAACAAACAAAATCATCATCATCATCACCATCAGCAGCAACATTGGTCTTATTTATTTATTTATTTATTATTATTGTTGTTTATTACTATTGTGGACAACAACAACAAAATCAATGTTTTTGAAAGAGAAGTAAAAAAATTTTCTCACCAACATTTGTTATTGTTGTTTCAAGTTTACGAAAAATATATATAAATATATATTTTTAAAATTCAAAATGAAAGCACATATATATATATGGATGTAGACGCGTGATATATATATATGTGTGTGTGTGTTTGTGTGGATTGATTGCTAAAAATTGCAACAGTAACATGCGAAACTATGCGTAAAAATTTTCGCTTTTTATTTGCAATATATTTGCAATGGTTGGATGATCATTGATGCTTGGTGTTATGGGCTGTTGTTTTTTTTTCGATTGGTGGCAAAAATTTTTTAAAGGCAACATACATAGTGGTTGTTTGCAATCATAAAAAATCATGTGAATAAATCTTAAATATGTATTTGCAGGATCATATATCATCATATATCTGCTAAGTTTTGTTGTTTTGCAATGTGAAAAAATTGTTGGAAAAATTTTGTTGGAGATTTGAATTTTTCGATTTTGCCATGGTTCGCCTTTTATTACATTGATACAAAGCGTTAGCTTCAAACGAGAGAGAGAGAGAGAGAGAAAAAACTGTAGGAAAAGCATAAAAATTGTTTCATGAATAGCCTTTTAAGATCAAAACATAAATTTTTATTTCAAAAAAAAAGTAGTAGCACACGTTTATATTGGAATTATAGGGTTTGTTAATGTTTTAAAAATTTTTAATTTTTCTAAAATAATTTCAATTCAAAATTTTCACATAAAACTATGCTTCTCTTTTGACTAGAATGCTGTAGTTGTAGTAGTGGCTGTCGAATCATCAAAGCAAAAGTAACTGTAGCAAATTGTTGCAGCAATAAATTCAAACAAGATGGCGCAATACAAAATTGTGTTTTACTTTTTGATAAAGGGTTAAACATTATTTATTTTTGCCTAAATAATTTCAATACAAGGCAATAGATAACGTTGTCATCAAATTCAAAACGCTCAAAATCAAAAATTTTGTTTTGAATGCTCGGAATTTGAAGATAAATAAATAAATAAATAAACAAAGAAATCTGAGTTAAATGAATTCTTTGAAAAAAAGATTAGGCAAAGAGATTGAAATCGAAATAATCAATCAAATATGAATAAACAAACACCACGTGCATTGAATACGGAAATATGTTCAATTGTGGTTTTTTAGTTCAATGATTCTCGAGAGCTTTATTGAGAAAATACATATAAGAATTAATGAATTGAAAATTTCAAGAAATCATAAGATAATTATCGATTAACCAAAAATTTGATTTGATCAAATGATTTTCAAATTATCCGGTGGATTAGATGAAGAATTCCAATTTGAATCAATGAAATAAATTATTGAAAAGATTGAAACATTAATCATGTTTAATACAAATTCATTTTTTCATTTATATCAATGTCCAGAAGAAAAATTGAAAAAATCAAAATGTACGAAACCATATTGTAGATTCAGTCATGAAGGTAATAAAAATAATGATAACTTGAATAATAATAATAATAATAATAATACAAATAATAATCATAATAATAATTTTGATATAAAAGCATCAACATCTTCAACATCATCTAAAATGATTGTAGATTATAGTCAAACAAATTCTGGTGTTGATAATTTTTTCTGTAATCTTCGTCCAGAAGATCTTGATGATTATTTAGCTCCATCATTACCGGTAACATCGACATCATCATCATCATCATCATCATCATCATCAACAACAACATTATTACCATCGACATCATCATCATCAGTATTGTCTTCGAAATCGATCTCACCAACATCGACCTCATCAACATCCATAACAACATCGAATCATGTATTGTCAAATCGTAAAATAAGCTTTGATAATTCATCATCTGATAATGATTCAAATGATCCATTTGTAAAGAGTAAAAAAATGAAAACCAATGGTGAATTTATGAATAATCATCACCATCAATCTATGAAAAATGTTCATGAAAATAAAATCAATTCAGTCGAACCAAATGTGAATAATAATGAAACATATAGTTTTATGAAAGTAAGTATTATTGAAAATTGACAAATGTTTGGATTTTTTTCTTAGGTATAATCGGAAATATTTGTGATTAAATAAAATTTTGAAATAATTTTTTAGGTGTAATATTTATTGTTTGGGAGTTATTTTTTTTTCGATTATTTAATCCTAGATTTTATTAATTTAATTTCAATTTTAATTTTATTTATAGAAAAAATATCCTAAAATAAAACATTATCGTGAAGTTATGATGGAACGATATAAAAAAATAGCAGAATTAGCATCTAAAAATAATAATTTTAATAATACATCGCACTCGTTATCATCATCATCATCATCATCATCATTAGTATTATCGAAAACAAATTTTTCATCATCAACAGGTACAACATTGATGAAAAATAATATTGATGATAAAACAAAAGATTTTGTATTCAATTGGATGCCGATAGCATGTTCAGTAATGAAAATTCCATTTAAATTACGTGTAAAAAATGTTGAACGTATTTATAATGAATTAGAACAAATAAAAAAACAAAAAACTAATGAAAAATTACCAAAACAAAATATAAAATTATGTAATAAAGCTAAATTAATTGAAAAAGAAATATGTGAACGTAGTAAAGGTTTTCCAAATTTATATTCATCATTTTTAGCATCAAAAATACGTTCAATACGTAGTAATAATGATAATGATGATGATGATATTCAAAGTGATGATGATGATATTATTGAAATTGATATGGTCAATAATAATTGTGATAATAATAATAATGGTAGAAAATTAGGAACAACTGTGAATAATAGAACAAAGGTAATGAAAAATGGTTCCAATAAAAAATATGCTTATTTAAACTTAGATCAAAAGAAATTGATATATTTCTTGGAACAATTATTATTACCAAAAGAATTATTGATACATCATGGAATACCGGTGATTATTCCATCACAAGAATATCAAATTCCAGCATTTACATTGAATGAATGGAATAATCATGAAAAATTTGTAAAAACATTAAAAGTATATAATGAAAATATTTTATTAACATGTGAACGTTGTCAAAAATCATATCGTAATCCTCAACAACCGGTCGATGGTATTTGTGTATTTCATCCAAAAAATGCTTTCGATATGAAAACTGTCAAAGGTTATCAACGTTCATATATATGTTGTAAAAATGAACCAGGATCAATGGGTTGTGAATCGATGAATGTACATGTGAGCAAAGGTTATCACTTACTAGATTCAAGATTGGGTTTTGTACGTACAAGGGAAAATATGAAACAAGAAACACCGCAAGCATATGCATTGGATTGCGAAATGGTAAGATATTTTTGAAAATATTTTTGAAATTCAATCAATTTTTGATTTTTCAATTTTTTTTTCTACAATTCAATAGTGTTATACAGAAATTTCATTTGAAATTTGTCGTTTGACAATACTCAATTTTGATGGTGATATTATTTATGATAAATTAATTAAACCTGAATCAAAAATCATTGATTATGTTAGCAAATATTCTGGTATACATGAAGAAGATTTAATGAATGTAACACAAACATTAAAAGATGTACACAATGAATTATCTGAATTTATATTTTCGGATACAATTCTAATCGGCCACGGAATCGATTCAGATTTACGTGCATTAAAATTAATACATGATCGTATCATTGATACTACACATTTATATCCACATAAACGTGGTTTACCATTTCGTCGATCATTGAAAACATTGGCGGCCGAAATTTTAGGACGTATCATACAAGAAGATGGTATGTAAGATTATGTGAAAAAAAAATTTGAATTGAATTGAATTGTTTTTGAACCATAAATTATTATATCAATCAATGATTTCTTTATTTTTTCTAATTTTATTCCTTAAAAATTCAAGATAATGGACATGATAGTGCAGAAGATGCAAGAACAGCGTTAGATTTGGTCAAAAAACGTCTGGATAATTTGGTTCATCAATATAAAAATGAATAATCATTTCTCATTTTCTTTTTTTTTTTTTTTGAATGAATTTTCAATAATTATTTATTTATTTCATTTATTTTCTTATAATGTTCATCAAATTGTTTATAAAGTTCAAATAATAAAAAATAATTATGTTTATGAATTGAATATAAAAACATTGATTAATATTTGTTTGAATTTTTTTTTCTGGTCATTTTTAAACTTGAATCAAAAGCTCTGTCAATTTCAATCAATTGATGACTAGTGAATTGATGCATGCGCTTTTCTCCTTGAATAAATAAATCACCGTGTAAAGCTTTGATTTGAAAAGGGGTTAAATTTGAACGACATTTTTTCTACATCAAATAATCGTATGAAAAAAGTAAAACTTGAACTTGAATTTTTCACCATTTTTTCGCCGATGAATTGTGAAGACCATAAACCATTGAAAAACGAGAGAAAATTTAGTATAAAATGGTTGATTTGCTTAAAGGGTTTCATCATTTCATTCGAATTATTTTTATATTAAATTATTTATTTTGTTCAACCAATTCATTTTTCAGATTGTTTAATTCATCTAAATTTTGAAAAGAAAATGGCTATTGAAGATTATATCGATTTCTACATGTTTGAAAATGATAAACATATGTGGTCTGGTCGCAGTGGTAAACAACGTTCAAAACTTGAAACACAGCTGCATTCAAATCGTTTCGATCCGAGTGGTAATTGTCGAAAAATTGTACATAAAATTCGTAATACCGAAAAGAATCGTTATCGTAATTATTTGAATGATAATAACCACAATAATAAGCGATCATCAATCATTACTGGACGTAATGTCAAGAAAACAATGCCACCGAAGTCATCGATTGAAAATCGGCCATTGGCCACTGTGAAATCATTGAAAAATGTTCATTATGATCATCAACTTGATGAATTGATTCGTTCAATTTGAAATAATTCAATATTTAAACATTTTTGTGAATCAATTATTTCAGTTATTTATTCAATCAAATCATATTTATATATGAATATTTCAACACATTTTGAATGTGATAATTAATAATTTTTATAAGTCAAATTGCTCAAAATAAATTTTTATTTTGCTTTAAAAAAAAATTACAATTCAATTTACACGTAATAATTTACAAAGATACATTGGACCATAATTATTGCAGATATTCGGCAATATTTGTACACCATAACGAAATTGATAATCAAAACGAAAAATAGCTTCCAATGGTCGTAATGCTGGTTTAAAATTGACAATTTGAAATTTTAATGTTGAATCTAATTGTTCCAGTTGTTTCAATGCCATATGTACAACACCATCATTTTGTATTGGTGAAAGGCTACATGTTGAATATATTACATTACCACCAATTTTGACCGATTTCATTGCTTCCATCAAAATATCTAATTGTTTTTGTGGTAATTGTATACGCTCGTTTAGACGTATATTTGAAAAAATATTATTATCATTATTGAATAATGAATGTTTATCATTGGTACATGGTACATCGACTAGTATTTTATCGAATCGATTATATCGTTTCAAATCCATTACGTCTGAATTTTCAAATGTTATCGTTTGATTTATTCTATTGTTCGGTATAAATGATTTGAAAACATTTTTCAAACGCAACAATCTTGATTTTGATATATCGTTTAGGAAAAATTGACAATTTTTCATTTGTAAATACATTAATAATGATTTTCCACCAGGTGCTGCACAAAAATCACCAACATAATCATCATCTTCGATATTCATTAATAATGCTGGTAATATTGATGCACCATCAATCAAATAATAATTGAATAAATTTTGATTTGATAATTTTGCAGCTGGAAATTCTGTGAAATCATTACGTGGAAACAAATACAAATTAAGTAACAATGGCATATTCAGCTTATTTTGTTCAATAAATTCAACATTATTAATATGATCAGTATCATAGAATTGATAATAATCACTATCATTTATAATTTGTTCTTTAAATTTCATTTCAGTGACCGGTACAAATTGATTTAAATCCAAATTGAATGTTGCTTGATTATTATCCAGTTGTGTTTCTTGAGTATCAGTAAAAAATGATTCAATCGATTCAGTTTCAGATTCGATCGAACTAGAATCCAATAATGATGTTTTCATATTGTTTTCATTCTGTACATCATCATTATTATTATTATCATCATTGATCGATTGTAAATATTCATTTTTTTGTATATTTTTCAATAATTTTTTCATATTTCTATTATACAAATATCGTAGATTATGTGCACCAATTTTTCTCAATTCAATTTCAATCATTTCATGATCATTGACAAAATTATTGACGATGGCTAAATATTTTTTCGGTGATAATAATCCTAAACGAATCGATTGCCATCGATTATCATAGATTTTCGAATAAAAATTATCAAAATGACGTAATGCCAATTCAGTGTTGTTGATTTTACGTTTTTCTTTCAACTTTTTTTGAAACAGAAAAACAAAATTAATTGAATTTTTCTGATTAAACAAAATGAAAATCGACTTACATAATTAACATGTTTACTTTTGAAACGTTTTACAATGTTGTTGATCGAGAAAATATCGAATCTTGGCCTCAGATAATTTATGGAAAACATTTTTTTGTCAAAAATTATTTTAATTTTAAATTTTAAAAATGAATTGAAAATATGAAAAAAAACAAACAAGCAAAACATGTGATCAAACATGTGATATTCGCAGCCATCTAGCGTTAGGCAATTGTATTTCGAATTATTTTTTATTATCAAACAAAACGGGTTAATTTTTTTTTTTAATTTGTACAAAATGACAAGTAAATGGCTTATTACAAAATTAATATTAAAACATATATAAGAAAAAAAAGGACTGGTAATAGGTCACAACTCTTTGATTAGCTTAAATTAATTATGAAAGTTTCATTTGTTGTTCAACAATTGAATCAGGCCACCAAAATGGACGCCATGCACGAATAAAATGACCAGTATTGCTTAATTTTAATTTCATATCATTGGATATGATTGAATCAAATTTCAATAATGCTAAACCTTGTTCACCTAAATTCGAACGAAATCGTCCTAAGTTTTTTCCATTCATATCGATTACATTTTGTATCGGTAATTGTTGTGGCTGATTATTTTCATCATTTGCAATTGTACTTAGAATTTTAATTGGCATCAAACGTTTACGTATAACACCGGTATGATATGTACGTGCAGTTAATTCTTGTCCAATATAGCAGCCTATTGATTTTTGAAAAATTTTATTAATATTAATTTTGAATTCTGATTCTAAATAAAACAAACCTTTTTGAAAACTGATTGCATTAAGAATATCACCGTTTGCATCAAATGGCAATGAACTTTCGATCGGTAAATCAATCAATCCTTCACCAATACCATATTGATAACGAAATAAACGATAACGATTTTCATCCACTTCAGTAAATTTGAAATCATTCATCAATGGATTTAGACAATATTTTAGACGTCTAATTAATTCATCAATTGATTGTATTTTTGAGATCAATTTATAACCGAAATTTTTATGTCGAGGATCATTCGTTATGATTGTATCCGATTCAAAATCATTTAATTGAACAATCGAAGATTTTTGATGTTCAGCAATACATGGAAATATTTGATAACAATTCCAATCATCATCTGATAGTTTGATTGAAATTTTACTACGAATCTTATATCTTTTGAATAATTTCATTACAATTGCACTTAAATCTTTATCAATTTCAATGAAAATCATTGTCGAATCATTTTCTGTTTTAGTCATTTGATATAAAAATAAATCAGCAATAATACGTCCACTACTATTCAATAAAAATGAATATAACGATAATTTTGTTTCATTTTCATTGCTATTATCATTGAAATTCAATGATAATTGTTCAATATTGTTCGTTAATAAACCTTGAAGAAAATCAATCGAATTTTGACCATTGATTGCAATTAAATTTTTACATTGTAATTTTGTTATATAATAACTGTTTTGTGTAGATAATAATGATGATGATAATGATTGATGACAACGAAAATTTCTTGCCAATAACAATGATTTATTTAAAATTGATTTTAATGTCAACATTTTTATTTTATATCGTACGTTTCCGAAATCACTAATATCGAATAAATCCTAGATCAAATGGACAACTGAAAAATTCAAATGGAATCAATCCAAAAAATAAAAACAAATATTAAAAACAAAAACATGTGAACATTTGTTTTCTGATCACGTGATTTTAAATTTTAAAAAATCCCATACGATATAACGATATAATCGATTGTTTTTTTCCTACGATTTTTTTTTATAAATTGCCAAAGGCTAAAATAGGCAAAAACTATGACAAAATCATTGCCAGAAAATTCAAACAACAAAATTCAATTCAAAATTTTGATTTGTGAGGATAAAAATACATTTCCATTAATTCGACATGGATCGATTTTACGAGAAAAAAACGAAAAATACTTTGAATGTAAACAAACAACATTGACAGCCAGCAACAGCAGCAGCAACAAGTGTGTGTGTGTGACTACGTGATCATTTTAATCATCGAAAAATTATCGAGAAACCTCGAGAACATATGAATAAATCAATGTGAAAGGATTTCTGTTTGTTTGTTTATTTGATACTTGTGAGGTTATTGATAATCGAATTGCAAACATTCATATCAAAATGTACTGATCAAATCAAAAACAAATAAACAAAACAGACAGTGTTCAAGTGTTTGTATTGATGATAGCATCAACGGCAGACATGTATTTGTGATCATTTTAATGATCATTGTCGTTGCTGTTTTACTGTAGCCGATTGGCGTCAAATAATTCTCGATTTATCCATTCATTCATTTATTATGATTGTTTATATTCAATAATGGAGAATATAATAATAATAAAAAAGTTATTTTAATCAAGAAATATATAATCGCTTAACACACGAATATTTCCATTTGCAAAAAGTCATATGATTTGATGGTTTATTGGCTGTTTTATTATTATTATTTTTAGTTTTTCCATTTGTTTATTATTATTGTTACCATGCATCCATACAGCGATATTATATTTTCAGTGCAAAACAGATTTGGTTGACTTGACACTTTTTTATCCATTGAAATTGCTTTGATATAAACACAGAAAGTGCATGCATAATAAGTACTGGTAAAAAGTAACTCGAGTTATCATAATAATAATGATCATAAGAATTGAATGCAATCAATCACACATATACACTTCCACGTTGTCATTTTATTCATTGTTTTTGGGTTGAAAAAGTCAAATCAAGTCGAATCATATTCTCATACATTTTCAGTTCAGACACCATGCTTTAATTCATTGATTTCTCGAAATGAATTTTCGGTCATAATTTCAATGAATATTATGAGCCAAAAAAAAAACTTGAAATAAATTCTTAAATCTATGAATAAATATTTTCAAAAAAAAAAAAAAAAATCAACAAATATAAATATTAAATAAATAAATAAACCAAAACACTAAACAAGACTTGATCCCACTGAAGAAGTATTGGATGAAATTCTTGTCATAACTAGTTTCGATTAATTTTCAGGTTATTCATTTATTTATTTATTTATTCACCCGAAAAAATTAACTCAAAGAAAACCTGAAAAAAACCAGTAATGCTTCTTTGCATAAAAATCATTCATATTGAGACTGGAATAATCATTGCTTTCAATTGACTTTCAAATTTCAATTTGTTTCATTTAAATGATTATCATCGATTCTCAAATATAGATCTTATGGGGAAAAAATGGCTCCATTCAAAGCTAAATATCAAAGATAAATTCCGAATTATTAGAAATAATCAGAAATCTTTCTAGAATCAGAAATAATTTCAAAAAAATATCCATTTAATTTTTGCTGATTCCAAACAAATTGTTTCCCAATTGCATCATTAAAAAATATATAAATCACATGATTTATATATTTTAAAGTGGAAAATAAACAAATAAATAAATAAATAAACGAATGCATTAATCTAAATTGAAATTTGATTAATCTAAATTAATTATGTATTATGAGAAAAAACAATGATAACAAACATCACATTAACGACACACAAATGAAATGAAATACAACAAATTGAAAATAATGGCAACGACAACGAACAAAATCCATTCCGAAATCACAAGATTTTGATCAAATGTGATTCGATTTGTCATCATCGTAGTCGTCGTCGATGTAGCTGTTGCTATGGCTGCTACGGCCACTATGACTGTAGCAATTCGACAATCAATTTTTAATTATTTTTGATTTAAAACATTTTGATTATAATCAATATGAGTAAGTGAGTGTTTGTTTGCCATTCTCTTCGTATGGATTTTTCTGGATCTCTCTCTCTCTCCCCATTCTCTCTCTCTTTCATGATAAAAATTATACACATGTAATCATCGTTTTCGATTCGAATATTATAAACAAGGTTAAATCAACTATTTAGCTTTTCAAACATTTTTACTTGTTGTTTACTTGATCAATTCAAAATTTTCTATTTAATTTCAATGATAATTTATTTTATTTATTTATTTATTTTTTTCAATACTTAGTCAAGCTGTACAGATGTAATATTTGTTGGGCGTCAATCAAACAGCCAAATTGCCAAACAGGCCACAATTAAATTATCATTGCTAATGCAGCTATGCTTTCAAAGTGTTTTCAAAAATATGTTTTCCATTGAAAAATTAATGGAAAAACAACAACAGATTTTCCAGCTCGTACATGTATATAAATAGATGCGATCGACTAGTCATTCATTTTTTCGTTACAACAAAGAAAAAAAAGATATTTGAAATAATAAAATAAACGTCGTAATTTAATATTTATTTTTTGCCTGATATTTTTATTTTTTTCAATTAGCAAACAGCCAATCAAAAGCTATTTATTTTTAAGAAAATCTTCGTTTTACAAATTCATAGTCAACTGCCTTAAGAGACGCTCGTATTGATCAGTATTTGAATTTTTCATTCTTTTCTTGAATTATTGATTGATAAATTTTTTTTTGGTTTCATAAATTATTGTCGTTGTGAAATAATCGATTTATAATATCAAAATATTATCGAAAAAATGTCGAACAATGCCGATGTATTAGATTATTATATGTTTGAACATGATAAACACATGTTTTCATCACAAAGCGGTAAACAACGTACGAAAAAAGAAGCCGAACAACATACGAATCGTTTCGATCCGAATGGTCATTCAAGAAAAATTAGTGAAAAATTACGTAACAGTGAACAGAAAAAGAAATTAGAAAATAGACAAAAATCAAATGAACGTAAAAATTCGACTGGATCAGAAGAATCGGAAGAATAAGTCGATTTTTTTTGGATCAATGGACCAGAAAATAGTGAAGATACAAAATAAGGTCAAAAAAATCGGACCAGTTTTCTTCACTCGACGTGAATCAACATGATTTGTTTATTAATTTTTTCGGTGATTTTCAACATATTCAAATTATGATTGAATTTCGAATATATATGGTTTCGTTTTTTTTTTAAATTTTATTTTTTGATCTTGAATCAATCAATTTGATCAAACATTATTGAATATTTGAATATTTCAATTTTTTTTTGTAATTTTATCATCATTTTTTCTGATTGATGTAAATGAATTGATTGATTTTGGACTGATATTGATATCATTTGTTTGTATTTTTTTTTTTGCGAATAAAGAATTTTTTTTTCTTGATTGAAAACAATTTTGTTTAATTTTTGATCCATTTTCTTTTTTGAAAGGGTTTAATCCTTGTTTAATCATATGCTTTTACAAAGCTTAACCCTTTGCAAATCGTTTGAAAATTTTCAATTTCAAAATTCAGCTAAATCTTGTTCAATTACCACCATCTATTGTTTTGAATTATTAACAAATTTGCATTTTTTTTTTCTCGATCAATTTCTATTCATTTGATGCAACAACAGGTTGTTGTTTTCAATGTTTATATATTTTTGAATGTTTGGTTGTAACATGCATTATCATTGATTGAATGATTTATTTATTTATTTTAGCTTTTGGAGCAAATAAATTTTCTCCATCCATCCATACATACATACATTTCATTTATTCACGTTCACAATTCATCATACATGACTCTATCAAATTTTTTCATCGATCGTTTTCATATATATATGCATATATGCATAAATAAATGCAGCGAATGTGATTGAGAAAGGCGCTTCAATTATTTATTTTTCAATTATTCATTTTCAATTATTTAAATCCAATTGATTTGATTTCATTTTTACGCGTTCATTTTCATGAAAAATTTTTTTTCTCGTGTTAAACTGTGCATGTATGTATGTGTTGTGTGAGTGATATTTTGCTGGGAAATTTTCCCCGTAAATTTCAGTATACTGTTCATTCAGTTATTATCAATTGAAAAAGTGCATGTTTAGCTCTCAATTAATACAATTTATTATTGATGAAAAACAAACATAAACAAATATATGAAAACAATGACATTACGTTATGTAATTCCAAGCAATTGAAAGTAAATATTGAATAATAAAGAAAAAAAATACTTGAATCATTTCATAGATTCATTGATTGATTAATATTGATTATTAAATAAAAAAACACGTACCAATTATTTTTTCCTGACAAACATATACATACTATCACGGGTTTTTCCCCAAATTGATCTTTTTTTTGTCAATTTTGAATCATTTTTTTTCTATGAAGTGACGAATGAAAATATATATTGAATGAATGAATCAACCGAAACAAAAAACAATCAAACACCATGCAACCATATAGCTATTCATATGTAGTGTTTATTTAATTTATTTATTTATTTTATTTAAAAGTATATTTTAATGTATATTATATATATTTTGTCTATAATATAAATATGTCGAATTTAAATACAAATTCAAATAATATAAACAATAATAATAATAATAATAATCATTCAAGTAGAACATTGGATAATCGTTATAATAATAATAATAATAATGATAACGATAATAATTCATCAACATTTGGTGAATTATCAACAGGTGGTAGAAAAATTCCTATACATGGATTAGAAACAACATTGACAGCATCACAAAAACAACGATTACAACAACAACAACAACAACAACATCATCAGTTGCAGCAAAATTCATCTGCATCATCATCAACATCATCATCAATTCAATCAACACCATTACCATCATATAATATGGGTGTACAACAGCATACACATTATAATCAATATCAACATTATTTTAATAATAATCAACATTCAAATAGTCCACATTATCATTATCATCATAATTATAGTCATCATCATCAACAACAACAACAACATTATCCGAATAATTTTAATCAACAAAATTTATCATTTATACCATCATCATCATTATCATCATCATCATCGACACCATCACCACCGCAAATATTACCAACAGCTCCATCAATGTTATATTCGACAACAACACAAACATCAAATTCAATGTTTACCGGTGTTGCTGGTGGTGGTGGTGGTGGTGGATATAATCATCATCCTTATGGCCATTATCCTTCTCATCATAATTATCATCATCATAATCAAAATAATAAGAAAACTAATAGTAGTAATATCAATGTTAAAGATTTAAATCGGCCATCTATTGTCTATGTTTATGAATTGCCTTATAATATTCGTAAATCAATTTGTGATCTTTTGGGTAATATTTGTTTTTATTTAAATTATTAAATTCAAATAATCAGATTGATTTAATTTTTTTTTTCACAATTTAGATGCTGATAATTCATGGCGTGAATTAGGTGGACGTTATATGAGCTTTAATGATACCCAATTGACATTAATATCGCATGCATTATATCGTAGTGCATCACCAACCAATGAATTATTGACAAAATGGGAATCAAGCAATGCAAAAATATCACATTTATTCATATATTTAGCCAAAATGAAACATCATCGAGCTTTATATTATTTATTACCATTTGTAAATGATAAATTACGTTCATTGTATGAAGCAAGTAATAATGAAAATCCAAATGTAGATGGAAATGGAAACAATCCAAACAATTCGGATCATATATTTGATTCATTTTATAATCGAACAAAAATGAATGAAAATTCTACATCATTTTCAATGTTAATGTCACAACAATCATTACCATTATCGCCATCAGCATCGCTATCAGAGTCTTCATCATCATCTTCAACATTGAAATCAATGAATTTCAACAACAAAGATAACATGAAACAATCGATAAATTCAAAAATTGATCCTCATCATCATCATCATCATAATCATCGAAAATGTTGTAAAATTAATGAAATAAATAATCAACAACCAGAAGACGAAGAACATACATTGGTTGATTTAGATCAAAATACTAAAAAAGCTAAACAATTGAAGCCTAAAAATGAAAACAAAGCAGATAAAATTGAAATTGAAGATTATTTATTGAAAATTGATGATTTTAAGATTTCATATAAAGAATTAGGCATTGCTACTGAAGATTTTTCAAAAGATAATGTACTAGGCAGTGGTGGATTTGGTACTGTTTATATTGGTGATTGGAAAGGTACAAAAGTTGCAATAAAAAAATTAAAAGGATTAGATAATTTGTAAGTCATTTGCTTTTTGAATCATTTATTCATTTAACGATTTGATTATTTTCAAATAGAACTCAAGCATTCACTGAATTAAGAATATTGAATTGTTGTCGTATTGATAATATATTGCCATTATATGCTGTATCATTGGATGGTCCTGAACCATGTTTGGTATATCAATACATGT
The DNA here is from genome assembly GCA_002943765.1 of Psoroptes ovis. Taxonomy (NCBI): domain Eukaryota; kingdom Metazoa; phylum Arthropoda; class Arachnida; order Sarcoptiformes; family Psoroptidae; genus Psoroptes; species Psoroptes ovis. Next base: position 3,689,555 of record PQWQ01000004.1, on the reverse strand, counting down.
CCAACGGTTCTTTAGAGGATCGATTATTGTGTAAAAAAAATACACCACCGTTAACATGGATACAACGAGCAAAAATTGGTGAAGGTGTTGCAAAAGCATTGAATTTTCTGCACACATTAAAAGGCAATCCATTCATTCATGGTGATGTTAAAAGTGCAAACATATTATTGGATCCAATGTTTGAACCAAAACTTGGTGATTTTGGACTTGCAAGACAAGTGGTTAAAAATGATCGTAATGATAATTCAATCTATACCCATTGTACAGTTAGTTCAGTCAATGGAACCAGTGTTTATTTGCCAGCTGAATATTTACGGCAAAAAATTCTCAGTCCAGCTGTCGATGTTTACAGTTATGGTATTGTCATATTGGAAATGGCAACAGGTAGACGAGCATATGATGGTAAAAAATTATTAATCAATTCAGTTGAAGATGAATATACTAAAGTACAAAATGCATCATTACAAATTCAATCAACAAAATTGTCAAGCCATCATCATAATAATCAAAAATCAGAAGATTCAACTAATAATAATAATGAAGAAATCAAAACACTTGAATTTCTTATGGACAAACGTATTGTCAATCAAAGCGAAGGTCGTTATTTGTTCAATTATTTACTTGAACTTGGACGTAGATGTGCTCATAAAACTAAATCAAAACGTCCAATTATGATACAGGTTAACAATATTGTATTGTTTTAATTCATTTTTTGAATTAATTTCGATTTTTTTTCGTATAGATTCTGGAATATTTTAATCAATGTCGTGCAACTGAACGTATCTATCAATTATGCGATAAAGTTATACAAAATAAAATGCTAACATTATCAACATCTTCAACCAATGAACCGGTCATAGCTCCAGCAACATCAACTATGAACAATCAACAGCAATTATTATCGAAAATTAATGTAAAAACACCCATAGAACTGCAATTATGGTATGATTTTGTTCGAAAATCTTGTGGAACAACATTGAGTGAGATTGTATTTGAAAATTTCGATGCACAAGTAACGAAAATCATTGAAGATTTTGCTTCGGCATCTGCATCATCATTATCATCGAATGCGACTAAATCATCCGCATCACAAGAGTCAAATTATTATCTAGATTTATTGCTGTGTTCAAAGAATCGTATAATGTCAAATGCTGTCCGAAAAAATTCTGAACAAATGTCATCTTCATTTGTTAATAAAATTAATAATGATAATCGAATACAAACAACATCGTTTTCTTCAAACACACCAGAATCATCAGCATTATCATCATCATCATCTTCATCCGAATCATCATGCTCAATATCATCATCATCACAATCATTATCATCAATGACACAATCCTCATCATTATCATCATCATCATTTTCTGCATCATTGCCAAACACATCAAAACAATCAATGACAAATTTATCGACCGATGATGGAAATAAATCAAATGAATCTTCATCATTCAATACCACTGATGATGATTTATCGAAAATATTGAAATTTATTAATCTAAATAATTGCCATAATAAACAAGATGATAATGATGATAATGTTGATGAAATTATGAATCAAGAAAACTCACAACAACAACAACAACAATGTGATTATCAAGCACAACAACCACAACAGCAACAGCCACAACAGCAACATTCAACACCATTCATTCCGTTGTTGACAGCATTAGGTTTCGATACAACGGATTTAGATCAAATAATTGATGAACAAAATTGATATATGATTGTAATTTGTAAATTTGAGGCAAATCGTAATAAATATTTCCATTTAATAATTTAACAAATAATAAAATATGAAATTTCGAAAAATCAAAAAATTGCCAAAATTATTATTTCAAAGAAAAAAAATGACTGAATATCACAATCGGGGTTTTCGTAAAATATTCTCGAATACTTTTGAATTGCCGTATATATCTGGCTTATAGATGAATCAATTTTAGCTTGATGCATATGTTTTTACCGTCGAAATTATTTTGATAATTTTCCAAATATTTTTGATCAAAATAAATCTAAATATGTATATGAAAAATGAAATGAAATAATAATAATACGATAAAATGAAAACGAATATGAAAACAATCAATTTGAGAATTGGAATAAAAACAATTGGACAAACAAATATTTAATTTGATTGAATTGAAGCGTGATAGCGTGAAAATTCATTTATTCATTGATTTTGGCAACAACAAAAATGGAAAAATTTTTATTTAGAAAATTTTCTCCCCAAAAAATTTAATTTTGAAAAATTTGATAATATATAGATTGTGGTCAATTTTATCAGTTAATTGTGCAAAATTAATTTGCAAAGCATTTTGTTTGAATGTGTGCCCCATTTTTGAAGTTTTTTTGGCTTTTCCTATGAAATTTTTCACTGAAAAAAAAATAATTCATATTTATATGGCAAAAGGTGGAATGAAATGAAAAATAATGAAAAAAGAAAAACATTTAAATCAACTTGAAAAAGGAATTAAGATTAAGATTTTGAAATAAAAGATAAAGTACATTGAAATCACTGATCAAATGCTTCAAGCTTTTAAATATAAATAAAATTAAACGAGTCATTAAGCTAATTTCGAGAATACGAATATTGGCCTAGATATTTCATGATGTTTTGGACTATAATAAGCATATGGAAATTGAATTGAAATTTATTCGCTAGTTTTTTTTTTTTTTGTTGTATCCGATATTTACCTGAATTTTACTTTTATCGGATGGATAAATTACATATAAGCTCAATTGTATGGTATAAATTAATGCACCAAGTCCATTCGGTATCATTACAAATGTATTATTGATTAATGTACCATAAATAAACCATAAAAATGTAACTAAAAATGATGATGATATTAAACCGAATGGTAAATTTTTCGTTGATTTCATTCGTATTGCATCCAATACTAATGGCATCGGTGATATGGAAAAAAATAATGCAGATATACAGGCCATTAAACCGATTATATATTCAACATTAGCTGCATTATTATTTGGATTATTTATAAAAAAATGTATTGCCACTATGAACGATATTACGATGCTGATCATTATGTTTATTTTCCTCTGATTAGCCAATTTAATAAAATAATTTTCATTATTAAATTAATTTTGCAAATAAAAAAAAAAATTGAAAATTCATACCTTTGGCACTGTATAATAATAAAACCATAGCAAATATATTGATTGTAGCGTAAAACCAATCGTATTTATAAAAATCATTGTCGAATCATTCAATAATAATCCATAACGTAGCCATAGATATCCACTGTGAATGATGATGATAAATGAAGAATTTTTTTAAATTAATCTATCATTAATCAAACAGCGATAATTTACCATAAATTACCGACAACAAATGGTAACGATGAATAATTGTTTGTTGATCCTGATGAACGTATACTACGACATATTGGACTATTTTTTCATAAATTTAATGACAAATTAATCAATTATTGAATTGATTTCATTGATCAAATTCTTACATTCCAGTCAAAAATGATATCAATGTAACCACAGTTGCTAATTGTGCAATGAATTCAATTAATGCCATGATTTTTTTTTTTTTTTTGCTGAAATTTAATTGAAAATTGGTTATGCAGACCTTGCAAATCATGCAGTGAGATATATGCAACAGCAAAAATCTATGGAAACCAAATGGAAAGATAAAATAACTGAGGATAAAAATAATAAATCAGAAAATTTTGATTGAAATTTAGGTTATACAGCAATTACATACAAATATGCTTGCTGATATGTGATCAATACAGACGCACACACACACACACTTGTAAGATTGTAGTATTATCAATTGGTTATATTAAAATGAAATATACACAAAATTCAAATGAAATCATACGATTGAATATTTGAATAAAACAATCAATTACATTCAATTCAATTGAATTTCAACTTAATTTTCAGAACAAAAAAAAAATCTTCAAAAATTTCAAATAAATGAAAGGAATGATGATAATAAGATGTACACGAGCCTAAACAGTACACTGATTAATCAATCAATCAGAGAGATGCGGTTGTTTATTTTATTTTTTTTTCGCAGAAAACAATTTGGAAAAATGAAATTAAAATCAAATTAAATCGATAATTTTAAATGAACAAAACGAATATCGAATGAAATTATTTTAAAATTAAAATTAAAATATAAAAAAAAATCCAATAAAATTTCCTGAATTAATCAAAAAATCAAGGTTGACAAGTGTTGTTGTTGTGGTGTTGTATCGTGTTATTATTATTTGTTTTTTTTTCTGTTCATTAAAACATTAAATTTTTGATATTTTCATATTGTCGATTCAATCAGATTCGTTCATTTGTTTTCCTGGTCAAAAAATTTTGAATCTCAGCGAATATCTGGACATTCTTAGCTGGCCAATTTCGATGTATTTCTTTTCTATCGGTTTCCAATTGAACTTAGAGTGAACATGTTGCCAACATAATTGCCATACATTGTGCAATAGACAAGTGATGGCTTTGAAGAAGAAATAGAAAAAATGTTTATACAATGTTTTTCAATTCAATCAATTTGAAATGTATGAATTTGTCATTACTAAACAGCATTTTTTTCTGTTTTTATTTTTATTTCTTTTTTTTATTTTCAAATCTGAATTAGATTTAATTTATATCAATTGATTTTGTTTTGAAAAATCAAAATTGAAAATTATGAAGAAATTAAAATTACAATTATTAATCAATAATAATACAATCAATTCATCATTGTTATTACATAAATTTTTCCATACAAATTCATCGTTGGCCAAATATGTAACCAATACTGAATTGATGCATCGTTTTGTGCTGTATGGACGATCAGCATATCCTAAACGACCGAATGATCCTCGTGTACCATCTAATCCAAAATTTGGCCAAACTTATTTAGATTCGAAACCACAAAAACAGCATCCAGAATTGATTTCTTTGGATGATGAAAATGATCAAATGATTTCCAGCTCACAGAAACAAAATTCTAAAATTTCAAAAGCTATGAAAGTTTATTTAGAACGTGCAAGTGAACAAAACAAATTCTTATCCGAACAAAAAGATGAATATGAAAATGGCCGTAGACATTTGGCCAATATGATGGGATTGAATATGGATACAATGAATTCTGAAGATATCGATGTTTGTATTATTTGATATTTTCATTTCATTTTTTTTTTCCAATAATCAATTTGTTTATTTTCACATATAGAAAGCCATCAAATACTTGATGCCATCAGGTTTATTTGATCCACGAGCCCGACCACGTATGAAACCACCGACCGAAATTTATCCAGCCATCAAACAAGCACAATTCAGTGCTGATGGTCGTCCATATCATTCAATGTTTTTCACTGGTCGTGCAAATTTTTATCAAACATGTTTTGTATGTATTTGATTTCGATTCAAATCAATGTAATGATTATTTATTTATTTATTTTTCAAATAAGGAACTTGAACAACAAATGAAACGTCTTAGTGATTATGAATGTGATCAATTGCGTAAAAATATTACCAATCCACCAAAAGATTCTAAAGTGTAATTATTAAATTATGAATAGTTTTGGTATTTTTGTTTAATTGATTTATTATTTTTCACACACAGAGATTTATCATCATCTGAATGGCTATCAGCAAGTGAAATGAAAACAATCTTTTTGGAAAAACTTGAAGATTCAAAATATGAATCATTGATCGTTGCATTAAATCATTTAGCTAATCATCCATATTCAAAATTATGTGAAGATTTTATTATGAAATTTCGAAAAAAGATCACAGCAGCAATTGAAATCAAAGAAATACCACCTCTGATGTATGATGATAATGGACGACCATTTATGACCGCTGTTGGTAGACGCAAATTATGTGTTGCATATGTAACTGTACGTGGTAATGGTACCGGTAAAGTTGATATTAACGGGCAAGATATTCTCTATTTTGATTTCATTCAAGATCGGTAATTATAGTCAATGTTGTCTTCACTGCATAACATTTGTTAATTATTCATTTCATTTCATTTCAGCGAACAAATAATGACGCCATTAAAATTTTGTGGTCTTCTCGGTAAAGTTGATATCGAATGTCAAACAAAACATTTAGAATTTACACGAGAATATAGTGAAGATGCACCACCATTCCAAGATGTGAACAAAATCAGAGAATTAGGAACATCAAGTCAATCTGGTGCCATACGTTATGCTCTGGCTATGGCATTACGAAGTTTTGTTGACAATGATACAGTGGAAAAAATGCGTTCAGGTAATGACAATTTTATTTTAAATTTCAAAAAAAAAATAAATGAAAACATTGATTCTCATCTCATCATTATTCCATCTCTTTCAAACAATAGTTGGCCTATTATCAGCCGATTTACGTGTGAAATTAAGAAAAATTTGGGGACAAGAAGGTGCAAGGAGAAAATATACATGGAAAAAGCGTTAAATACTACCATCATCGAAATTTGTTGTTTATATTTATATTTATCCATTCATTAATTATTCAAAAAAAAAAAAAAAAACAAATGAACCATTTTAACCTTGATAGCTAGAATATTTAAAGTTTCAAGAAAAACTGATGTTACATCATTCAAGCTGACATTACAAATAATAGTAAATTGATATTGAAATTGTGTGGAATCATTGATATTTCTATTAGTCTTTGAAAAAAAATGATAATAATAATAAAACTAGTATATCTGAGTTTTGGATTTAAATAAATTTTGATTTATTATGTATTTTGATTCGTTTTTTTTTTTTTGTTGTTATTGTTCAAATTACATTTCAAATAATAATAAAAAGTATATAAATTCATTTATTTATTCAATTTTCTCATATTTTTTTCTCCATAATTTTAAAACGTAATGCAATAGCATAATATGATATAAATAATGTAATCATAAGTGCAGCAAATTCAGTACGGACAAACGGGCCACTATACGGTGATTGATGTCTAAACGGAATGGTAAACAATGCACGTGATGTATCTGCAGCGGCTGACGATCCTGAACGTTGTGTTTTACGATATTGTTGATAGCCATTTTCATCGAATACTAAAATATCATAACTACCAGATGATGATTTGGATAATTCATTTGTCCATGATATCTGTGTAAAGACAAATTATTTAGAAGAATTTTAATAGGAAAAAAATATCAAATTACTTGATATAAACCGGCCGAATCAACATGAGCTACTGTAAGTGTTTGACCATTGTTCAACACTGCATATGCTGGAATGGCTGTAAAAAATTCGAATCAATGGATTAGTCAAATACAATTCAATTCAATTAAATTCAAAAAAAAAAATCAATCACTATGTTTACCATCTTTAGGACAATTATTGGTGGTAAATTGTATAACATGACCGGTACTAATCAATACAAGACCATCATTTGCTGTGTATGATTTTGTTGTCGCTTGACAAATATCAGCATTTGCCGATTGAATAATGAGGAATAATCCAATCAAATTGATTATAATTGAATTCATTTTTCGTTGATAGGAATTATTTGAGAATTATTTATTATATGAGAATATTGAAACCGATATTGTATGAGAAGACGGGTGAAAATTTCTCCAATGATTTTGCTCAACTTGCCAAATGAAAATGTTATACGTGTAATATTTTTTTTTTCTTTAAGCTTGCACAAAAAAAGCATGTTTATGTCAAACAAGAACATTGAGAAGACTATTTCAACATTTTCGGTCAAAAATAAATGCAAAAAAAAAACAAATTGAATTGAAAGGCGGCAAATTCAAATGGTAAAAATTTTTTTTATTTATTCATTATTTTTCATCAAATTAATCATAATAAATACAAATGTGTGTGTGTGTAAGTGCAAATAATAATAATCTTTATTGAATTCAATTAAACAATGGCGGACAATAATTCAAATAATTGAAATAGTAATAATAATGATAATAATAAATGAATATAATTGGCTAAAAATGAATTAGAATAATAATAAAAAAAAGAATTCAAATTTTAATTTTTTTAAAAAAATGGAGAATAATAAATTAAACAAACAAGTTAATCTTGTGTAATCGATTGATTTTGATCAATCAATCAATCAATCAATCAATTCAATTCAATTCAATTGAATAATCAATTTTACAATATTTTGAAATGTTTATAAGTTAATTAATATTTATTTATTTATTTATAATGATTATTATCTCTGTTGATTTGTTTGATATTATTTTATTTGAATTTTTTGCTTTATTTATTTTTATTTTTTTGGTTCATTTCATTTATCTTCTTTTTAATTTAAAAATTTTACATTTGTTCAAAATGTTTCTGGTATTTTAAAGGGGGCATGACAATGAATGGGCCATATATATGTGTGTGTGTGTATGTACATGATGCTGTCGATGACAACCGATGTCAATAATTCAGAATTTACAAAGCAAAGAAAAAAAAACGACCAAAACAAATGGTAATACAATGTATAAACATTATTATTATTGATTCAAATCAAATCATTATTATTATTATTCAATGAAATGATGATGTATTTTCGTATAAAATGAATGAATTTTTCGAGCATTAAAAAAAAATTTCTTCAAATGTAAAATTAAATCAAGTGTAAATGAATTATAATAATAATAATAATAATAAATCTATGGTAATTATTTATAATTTGAAATATAAAAAAAAAAAAAATGGAAAACCAATTGTGTGTGTGTGTGTGTGTGTATAGCAAATTCCTATACAAACTAAATCATTGTATTTGTTTTATAACATTATATAAAAATTTTATCTTGTAATTCATTTTGAATGGATTTAAAGTAAAAAAAAAAAGATAAGATAAGAAAAGACAAGAATATCGTTGCAGTTAGTGGTGGTGGTGGTGTTGGTGGTGCTACTATACATGGATTAGCTTGGATTAGCAATTGTTGAATATTTGAAAAATTCGACCAAAATTCACATGATACGACTTGATGTTTGTATTCAGTTGATGATGATACATTCACCAGAACTAATAGAATTCATTTCATTTCAAATATGTTTTCATTATCACTGATGTATTATTCAATGTATTTTTTTCGATTTGAATTTGTTTTTTCATATGAACATGAAGCGCTTGTTTCTATGCATTTTTTCAAATTTTTTTATTGCTTGTTTATGTGTATTATACATTATAATATATTAATTGTGAAATTGTGAATATATATATCTAAATATTATATCAATGTGTACATATAATAACATATATATATTCAATATATTTAACAATATTTTACATTTCAAAAAAAAAAAAAAAAATTTAAAATTATATTCATATTTATTATTATTATTATACATGTCTGTCTGTATATTTATATTCATATTGTGTATTATTTTTTGTTTGTTTGTTTGTTTGTATTGTATATACAAGCAATTAATAATAATAATAATGAATAAATAAGAATATGTTTTATATGAGAGGTTTTTAATATTTTTGTGAATATAAATGTGTATTAATCAGTTTGTGTTTGTTCCGGTTATTTCACAGGCTATTTTTTTCATATTTATTCATTTATTTTTATTTAAAAAGTTCAAACAAACAAACAAACCAACCAACTAAAATATAATGCTTGAAAATTGCAAAAGTGTAGCCAAATAAATATAAATATATGAATCAATAAATATTTATAAATCAATATACAAATTATAATGATGTTTTGCCATTGAAATTTTTTAAATTTTGTTGTTGTTGTTGTTGATTCAATTCAGATTGCTGCTGCTGATGTTGTTGTTGTTGTTCGGTTGCCGATATTGTCGATATCATTGGTATTGGTGTCGGTGTTGTTGTTGTTGTTGTTGCTGTCAATGATGATGATAATCTTCGATGTAATTGTTGCTGTTGCTGCTGCTGTTGATGATTATTATTTTGATGATGATGTTGATGTTGATGATGATCATGATGTTGAAGATCATGATCATGATTATGTGGATATTGTTGTGAATAAGTTCGTTGATGATGATGATGATGATGATGATGGTGGTGGTGGTGTTGGTGTTGATGTTGATTTCGATTTTTATTATTATTTTGTTCATCATCATCATCATCATCATTATCATATGGATTTGTACAGATTGTTGTCGGTGATGTTGTTGATGGACTTAATTGTGTTGTTATATTCGATGTTAGTGATGTAGGATGATGATGATGATGATGATGATATGTTTGCTGTGGCTGTTGTTGTTGATGATGATGATGATGGTGATGATGTACAATTTGATGTTTCAATTGTTGTTGTTGTTTTGATGATTTACCAGTATGTATTATACCAGTAGCTAAATCTTTTGTTGTCACAATTGCAGCTGTTGTTAATTTTTGATAAGATTTTTGTGATGATAACGATGATGATGATGATGATTTTGATGATGAAAATGTATTCAGTTGTTGTTGTTGGTGTTGTTTATGTGAATTAGTTGGTGATGATAAATATTTGCCAACTATTCGATTATCATTATTATTATTATTACTATTATTGATTATTTTCATCGATTTTTTATTGTCTAAATTATTATTATTATTATTATCATTATTTTGTTCATCATTTTTATATTTTTCATATTTATTTTTATTTTTTCTTCTTATACGACGATTATCAACATTATTATTATTATTATTATTATCATCCTTTTTGCCAACATTTCCATCATAATCATTGTCATCGTCTTCGTCTTCGTCGTCATCATCATCATTATCTTCATCATCATCAACATTAATATCATCATTTTTTGTTGTCATCGTTGCTGCCGTTATTGCTGGCCCAAGTACATCGACAGCCGATACACTAACAACAGTGGCAACAGTAGCAACAGCTGCAGCTGCCGTTGCTGAACGTTTACATGTTTCAGTTGCTGAATAAACACGATTATCTTCGGATACGGTCAATTTGACATGTTCTAGTCTCCGAAACAAAAACAAAATGATGATGATATTTGATAAAAATTTATTTTTCAAGTAAATAAATAAATACATGTCAATCGAAGTAAGTATATATATATTTTCAATGGTAGAAGAGAATGAGAGAGATAGAAAAAAAAAGAAGAATACAAAAAAATAAAAATAAAAAAATTGATTTCATTTTTCTCAAAATATCAAAGCAGCAATATGATACCCATTCAACAAAAACAACATCAACAACATCCAACAACAACAACAACAACAACATTCGATGATTGTTTATGAATAAACAAACAAACAAAAACCAAAAAAAAAAACAGAAAAAAAAATTAAGATCAAGATTTCACATGCACAATCAATTTGAATTGAAATAGAAATTGAAATTGTTCATGAAAATATCAACAAAAAATGAATGAATAAATAAATAAATAAATGTAAAACAATGATCAAACGAAAACAAACAAGCAATGTAAAGCAATCGAACGAGCGAGTTAGCGAGCGAGCGAGCGATTAAAACAAACGAATAGACAAATAGATCAAACAAACATAGAAAACAAATATCTTTGGACAAATGAATATCAAACGGAAAAATATTATTATTCTTTTTGTACAATTTTCAAGTACATACACACACAAACACTTATATATTGGGCTGTCCCATAAGTTCTTGCCATTTTTCCAATAATTTTCTACGATAAAACCGGCAAGAACTTATTGGACAACTTAATATATAAATATTATAAAGATGCTTTGCTGCTTTCATGATCATCATCAACATCATCATTAATATTATATCATTTCATAAGGATATTTTATTATTTTAAATATTTTTTTTTTCTTCGACTATCGAATATATTTTTCAATCAGTATAATCAATTAGGCTAGGATTAGCTTTGAAATTTATATATTTATATAAATATAAAACAAAACAAAACATAGAAAAACAATGCAACAGAAAATATAATGGAATATAATGATATATATGGATCATATCGATAATAATAATAATAAGCAAAAAGAATTTTTTAAAATTAACAAACAAAACAATTTTATATTTATAAATATGACAAGTAATACATACAAATAAATAAATAAATAAATAAATGGAAATCAATAATAATTGTTGGAAAATCAAATATAAACAAACAAACGAAAAAATAAAAAAACAAACAAACATTGATGTATATATATTTTTGGTTTAATATATGTAATAATTTTTTGTAAAATTATTATTATTATTATTATTCAAAATTATTGTTGAATTATTTTAAATTTAAATAATTATTATTACCGTGATTAGATGATGTTGTCGGCACACTGGACGATGTTGTTTTCTTATATGTTGCACTGTTCATCGTTAATTTACGAACATTTTTATCCGGATGAAATATGATTATGTATAATTTTGGTGAAAATAGACAAAATAATGCAACATATGCGCTTAATGAAATGGAAACACATAATGTTGTTATTTGTATCTGAAATTATATATTTATTTATTTTTGTAAAAATTATTTATTTATTTATTTATTCATTTATTGATTTCATTAATTCAATTCTTAATTAATGAAATTTTTTTCTTTTTAAATTTTACTTACTTCAAAATTATTACCAGTACCAAAATATATCGGTACAAATGCTAACCAAATAATACATGTAGTGTACATTGTAAAACCAATGAATTTTGATTCATTAAAATTTTCAGGTATTTTTCTTGTTTTTACCGCATACAATGTACATGTTGTTATTAGAAACATATTGTATATTAGACTTAATAAAAAACTTGAATCACGCACACGACATTTAAGTATAACTTCTGAACGTTTACCATCCGGATAATATTTACGAATACCAGGTGGTTCTAATAGAAACCAAACACCAGTTCCGATTACCTTTCGAGAGAAAAAAATAAATAAGATATTGGAAATAATTATTGAAAATTTTCATTTTTCGATATTTAATTATGGAACAAAAAAGAAAACATTTTAATTGAACCATACCTGTATCATGACTAAAAAACCAGTAATAATTACTTGAGATTTTGGACTAATAAAGCTTGGTCTTCGTACGGTTTTCTTTGCGCTATCAAATATTCTTGATATACGATTAGTTTTTGTCAATAATGCAGCATAAATGATGGCAAACCCAAAACCAACCTATTTATTTATTCATTTTTCAAAAAAAAGAAAAGAAAAAAAAAATAAATTACATGATAATTTACATAATCATTTATTTGTTTATTTATTTATTTTATCGATTGATTGATAAAATTGAAAAAAAAACAAAAATATACATACACCAAAACGTTGAATGGCACATGTGATTAATGTTGGTTTAGCAATCAATATAAATGTATTAAGATAACAGAATATAATGCCACCAAGTAATATAAATGATAATTCTCTACCCGATGCTTTAACGATAGGTGTGTCACTATATTTAACAAAAATCATAATAACAAATATTGTTAATATTAGACCAATAATTGCTATTATTATTGGCACTATTGCAAACATTGATGCCCATTTCATATAACGTAATTCTAAATCATAACAACTTTGTTTATCTGGATATGGCCATCGTCCTTCACCACAATCTTGACATAATGATTCATTATAAACAAATTCATATGGTTTACAAGCAGCACAAATCCAACAACAATGATCGCCTTGTTGTACAATTTTTATTTGTCCAACTTTACATGGTTTTGAACAAATTGATTCTGGTACACGAACAATGCCTGTAAATCCATCTAATGTATCATATTGTATATCTTGAAAATTATCATCATCCGATTTAATACTGAATACAAGCTCATCCAATGCTAATTCTAATCCAGCATCACTCCATTGGCCAACTTTTTTATAAACATATTGATTTGTTGAGCGTTGACTATTATTTAATTGAAAATTATAAATATTATAACGGCCAAGACCATCACCATTTTTATCGAAACGTATTTCAGTGCCTGCTAAATCTGTTTAATACAAGCAAAGAAAAGAAAAAGGATGAATAAAAATAAAAAGATTAATATGTATGGTTGTTGTATTAATTGAAAATGTTTTTTTTTTCTTAAATATGTAACAAATTAACAAACCAATGAATGAAACGTTGAGCAGATAATGTTTATAAAATGTTTCACCATCAAGCTCTTTTAATCTAATACAATAACCTTCATCTGATTTACATAAATCAAGCCATGCATTATGTAATGCATATGCAAATGAATAAACAGCATCGACAACAAATTGAACCTTTGATTCTTGTTTATAAGTAATTGTTTCACTATGTGAATGTTGTGAACATAAAGGCACTGATAAGTTCTCGAATGGATCATCACCAAAACGGCAACCATAAGTATCGCGCCAATATTCTTTGAACCAAGGATTTCGTCTATTTAAATTATTCAAAAAAATAGAAAAAGAAAAAGTTTAATTTCGGTGTTTTTATTTTTTTGGAATAAACAAATAAGAAAAAAAATGAATAATTCAACAATTACAACATACTTATTATGTTCAATGGTTAATTTGGCAAAATATTCATCAAATTCTTGTACTTCAGTTGTTGCTAATTCAACTGTGATTGCACCTTCAGCAACTTGTTCAAGACCTAATACTAAATGATTCTCTTTACCCCAACCATCGGATGCGATGAATGTAAAATAATTTGTAAAATTCAATGATTGAGCTGCATTCAATAGACCACGATTGTCTTCGGCACGCAAAAACAATACAACACCGCGTGCATTTGGTTTTGTTCGCAAATTGAATAATATTGATTGAAAATAATTTGCATCAGCATTTTTCGGTACTTTTTCACTGGTAGCAATACAAATTGAACGTTTTTTAGCTTCACGTATGAATGCATTCATACCGGAATCACCATATTGTCCTTCAGATGTGACTAGACTAACATATGACCAATTAAATTTCAATACTAAATCAACTAATACTAATGCTTGATAAGTATCTGGCGGTACGGTACGTGCAAAAAAATCATAACGTGTTTTATCGCTCAATGATGTGCCGGTCGATGCATAGCTGACCTAAAAAAGAAAAATCAGAGAAATCCGTATAGTTTAAATCTTAAAAAAAAAAATTCAAAACACTGAAAAAAGAATAATTACCTGCGGAATTTTAAATAAACGTAATAAATTTGCAACTTGTAATGAAACCTGAAGTCAGGAAAAACAAATAAAATAAAATGAAAAATTGCCATTTAAACACACAGAGAGAAATATATTTATTTTAAAAAATTTGATTAAAATCAACAAACAAAAACAAAAACGAAGAAATACATTTTGTCATTTTATTTTATCTATTTATTTTATTTATTTATTTATTTATTTTTTTCTTGGACAAAACTAACACATATGACAATATATATGAATAAATATGTAAAAATATGAAAATGAATAAATAAATAATTTATGATTAAATGATCAAAGAAAGAGAGAGAAAGCAATGAAAATTTGCAAATCAAATCAAAATAAATTCACCATATATTCCATAAGCAGGAAAAATATTTGCCAAAGACAAAACATTTGAAAATCAAACAAAATCTTTAAAAGAATTTGAATTTGAATTTTTGAAATTTGAAAATTTGAAATTTGAAATGAATAAACAGAAGAAACAACAAACCGAATTCGTAGAGAATTAAATTGAATATATATGAGACTGTTTTTTCTTCTTAAATTCATCAAATTTCTATCGGTCTCTCTCTGAAAAAAAAAAAATTTTTGGTTCCAGATTCCAAAAATGTTTAGCACCAAATGTTGCCAGCCAGCCAGCCAGCCAAAATCAAAAATTCAAAATTCATATTTTTCATATGAAAATTCAAAATTTAAGAAAAATAAGAATATTCTTATATGTTTCTTGTGTATTCAAACATTCAAAAAAAAAAAAGTTTTTCTCATTGAATTTTACTTGATTCATTCAAATTATTTGTTTTTTTAATATTTTTTTGGTGATATTTCCATTCCAAATTTTCATTATTCTTATTCATATTATTTATTTCCATTTTTTTTCAAAGCATAAAAGTTGAATGAATTAATATGAATGGATATGTGGATGTTTCACCGATGTTTAGCCATTTTTTGTATGAATTTTTGCATTGAATTTTTCATTGATTTTTCTAGCAATTTCATTTCATCAATATGTGCCTTGAAATGTGCAGCAGCAGCAGCAGCAAGTGTATGAATAATTTGCGTTTGTTTTGTGCTTTGATTTGTTTCGTTTATTATTTTTGATATTGGTGAATTAAAGACATAATCAAAGAACATTCGGAGATGAACACCGAGCAGCAAAGATGATCACCATACGGCATTTGGGATGATATTTTGTGTGTGTATATCATTTGACAAAACTCTTGAACTTTTCTCCGCCTGACTAAAATCATGAATTAAATCAAAAAAGAAAGAAAATCTCGGAATCTTTGAAATTGAAATTCAAAAAGAAATTGAAAACAAAACAAAACAAAACAAAAAACAAATGTTACATTTCCTGCTTTTTTTTTGAATGGGAAAATATTTTTTTTTTTTAATATCTATGTGAAATTTACAATTCAAAGTCTTTGAAAAAATGAAAATGAAAAAAATTTAAAATATAAATATATTTGAATATATATTAGGTTGTCCCATAAGTTCTTGCTGTTTTTTAAATTTATTTTTCATTCAAAAAACGGCAAGAACTTATGGGACAACCTAATATATTTTCTTTCTCCGTAGCAAAACAAAACGAAAAAAAAGAAAAACCTATTGTCTTGTCTATTATTTTGCCTGCATAAAAAAAACCAAATTTCATTTTTTATGAATATTTTTTTTCCCTTTTAAAAAATTCATATATTCAATTATTATTTTATTATTATTTTTTTTTTTTTTTGAAATAAATGCAAATGTTTCAGGTTAATAGAAATTTTCAAAAAATAAAAAATAATATTTCAAAACTCAACAATTTAATATTACCATTTTGTCCTATTAAATTCTTTATGAGAGAAAAAAATGCATTGAAATTGAACATTGAAATACATTGAAATAATGCATTTTTTTGCTTGCATTTTGCACTTGAAAATATAATCATTGAATTTTAGCATTGTATGTATGTATGGTTTGTTTGTTTGTTTTGTTTTTTTTCATTTGTTTTTCAATTTTTGCTCATCGGTTTGTTGTTGTTGTTGACAAAGTAAAAAAAAACATTCAAAAGAGTCAACCCCAGCACAATATTTCAAAAATTCAGGCGAAATTGGCGCCACTACAAAAGCATTTGTTTTCTTCGTTGTTTTGTTTGATAATAATCGAAAAGTTAATAATTGAAAAGTTTTTAATTATCATTCATTGTTAAATAATCATAATGATAATGATAATTATTGTCATAATGTCAATATAATTAAAGATTTGAAATCATTTTTTTTTTTTTTTTTTCATTCAGGGGAAAAAATTAGGAAAATGAAAATTTATAATTGAAATATTTAAATAATGAATAAATAAATAATGTTATTTATAATTACCTCACTATATGATCCACCAACAACACCGCTGATATGTTTCCAATCATATTTTGGTTTCGGTGTTGAACCATCAATACATTCAAATGCTGATGCTTCAACAGTATTAATTGATGCACGAATAAATTCTAATGATTGATTTAATGCATATGTATCGGAAGAACATGTATCAAGTATTATTGCACCTAATTTAATATTAGCCAATAATGTTGGATCACGATTAATTTTATCGATTGCAAACAACATTGCTTCCAAGCGTTGTATGCCACGATCTTTGTTAATTGGTCCACAATGTGTACTATTTTGTCCTAAATTTTCAAAATATCAAAATTTGTTGATGTCGTTGTTGATTGTTGTTTGTAAATAAATGGAACAAAATGGAAGAAGAAAACAAAACAAAAAACAAATTGATAAATAATTAATACAAGAAAAAAATTTTCAAAAAAATAAAATAAAAAAATTTCAATTCAATTCAATGATCAATTATTTATGTCATTGTACATTGTCATAAATGATAAATAATATTTACGAAAAAAAAAAACAAAATAATAATAATACCAAATAAACAAAACTTGAAAACTTTGAAAAATTGAATTTCAAATAAAATAATAATAATTTCAAAAAAACAAACGTTAATTCATTTTGATGATTGAAAATTTTGAAAAATTTCAAAATTTCAAAATTTCAAATCAAAATAACAAAAGAAAAACGAAGACCATCATCATCATCATCATTATTATCATTATCATCATTATTTACTTCATACATTTCCTTTTTCTTTAAATTTCCTATTTCATTCATTTGATTTGATTTGGATTCAATTCATATTGCAGCAGGATTCAATTCATTGCAATTCAATTCAATTCAATTCAATTCAATTCGGAAAAAAAAAATTCCGATTGTATTGATTTCAAAAAAATTGGAAAATTTTAAAAAATTGAAAAATTCAATTCAATTCAAAATTTCGATCAATTTCTATTCAATATTTTCTATTTTTTCATTTTTTTTTTTTTTTTGAAATTATTTATTATTTATCAATTCTTACAATTTGAAAAAATAAAAATAAAATAAAATAAAATGAAATAATAATAATTCAATTGAATTGCGATCGGTTGACTGGTTGGTTGGTTGGTCATTTTCATAATGAATTGTTTATGAATTTTTTTTTTTTTTTTTTTTTCCCGATAATTTTGATTTTGGCAGAAGAATAGAATAGAAAAAAATCGAAATTGTTTCTTCAATATTTCAATTATTATTATTTCTTCAATTTCATCATTTGTCAAAGCTCGAAAAAAATATTGAGTTGTCCCATAAGTTCTTGCCGGTTATATCGTAGAAAATCATTAGAAAATCGACAAGAACTTATGGGACAACCCAATAATTGTCAATTGATCATTTGAAAAAAAAAATATTAGAAATGAATCTTATCATTAATGTAACAGAAATGAAATGATGATGACAATAGTCGATCAATCAATCGATAATAAATAATTGAAAAAATTTTTGAACAAAAATTTTTTCTTTTTCTTCAAACTTTCACTCAGTTTCAATTCACGAAAAATAATAATAACAATTCAAATAATGACAATCGATCAATCGATCAATTGACAATTGAAAATTTACCCCAAAAAAATTATTGATTGATTGATTGATTGATCGATTTTGGTAGTGAAAGCAAGAAGAAGAAAAATTTCAAATTAAAATTCAAAATTTTTCTCTTTGAACTTATGAACATGAGTAAACGAGGGTAGTAAACGAGACCTGAATCGCAAAAAAAAATCGGAGAAAAACAAATGTTATCAGCATCTTTTTGTGTGTGTGTGTGTGTGAGCTCAAATACTACTGATACTTTTCAATTTTTTCAAAAATCAATTGTAACATCAAATTCAATCCAATGTAACAAACAAAACACTTGAAACACTCGAAATTCAACAGTAGCGAATGGTCATTTTGCGAAATTCAAAAGAGAACAGAATACTGATGATGATCTTTATAATAATAATAATAATACGGGAATATCATGATCATAGTAATAATAATAATAATGATTATTATTATTATATCGTTATAATCATTATGATTACAATGAAACAAAAAAAAAGAACAAGCAGCATTTTTTTACTAGTAAAATTCAATGAAAATATATATATTTGCATTATCAGCATTTTGATTTTAAAACTTTTATCATTATTTTTATTAATATTATTATTATTATTGATATTATTGAATTTTATTGTAAAAGATATATTAGATTGTCCCATAAGTTCTTGCCGTTTTTTAAATGTTTTTTTTTTACTCGAAAATCGGCAAGAACTTATGGGACAGCCCAATATATATATATTTTTTCTTCTCAAATTTTATTTGTAATATAATCTTGATCGCTAACATAATTACAATTCGAAATCGATTTAATGTGAATTGTAATTTTCAATCATTATTCGAGGAAATACATTTTTTCAGCTCTTCTTCAATCAAACAATTCAATTTTGATTGATTGAATTGAATTTGTTGTTGTTTAAAAAAAAAATCTTTGTTAATGAAATTTTCACAAAACGTTGACTTGTTCGTGGTATTTCAATTTTTTTTTTTTTTTTTTTTTTTTTTTTGAAAAATTTCCAAAGGCTATAGATAGCCTTAGATTTTTTCGATTTTTTTCAAAATTTTCGATTCAATGTATAGCTTTAGATTTTCATGAATTTTTTCTTCTGTCGTCGAAATCGTGAATAAATTATATTTTCATTTCGTTTCATTCTTTGAATATCGTATTATGGACAATCTTGTATTCATTGCAAACAATTTCACAGTCATTTCACAATTTCATCGATGCTGGACCCAAGAAAAAAAAAAATACAAATTCAATGAATGAATTTCCTTTGAAAATAATCTGAAATATCATTTAATATTCTATGATATTTCAGATTATTTTTATTTTTATTTTTTTTTTCAATTCTTATTTTCAATGATTCCATACACACACACATACACATACACATAATATTATTTATTTATTTAATCAAATGTATTGATATTTCATTCACATTTTCCCTATTTCTATTTGTTTTATTATTATTATTATTATTTTTACTTATTCTATTGATTTATTTACTTATATTTATTTTTTATTTTGAAAAATTTTCTCATTTTCTTTTCTGGTTTATTTGGTGGGCAATATTGTGCAATAGGCCAAAAGCCAAAATAGACCGAAAGAACTGAACGAATTGAACGAAAAGCTAGTGATGATGAATAAAGACATATTAAACAAAACAAAACAAATGAATGAATGAATAAATAAATAAATAAATAAATAAACAAGCAATACACACACACGCACACACACACATATAAGATAAACATTTACAAATAATGATGGTAAAAAAAATAAGAAAATTAAAAAATAAAATAAAATAAAATGTCATAGATATTGTTGTATGTGTGTGTGTGTGTGCTTGGTGTAATGATACTGTACTGAATTTTATTAGTGTTATTACAACTTTGAAAATTTTTAAAATGTATAACTCTCATGTACAGTATATGTATGACGATTCTTTATTTCAACTTTTAACAAAGCAACCTTTCGTTCAATTGGATTGTCCCAATAAGTTCTTGCTGTTTTTTAGATTGATTTTCATTTGAAAAACGGCAAGAACTTATTGGGACAATCTAATAATTCAAGATTCTTGTGATTTTTTGAATTTTTGAATTTTTCATTTTTTTCAAAAATTCTCACACAATTTTTGTTGTATTGTTTCAATATTTATTTTGATCGATTCAAAAATTTTTTTTACATTCATTCTTTTTGGGCTACTGCCGTATTCGTATTCGTATTAGTATTCGTATTCACATTTCACACACACACAGACACACAAACAAAATTTTAAAAATTTTAAAAATTTTTTATTTGATTTCAAAAAATAATAATCAAAAGAATGTAATCAAAGTAATAATAATACTTGTCTGCAACACATATTGCAATCACACATCCATGAATACTGAATATATTCATACACACAGACACACACAGGGACAAACAATAGGGACAAATGGCGACCACATTTATTCATCGGTTCTTTGGTCCTTTGATTCTTCTTATATTCACATAAATGCAAACAAATGCAAACATTGAATTTGAGAGAAAAACCAAAGAAACCAAAGAAAAAAAATGAAATGAAATGAATTGATCTGAATTTTATTCATATTCATTCGAAAAATAATGAAATATTATTATTATTATTATATTCAATGAATCAATGAATCAATGAAAAGAAAAATATATATTTATCAAAAATGAAACGAAAACAAACGAAAACAAACGAAGAAAAATGAAAACAAATAAATGTCAAATACAAATACAATCATATTCAAATATAAATATATTCAAATATATGTAAATACAGCCATAATAATAATAATTATTATTATTAATGGATGAATGCATAAATGAATAATGAACATATGTATCATAATTTAAACATATGTATTAGGCTGTCCGCAAAGTTTTCCGCCGATTATATCGTAGAAAATCATTGAAAATTCGGCAAAAACTTTTCGGACAACTTAATATTGAAAAAAAATATGTCAAAATAATGTTTTTGAATATATTTCGGGTTGTCCCATAATTTTTTGTCGTTTTTTAAATTTTTTTTTTCATTTAAAAAACAGCAAAAACTTATGGGACAACCTAATATATTTTTTTGGAGAATTTTTAATTTTTTTGTTTGAAAAAAAAATGATGAAAATGGACAGCTTTTAAATATCTCCAAAAACATTAAAACTAACAATTAATAACAGATTATGATTAGAGGCCAATTACATGTATGCCAACTCACGCACAAATTCAACGTACACAAACAATTTAACAAATTTGGCCAATTAAAAAAAATGACATGTGACAATTTTGTCTATTTTTTTTTAATTTTTAATTAATTGATTTCACTAATTTTATCATTGTTTTGGCAATCAATTATCATCATCATCATCATCAAAAATTGAAAATGTAAATCTAATGAATTTTACCTGAACATCCATTGTTTGTTTGGCTTACAATTTCATCAAAGTTTTTTCAACAATTCATGTCAATATCATTGATGTTTTGCTGTTTTTTCTTTTGATTATTTTCAATTATTTGCTCGAATTATTATTATTAACACTCAAATTATTATTATCATCATCATCATTATTACTGTTGTTGAAAATATCATCATTATTTTCTTCTTCTTTTTTTTTGATCATTTTCAAAAGTATTTTACTTTGAAAAGTATTTTTGAAAATGAATTTCATGAATGATTTCGATGATCAATTGTGTGTGAAGCACAACACAACATTGAAAAATAATGTATTTTTTCGGTACAAAAATTTTTGTTTATTCATTTGTTTGGCTAAATGATAATAATAATGATGATGATAATGATGAGAATACTGGTGAATAAAAAAAAAAAAAAATAAAACTAATAATAATCATTAAATGGCCTAAAGCAAATCGAAAAAAAAATTTATCATTATAGTCATTTACAGTATATGGAATATATATATATTTCGAGCATTGTTTCCAAATGCTTTGAAATTTTTTTTTTTTTTTTTGTGTTTTAAAAAGTATTTATTTATTCATTGAATTTTGATGATGATAATCATTTTTTCCAGGTAAAATTCAATAAATGAATGAGAAAATAAATGAAATAAATGAATAAATGAATGAAAATAAATTAACAAAAAGCAAACAATGGCCAGCGAGAATTTTCGATAATGAGAAATATAAAAAAAAAATTTAATAGAAAAATCTATGCAAATATTTATAAACAAACACTCCAAGCAGTACAAACCTCATCAATTCAGAGATAGTGAAAAATATACCTGGAAAACAATTGAAAATTGAAAAAATGAAGTGAAATGAAATAATGGAAAATTAATAGGAAAATAATGAAATAATGAACAAATTCTCGATTCATTCATATTCATTTATTGATTAAAAATTAATTATAAATCATTTATTATTGCTGCTTCTCTTATTTATTCATTTATTTATTTATCATCAATCATCAAAGCAGTGATGCTTTTCTAGGGTAATAATTTTGATGATTATCATCTGATATGATGAAGCTATTGATGATAATAATAATAATAATAATATTAAAAATGATAATGATCATTTTTAATAGGTTGTCCCGTAAGTTTTTGTCGATTTTTCAATGATTTTCTACGATATAATCGGCAAGAACTTATGGGACAACCTAATATATTAATAATAATAATAACAATTTTCAATAATAACAATGTAACAATAGTGTTTTTGAACAATTTTCATTTTTCAAATTTTATTTATTTTTTTCAAATTTTTTTTTTGCATAGATTTAAATATTACATTTCAAAATATTAACATTTTTAATGTATTGTATATGCAATAATAATGATAATATTTTAATGATTTCTATTTTACATTGAAAATACATGGAAAATTTTTGTTTTTTCGTTTTGTTTTCGTTGTTTTTGTTGTTTTTTCATTTCCATTTATTTCATTCAATCTCTGTGTATGGTGTTATCATTGAAAAATGAAAAAAAAAAATTACTTGGTTAAATAATGCACAAATATAAAGTATTCTTAGTACACCACTTACGATGCTTGCTATTGATGATGATACATGATGCGTACATACACACACACACACACACACACACACATATGCACATGTATTCATTTTTTAAAATGAATAATATAACAATAATGAAAATATATGTATTATTAATGGATTTTTTCTTTTTTTTTTTGATTCAAATTTGACCTTTTTGAGATTCGTATAAATAATTCAAATAATTTAAAAAGCAGCAAGAACTTATGGGACAGCCTAATATTTTTGTATATATGCTTTAAGAAATTTAATCTTGAAGAAATTTGTTTTTTTCAGGCCCAAAAAAAAATTTAAACAAAACAAAAATGGCAAAATTAAAGAGCAAATACACACACACAAACACAAAACAAATGAATTACACACACACACAAACACAAACAAACAAAAGCAAAAAAAAAACATCAATTATACATACAAATATTATTAGGTTGTCCCATAAGTTCTTGCCGTTTTTTGAATGATTTTTTCATTTAAAAAATGGCAAAAACTTATGGGACAATCCAAATATATAAACACATAATAGATATTTGTATTTTGTATTTTGTATTTTTTTTCAGTTTTTGAATCCATTATTGTATTGTATTGTTTTATTTTATTTTATTTTTGATTTCATTTTCATTCTTCCTCTCATTTCCATTTCACTATTTCACATTAATTCACTTGTTTCATATTTCAAAATAATGATAATAATAGATAATCATAATGATGATGATGATCTTCAATGATTTGTTTGTATTATTCATTCATAAAATGTTTATTTCATTATTTCTTATATTTCTTTCAATGTTTTTTTTTTGGTAGATTTTCGGGTATTTATCTCTCTCTCTAAAAACATTTTGTTGGGAAATTTTTTTTTTTTTTGAGGGTTATTCATTGGTAAATATTACATACATAGATATCAATTCAATGCTTTCGACAATTGACTGAAAAACCGATGATATTTTAGAAAATGAAATGAATTTCGACATGAAAAAATAAATATTCTTCCACTAAATCTATCATCATTTTATCTAGTTTTGTTTTGAAAATTCAATTCAATTCATTTATTTCTGAAAAAATTTTGATTTTTCAAATTTTGATTTTTTCAAAATGTTTTGTCTCAGTGTTGTTTACAAACAACCAAAGCAGCCCAATAGAAAATATGAACAAATAAATAGATTTAAATTCCGAAAAAATGATTTTTTTTTAAAAATGATGCTGAAATTCATTTCAAAAATTATTCATAGAAATCAAAACATGAAAATAAACATGAAATGAGAGCATTCATATTATCATATCATTATCATCATCATCATCATATCATCATGATAATGATCATTATGATGTGATTCAAATTTCATATTATTCAAAATTTTTTATAGTTTCCCATGAAAAGTCATAAAACAGTGAATAAATCGATTATAATTTTTCTAAGGCCATATTTTTTGAATATTTTTGTAGTTTCAACGCTTTCAACGTTCATTGATTTATTTACAAGGGTGTAGTTGGTTGGTTGTTGTTTGATGTTTGATGTTTATTCAAATTTATCAAAGTGTATGATCGTTGAAATTGATTGATTTTTCAAATGATAATAATATTGAATTGAATTGAATGTGTATGACAATGATTTGACCTAAGACCTTTTTTATTTATTCATATTCAATGATTTGAAATTTTATTCAATATTTGTGTCATCATTTATGCATTAATTTGTATGAAAATCTAAAATAACTTTGAAATAATTTTGAATTTTCATCGAATTTAGCGTGCATTTCTTAATCGATTCATATGTTGTCAATTTATGTGATCAATATATATCACATTAATAAATAACAAATAAAGTAATTTTCACTAATTTTCACTACTAATCATTACTTGATCGGTGAAAGGGATTAATATGTTGTGTTGTCATTTTCATTCAAAATGTATATGTGTTTATTTATTTATTCATTTATTTATTCATTCAAATAAATAAATAAATAAATACACATTTATTTATTCATTATATTTTTCTTTTCTCCATCGTTTTTTTCAGATTCAAAAATACAAGTAATTCAAGCTATATTTCATTTCATTTTATTTGATTCATTTCATTTATGTTGACATAATAATTTGTCAATTTGATTGAAATATTATTTTTTTGTGGTTAGTTTTTCTTATTTTCTTATTTTTATTTTATTTATTTTTTTTTTTTTTTTTTTGGTTTTTCTTTTATTATTATTTGGTTTTGGCATGTTTCATTCATTTAAACATTCATTATTTTCATTTCGATTTTCTATTCATTCATTACCATTTTCAATTTTCATTATCATAACCATTATTATTATTATTATTATTATTATTATTATTATTATTATTTATTCTTATTATTCAATGAATGATGAAGCCAGTTTTGGTGGCTTTGTCTCATTTTTTTTTGCTGTATTTCTTATTCTCATTCATTCATTCATTCATTCATTCATTTATTCATTTATTCATTGAATTTGTACAATGAATGAATATATATTGTATTTGTAGAATAAGAATAAATGAAAAATGAAAATGGTGGATAATAATAATTTTCATTAATTTCTGGTCAATTCAATACTATATTCAATTTCTTCTTTATTTTGTTTCGGTTCTTATTATTTATTCGAATAAATTTGAGTATATAATACACACATACACACACACACACGAACCCATCACATACAAATTCATTTGGAAAATCGAAAATTAATCAAAATTTCTAATAAATTATTATTACATTGTATTATATATATATAATTCTCATAGATATATATATGAAAATGAAATAGGAAAACAACAACAACAATGAATAAAATGAATTGAAATTGAATTGAATCCAAATAAAATAACCTTAACAACAGCAACAATGATGATTACAAATGATAGTAACGGTAATAATAATAATAATAATTATCATAATAATCAATACCAAATAGAAGAAAATACACAAAAACCAAAAGAAAAATTAATTGATATCAAAATGAAATAAATGATTTCGTTTTCGATGATTTTTTTTTTTTTTTTGTTTTGATCTTTTAATACTCTTTTTTTAGATTCATTCAAGAAATAAATGAATGAATAAATGAATGATGAACGAAATAAGAAAATTAATCAATTCAATTAATCTTCAAATTTTTGGTCATATTCAATATTTCTAATAGTTTTTTGAATAATCAAAAAGAAAAAATTTCAATTTTCAATGTATTAGGTTGTCCAATAAGTTCTTGTTGGTTATATCGTAGATAATCATTGCAAAAATCGGCAAGAACTTTTCGGACAATTTAATAGAAAATTATTGACCAAAAAAAAAAGAATGTGAATAAGGAGCTATTTGGGGAAACATTCGGGAATTTATTTGTGATTCTCACACACAAAAACATTCATTCATTCATTCATTTAAATGTCATCACATATTAATCATTAACATCATCATCATCATCATCATGATTATTTGCATTACCATTATTATTCGAAATAATAATGATATCGATCCAAAATGATAATTGCATTATATATATTTCTTAAAATTTTTGAATTTATTCAATTTTTCATCTTTGGTTTTTTGTTTAGTCTAATTTAAATTTTGATTTTTTCGATTTTTTTTAATAATATCTCATATTGATTAAAATTCATTAGATGCAACACAATGATTCCCATTCATTTTGAATGGGCAAAATTTTATATTTACAGAAGCGAAAAAGCAAAAAAAAATATTCGTTTTCAGGGCAAAAAAAAACATATTTTTTTCAATTTCTCCCAATTTGTCAATTGATCCTACCCAATAAGACATTATTATTATTATTATTATCAGGTTGTCCCATAAGTTCTTGCCGTTTTTTAAATTTTTTTCAATCCAAAAAACGACAAGAACTTATGGGACAGCCTAATATTTCTTTACATTTATTTTTATTCTTGTTTTCTTTTCTTTTTTTTTCGTTTCATTATTTGACTTTTATTTGAAATCAATAATAACATAGAAAAGGCAAGGCAAAAAGCAAATATTATTATTTTAAATTTATAAATTTAAATTCATAAATTTAAATTCATATTTCTTATGAAATATAAAATAATTTTGGGAAAATGAAAAACTCAATCTCATTAATTTTTTCGTTCTTCATCATTTGTTTCATATATCATTCGTTGATATTCATTTACATTTTTCGTAAATTACGTCATGATTCATTCAATCAATCGTCAAAAATATATGGAAGAAAAAACAAAATATGAAACTAATATTTATTTTTTATATTCTTAAATATTTATTCATTTCTTTTTATTTTCTTGTAGTTTTTCTAAAGAAATATTGAAATTAACATTATTAACATTTTATAATTTGAATTTTGTTTTTGTTTTTCGTTTGTTTTTTGGATCAAATATGAAAGAAGAAATGATTAGAAAAACAACATGTTTCGACGAGAGAAACAATATATAATATTCAAATGAAATAATATTCAAATGAAATTTCAATTCAATTGCTGAGAAGAATGATGCTGAAAAGAAGAAGAAGAAAAATGAAATAAAAATTCAAATTTACAAGCAAAAATGATGATGAATACAGATGTGCTAATACATCACAGCCATACACACACACAGACACATACACACACACATTCATGCATGCACATACAAATAAATTTATGTGAATATAAAATAAAATAAATAAAAAAATTGTATAAAATAAATAAATAAACAATGAATATAAATAAATAAATATTGGAATGTCCCATAAGTTATTGTCTTTTTTTCCATAGAAAATGATTGGAAATTTGGCAAGAACTTATGGGACAACCTAATAAATAAATTCAAATGTAAAAAAATTGAATTGAATCAAATCAAATCAAATAAAAACAAATAAATGAATAAATGAAAAAATAAATAAATTGAAAATCTAAAAATCAAATCAAAAATTGAATCAATCATTTCTGAAAATCATGAATTTATCATGAATAATTATTCTCGGGCATTCAATCATTTTACCATTTCGTTATACCATTTGGGTATATATATTCACCGGTAATTTGTTTAATTATTATCATCATTTTAATAGCAATACTTTGGTGCCTAACCAGTATTTTGGTACGTATTTTCATACGTATATTCACTAATATTATGGCACCAAAATCTGTATTCCGGGGTTCATTTTTCAAATGGACCCCGGAATATGAAAAAAATACCAGAAAGAGCCAGAAAAAAACAAAGAATTCCATTATATAATCATCATCATTATTAATGTTTGACATATAAAACACATTTTCTGGTGTTTATTCTTCGATGGTCGTTGTTTGTCTTGTATATATTTGCATGTATTTTTCATTCTCTCGATCTCGTTTATTCATTTATTCATTCATTCATTCATTTATTTATTAACTAATTTACTTTGATTCATTTTATTCATTTATTTTCGTATTCATACATTTCCATTTATTTGCCACAATATCTGCATATTTAGGTCGAAAATACCAAGGAAAATTTGGACCATTTTATGTTTTTTTTCTTGTGTATGTGTGTATGTGTGCTCAAAAACAGATTTTCCCCATTATACATTCATGTTTCATGTTTTCATTGTTCATTCATTCATTCAATGTGTAATTGTTCATTTTTATTTGTTCGTAAAATTTTTTTTTTGCATCATTTTCTTTCACCCCTATGAGAAAAGGCAGAGAAATAAGAGACAAAAACATTTCGGGTAATAATAATATTCAATGTTCAGTGTCTTGTATTTCATTATTATTATTAATATTGTAATATACGGTTTATTCGGTCATTTTGAATGAATATATTTTAAGACTATTTTTTTTTCTCATCTCTTGGTCACTCTTGGTTTCTATAGTCTTTTATTTTTCTTCTTCTTCTTGCTCTTCTTCAGCATCAATTCATTGTCATGTTTGGTTTTTGTTTTTTTTTCAATTTTTTGGAAAATTGATTCTTTATTTTTCGATATTTTTCGTCTAGCTTCAAGCATTCTTGTCTTGAAGGTAAATAATAATCGAGTTTAAACAATTTCAAAAATTTTTTTTTTCAACAAAACCCCAAAGTTTTATTTTGAACAAATTTTTTTGTTTACAACATATTATTTGGTCATATTGGCCCAATGTTATTATCAACATTTTCAAAATAATAAAAGATATCTTAGAAAATATTAAGTCGTCCCATAAGTTCTTGCAATTTTTCGAATAAAATAAAATCTAGAAAAAAACGGCAAGAACTTATGGGACAATCTAATATTTTCATTCATTCATTCATTCATTCGGTCGATACGAATGAATGATCATTAATTGTTTTTTTTGTTTTCTTCTTCTTGTCAACAAATAAATTCGAGTTATTGATAATAAAACGAATATCCGGTATATATAGTTTTTTCTAACTTTCCAAGCAAAACCATTTGTTTTTTTTTCATATTATCATCATCATGATCATTATTTCTTTGCTGGTCCATATTATCATACACAGACCAAAGAGAAGAAGAAATAACGAAGACCGAATAATAATGAAAAAAAAACCTTGTCAATGTCTTCGGCCAAACACATGAAAATATATGAAAAACCTTTCATGAACAACATATGAATTATTACATGTATCAATAAATATCGGAGAAAATATTGTGTACACACAGAGGATATACGAGAAAATCCCTGAAATAAAATAAAAAAAAAATATCAAGAAAATGGCCTAAAATTGATAGATTTTCAATTTCAATTTTTTCAATTTTATCTCACCAAAAAGAAAAATGAAAAGAAATTGAACGAAACAACAATAGCCTCAGCTGTACACACACATATACACACACAGACAAATGTCCACCACACACAACTAAACCTGAAAATTTTTCGGAATATCGACGAAAAAAAAAATACCATCATTTTGATATTTTTTCATTCTAAGATTGTCAAGTTTTCAAGATTTATTTTTTTTTTCACTAAGGTAGGTTAGTGACAACATACGAACGAAAATTCAAAAGGAAAATTGAAAATTTCACAGAAAAAAAAATTTTGTCATAAAATGAAAAATTGTCCATTTCGTGTCTCTCTCTCTCTCTCTCTCATGTCATCATCATCATCATCATCACATCAATATTATTTGGAGCAAAATTGAGCGACTAAATAAGCGAAAATGTCAATGAAAAAAATTGGACACAAATTCATTCATTGAATCAAAATGATCATTGATGAAAATTGAATGAAAATGAATTGAATTTTTCATTTTTTTTCCGTATTGATAATATGCATTTATATTCAAATAACAGAAATTTGTTGACAAATTTTTTGTTATTTATCTTGTTCGGTACAACAACATTAGATATTATATTTATATTCATTTCAGAATTCTTCAAGCTTATTGGTCATGTTTATATTTGTTTGTGAATAAATTTTCATTTCAATAATTCAACGGTAATAATAACACCTGTCATCAACATATTTTCATTTTTTAAATATCTTTTTTACCCAAAGAATTATGTGGAAAATGAATCAAAATTTTATTTTTTTAAAATTCTTTGTTTTGTCATTGAAATTATTAGGTTTTTTTTTTTTTTTTTTTTTTTTGGGAGGCAAATCGGTTCAAAATGCAAGCAATATTTTCTTGGAAATATTCATTTCCAACAACGAGAAATGTATTTAAATTATGAAATATTGGATAATAATAATAATCAATTATTGAATTCAATCATTTATTTCTTCTTAAATTGATAATAATAATTATTATTATTATTGTCAAATTATTATTTATTCCATAAATCAATCAATCAATCAATCAATTATTTAGCTCAAATCATTCATTATCAATGAATCAATCAGTGTCTAATGTTTTTTTTTTTCATTTATTTATTTTTCAATTTTCAATATAATTGAAAAATATTAAATTGATCAATTACAATCGATTCGAATTGATTGATACCGACATTTATCGATAAATATATATATATATATAAATGTCGTTCGTTAAAAAAAAAACATTTTGATTAAACAATTTTTCATTTTTTTATTCATTCATTTTTCATTCAAAGCATTGACAATTCATTTATCATTATTTTTTTTTCTTCTCTTTTTATTGTAACATGTAAAATACATTTGAAAATTCGTATATTCGGAAAAATTTCATTCATTCATTTTTTTTTTTTTGAAAAATATTCCAGCAGAGCTGAATTGATTTAAAAATGAATGAATTTATATCGAATTTTTTTTTGTAAGTAAAATTTTGACAATTTTTGAAATAAACTATGAAGAAAAGAAGTGGAAGAAGAATCCTTTATCTTCGGAAAATTTTTTTGAATTTTGGAAAACGAAAAATTTATTTTAAAAATAAAATAAAAAGATGGAAAATCGACTATGAAAATGGTGATGGGAACACGAAATACGGACACGAATTTTACGAAAAATTCCAAGAAATTGTTTGACATTGGTTGAATCCGAAATGAAATGGGAAAAATGCAAAAAAATGAATGTCATTATCTTTATCTTATTTGTTGTTTTCATGTTTATGTGCTTGCATACACACACACACACACACACACACACAGACAAACACATTTGTGTAAGAATATTTTACATCGAAATGTCTTACAAATAAATAAATACAAATATTATACGTGCATTTATACCGATGAAAAATTATAAATTTTTCAATTTTTTTCATATTTTTATATTTCGGAGAAAAAAATTTTTGCAATATTTTCAATGCATTTGTTGTGGTATTATTATATAAAACGATTTGAATTATTATTATTTTCTATTTTATTCATATGTTTATATTCATGTCGAAAAATTCAAGAATTTTTTTGGTAGAATTTTCGGGAAAATTCCTCATATTCATATTAGTCTATGATTTTTGGAAAGAAAAAATGAAATATGAAAAATATTTTTTTCTTTTTCATATTCGATGAGAAAATACACGAAAATATTTGAATTTGAATTTGATTTTTTTCTTGAATAAAATTCAAAAATAAAACTTTAAAATCACAGAAAAAAAATCGGAAAAGTCAATCGGAAACAATATTTCTTATTCGTTATTCTTTATTTATTCATGTTCTTCTTCATCTTCAATTTTACATTCTGATATCTTTAATAATGATTTATCATAAATATAATGTTTTGTTAGTGCATTCATTGCATTCGTGTGTGTGTATGTATACCATTTCAATTTTATGAATTTTTCACTTCATGTTTTTTTTTCTTTATTTCTCATTCTGTTTGTTGACAATGTCATATTATTATTATTGTATTGTATGTGTATGTAAATGGTGGCGAAAAAAAAATTCATATATTTTAATAGTCAAAGCTGTCACAATTCATTTCATTTGTTTTTTTTTTTGTCTAATTTTGTAATCAAAACAAGAATTATACAAGAATCATACAAGAATCAGTGTCTGTGTATGCATGTGTGTGTTTGTCTGTGAAATTGCTTTGTGTGTGAAAAGCTGTGAATATATTAATAGTCGTTAAATATTAACTAAATGTCGTTTGACTAAATAATAAATAAATGTTCACTTGTTTTACATTCATTCATATGTGTTCAATTATTGTTGTAATATTTCATTAAGCTATTTATCATTTTATTTTGATTTTATTTATTTATTTCATTCATTTCATTCAATTCATTCATTTTTATTGTTTCAAATATGATAATATTTAATCATGTTTATATATATTCAAATATATATATTCATTCATTCATTCATATTTATTTTACATTCATATTTCAAATGATTTCAAATGTCAATTGATCAATCTTTTGTTATTTTTTTTCTGGTTTCAGTTTTTTTTATTTAGTTTTCTTTTTCAATTTTAAATGTTTTGATTCGATTAAACAACGATCATCATTGCTTGCTTTCGATCGTTGTTTATTTCGTGATTTAAATTTTCTTTAATAATATTAATAATAATAACGATGATGATGATGAATTTAAGGGTGGCTGTTTTTTGTGTGTGATATTTTTTGATTTGTATCCAAAAATCACCATTCGCTTTCTCTAACTCATTACCATATGTGTGTGTTTTGGTATTTTTTGTGTGTGTGGTTCTAATTTTCTCCATGATACTGGTTTGATGGATTTTCATATGAATTTTATTAGTTTATACAATTTCGGTTCAACTATTTCAGACTATATTTGGGTGTCCAAAAATAAATTTTTGTTTTCTTCTTTTCAGCTTGCTTTTTTTCCTGATCATATAATCATATCATTATCTAATCGTCTAAAATAATAATAATAATAATAATCATATAATGATAATGATAATGATGATTGAACAGGAATATTTTTTTCATATTTTTCCACTCTCTCTTTACACTCTTTCAATGCTTTTTATTTTTTAAAAATGACAAATGTTTTGGCTTTGTTTTTTTTTTTTTTTTTGGTTTCTGATCGGAAACATATATTATAATTTATCATAAAGTTTTTACAGTGATTATTATTATTATTATTATTATTATCATGGAATAATAATAATGGAATTGGAATTATTATTTGGCATGAACAAAAAATAATAATAAAAAAAAGAAAATGACCACAGAAAATTCATTGAATAAATCCATGAAATATTCAATGGATTTTTTTCTCTTTTTTTGAATAAATTATTGAATTTTATTTCAAAAAAACAGTGACAAAAGTAAGACATTCTTGAATTTATTTTTTTCAAAAAACAAAAAATCGCACCCACACATGCATAATCACTGCCAAAAAGCTCTTTATAAGAAATTCATAGAGCCCTATAGGACTCTTTTTTTTTATTTCATGATTCAAATCTAATTGATTCATAGGATACGAATGACAAACAAGCAAAATTATCATCATTCATTCATACCAATGGTGTTTGGTCACTTGGTTTCTTTGGACACTTGGGTCATCAAAATTTTCACTTTTATTCATTTGATTTCATGATCATATTAATTTGACAGAAAATGATTTGATTTTCTCTCTGATTTTTTAATGATCATCAAAATCATCAAAATCATCATTATCACCAAATTCACCAATCTCTACATCATCATTATAAATAATTATGTTTCATATAATTGAAATTATGATGTTTCAAGAATATATATATCAAGATATTTCAAGAGTCAAAATCATTAATTCATAGAATTTTATTTTATTTTTTTTTCGCTGATGTTTGACCATATGAATCAAATAGAAATAGAAATAATAATAACAATCAATAGCACTGAAATACAAGCAACAATATCGCAAATATAAATTGAAAATAATTAGTGGTTACAAGCAGTGTAATAACATAGAAATTATGAAAATAATAATTATCATCATCATCATCATTATTATTATCAGTATGTATGTGCGAACATATCATACAAAATTATAATTTGATTTTCGTATCAAATTTTGTTTTTCTTTTCATATTTTGATTTGTTGTTGTTGTTGTTTCATTGATGATAATGATAATGATGATGATGTTTGATATATTGTGACATTGACAGTGATAAAAATAATAATAATAATTATTATTATTATTATTATGATGTTTATTAAGTGCAAAAATGTTATTATTCATCATCATCATCATCATATAATCATCATCAATGGTAATAAATTTCGTTGGGTTATACACACAAATTGGATCACAAATTTGTTCTTGTGTGTGTGTGTGTGTGTGTGTGTATGTGGATGATGAGTTTACATATGAAATTATGGTGATGAAAAATTATTTCCGATACCAAAATACGATAACACACACACGCATAAATAAAGTAATCAATTCAAATGGTACAAATCATAAAATAATGAGAAATGATGAAGAAAAAACGAAAAAATCGAAATCATATCAGGATGAAAATCAAATCAAATCAAATCAAAATCAAATCAGAATTCGAATTGAAAAAAATGAAAATCGAAAATTGAATAATGAAATGAATCAAAAAATTACATTAATTTCATCATCATCATCATCATATCGAAGAATATATTTATGAATTCAAATGTATTTGTAATTGTATATGTGTTTGCAAACACGGAATGAATGCATTTTATTCAATTTCTATACGATTCCATCATGGCTATACTTTATTTGAATCACTTGCTATACTTCACTTGACACTTGTAGTAAGAGCTTCAATCATTTATTATTTGTTATAATTAAAAACTAAAAAAATAAGTGATCAAAGTCTTGTAAAGTCTTAAGTATTATTGAAATACATAAACGAAAAATGTTTAAAATATTCAAATATTAATAATGGTAAATGAAAAAATAAATGATATGAATCAATTAATTGATATTCAT
This sequence comes from Psoroptes ovis, assembly GCA_002943765.1. Lineage (NCBI taxonomy): Eukaryota > Metazoa > Arthropoda > Arachnida > Sarcoptiformes > Psoroptidae > Psoroptes > Psoroptes ovis. Next base: position 3,653,335 of record PQWQ01000004.1, on the reverse strand, counting down.
GAAAAAAAAATTTGATTCAAATTTGATATATTTTTACATATTTTCACTCGTATACACATTCATTCATTCATTCATTTATTTATTAATTACTTTTTCTCATTACAATTAAACATTTACTGTAACATCACACACTTTAATCGATTCATTCACACACACACATAAATCTTTGACAGTGAAAAAGATTGACACACAAATGGTAAAATATTTGAAATTTGTCGTTTATTTGTGATTATTACTCCTCTCTCTCTCTCTTTATTATCATTACTTTTGGCTCAGTAAAAATATTCAATGAAAGAAATTATACAGGAATTAAAGATGATGTCTATGAGAGAGAGAGAGAAAAAAATGATGATGTAAAAAATTGAAATGATTTGCTTCGAGCAACGAAAAAAAAAGAAAAAAATGAATGAATAAAAACCAATGTTAAGTGTAATATAACATTTATCTTTATCTTGATTTTGATTTTATTTCATTTTTTTTCATGGAGAATGAAATCTGTACAATTTCAGTTTCATTTATATATGTCAATGCATAATAATATTCAAAGAATTTGAATTAAAAGAGGAGAAAATCGTAAAAATACACACGAAAAATTTTAGGAAAATATTTTTTGAAAAGAAAAAAATGAATAAATATCGGTAGAAATATTTAAACATAAATCCATGTACAGAATCGTAGAGAATATAGAAATTCCAAAATGATTTTTATTGATGACATGGAATTCGGTTGCCTGAAATTTACCTTTGACTTAATTTTTTTCTTTGGAATTCATTTGTGAATATGTGAGCAGTGTTGAAATGCTGTGTGTAAAACATGGAATAAAATTTAGCAATGAAATAATTGCATTTTTCTCTTCTCTCGCAGATTCAGACATTTTACATTTTTAAAAGAAGCAGCATTTCATTGAAGATGAACAGAATGAAAATGAAGAGATGAGAGATTGGAAAGCGGGTAAAAAAATTAAATGAAAAAAAAAAATTAATCAAAATGTTTCATGAACCAAGCATAGAGATGGTTCATTCATTCATTCATTTATTCATTCATTCACAGAGAGAACCAAAGTAAAAAAACATGGAATAATCACGAGAAGTAAAAATAAATATGAAATGAAAACAAACATTGTTCAACAAACAAACCTAAACCTGATGTCGTATACAGCGAACGGTTGAACGAAATTTCATTTCAGGGTAAATGAATGAGAGAATAAATTGAATGAAAATAAAAATGAAAATAAATAAATCAGATTTTTTCAAAGCCAAATAACTGACTTTGAATGAATGAATGAACTGAATTTCAGAACTGAATTTCTGAACTGTCTTTCGAGCTTTGTATTTTTCTAAGACATGAATTTTTTCATTTTTTTTTGTCATATCTTTGGGCTCTTTTTTTTTCGTATGAAATTCATTTATTCATTTTCAAAAAAAAAAAAAAAAAAAAAAATTTCATTGTATGCAATTTCATTTGATTTATTTGATTTTGAACACTCTCTCTCATCCCTGCTATTCTTCTATTTCTTAAATCATTTTTTTTTTTTTTTTTTTTTGGTTCGTAATTCAACGAATACACAAGAAGCATTGGAAAAAAAATTTGCAGGCAGGCAACAAATCATATTAATTTCATTTTTCTCAATTTTATTCATTTTTATTCATTTTTTCAAATAAAAATTTCGGATAAATCATTTTTATATATATTAGGTTGTCCCATAAGTTCTTGCCGTTTTTCAAATGAAAAACAATTTAAAAAAACGGCGAGAACTTATGGGACAACCCAGTATTTATTTATTTATTTTTTTAATTCAAATTTTATTTTATTTCATTTTTTTTGAATTGAAAATGAATTCTTTTCTTGCTTTATATGTGTCCGCTAGTTCATTCATTCATTCAGCCAGCCAGCCAGCTTCCTATTTGTTTATTCATTTCATTTCATTCATCTTTTCATTTTTCTTGATTTCATAAAAAAATTAAATTTCAAAAAAAATACCGAAATAAAATTGAAGAAAATTTTGTTCATGTGTTCGAGCTTTTGTTGCATGTAAATTGAATATATATTAGGTTGTCCCATAAGTTTGTGCCGTTTTTTAAATTTTTTTTTCATTTGAAAAACGGCAAGAACTTATGGGACAGCCTAATAGAATATAAACGAAACAGTGAAATCATTTGCTTCCTAAAAATAAAAAACGCTAAACGATCAGAGACCAAAAAAAATAAAAACTGTCAAATCATCAAAATCTAAATCAAGAAAATATTATTATTCATGTGTTTCATGTGTATTATTATTATTCATCCTTGTTGAATAATATAACATAAATAATCAGAAAAAATATTCAAAAAAATTCAAAATTCAAAATGTTTATTCAATTTGGCCAATGTTTGCTGGCCGAATAGAATCAAATCAATGCACACAAATGAGTTCAGTTCAAACATACATGTTTATCAGGTACTTATATTTGAATATATTCAAAAAAAAAAAAAAAATTATTGAGTTGTCCCATAAGTTCTTGCCGCTTTTTGAATAGAAAAAAAAATTTGAAAAAAACAGCAAGAACTTATGGGACAACCTAATATATTCATCAAAATAAATGGGAAATGCACCGAAAATACATTGAATATTCATCATATATCTTTTACATTGATTAATTTATCGTTAATTTCATATAGAAATATGAGTTTTTTGTGTGTCTCAGTCAAATATTAAATCAGAAATCAAAAAAAAAAAAAAATCAAAAATCAAAAATTTTTCAATTGAAATAGACATATATGAATCAATGTAAATGTAAATAAATAAATGTAAATGTAAATGTAAATGTAAATGTAAATGTAAATGTAAATGTAAATGTAAATGTAAATGTAAATATCATTTATGATTGATTTTTCTATCATTTCTTCATCGATTATTATTATATTCAATTATTGTCAATGTCGATTTCTTATTTTTATTTTTTTTTAGTGTTCAATAATCGGTATTCGTTGTTTTAGTGATGGTTGATTGGTTGGCGAAGAAGAAGAATGTGTGTGTGTGTATTTGTGTATTTGTGTGTGTAATATAATTATGTGTCAATGTGTAAATTGAAGAATTGAAGAATCCAAAAATGGAAATCGGATAGAAAAATTCATGAAAAAGTATAAATAAATAAATAAATATATCAAAGAATTATTCGATTGTCCCATAAATTCTTGTCGTTTTTTCTGATGATTTTATACAATAAAACCGGCAAAAACTTATGGGACAGCCTAATAAATTTTTAAAATGTTTTGAATCGATTATTATTATTATTGGATTTATTGGATTTTTTTTTTTTTTGAAAAATTTGATTTTTAAATTCAATTTTCACTGCTGTTTTAAATGTTTGAATGAAATGAGAGAAAATTGAATAAATGGGAGACAAGAAATGGTCATAGACAAACAAATAAACAAACGAGCAAGCATCGACAAAGCCCCGAAATCAAATCGTTCAAATCATTGAAACGTAAACATATGTGAAAATTGTGACATTGTTTAAGACTCATGTAAGAAAACAAAACTCTGATTCTTGCTTGCTTTTTAATGTTTCTGTTCGATCGGTCGGTCGGTCGGTTGTTGTTGTCATTTGTAATTTCAATTTGTTTCTGTTTATGTATTTATTTATTTATTTTTTGAAATCAATTATGTCAAGTTTATTATTGTCATTGTCATTGTTGTTGCTGTTGTTGGTGTTAATTGATCAATTTTAAATTTTTTAAATTTTTAAAAAATGGAAAAAATGAATAAATAAATAAATAAATGAATGAAATATTAATACTTGTAATTACAATCAATTTATCTTGTGTTTGTCAATCGGTATTTCATTTTTCTCAGCTTTAAAATGTTCAGATAATCAAATAATATTAATGTGATGATGATTATAAACGATTGATAAACACACACACTGACACTAAACACACAATCAAATATTAAGTTGCCCAATAAGTTCTTGCCGATTTTCTTATGATTATCTACGATATAATCGGCAAAAAAACTTTTAGGACAATCAAATACATTGAAAAAATAAAAAGAAATGAATGAAATATTGAAATAATAATTGAAACATGATCAATTATTAAGCTGTATGTTTGTGTTTTCACACATTTTATTTTATTTTATTTTTTTTTGGCTTGTTCTTTACTCTTCTATCACTCAATTAGATTCATTATTTGAATCTTATTCATTTTTCAACTTTAAATGTGTGATATATTTTATTTTCTCACTTTTTTTTCTCACTTTTAACCCTTACTTCTTTCGTTTTCTTTTTCTTTGCATAAATTAACTCGAGTATTCAAGTTTGATTCAAATTAATACAAAGATGTGTGTGGATAACAACCAGTGAATTTTTGTCTTTATATTCACTATTCATTGCCTAAGTAGTAATGATGCAAACATCTTTTAACTTTTAGAGTTTTTTTTTCACTCATTATAATTTTGGTTAACAAGAGCTAACCTAATTGAAGAGGTAAAAATTCCAAAAGTCAAAAAAATAAAGACACACACACACACACACAGTGATTTAATTAGCTTATAATTAAGTCTGAAATTTTTTTTGATGAAAACTTTTATTGGTGAAAAAATGTTTAAGAAATTAATATATATATTAGGTTGTCCGAAAAGTTTTTGCCAGGTTACAATCTTAGAAAAAATCATTAAAAATTGACAAGAACTTTTCGGACAACCTCGAATATATTAAATATATATATGTACATTTAGATTCAAAATTTGAATAAATGTTCAATGAAATAGAAAATGGAAACAAACAAACGAAACACAGAAAAAAAACGACAAAAAATCAAATGTAAAACTTTTACTTTTGTACTTTTAATGAATATGATGATGATGATATAATAATAATAACAAACAACATGACATTGTTTGTCTGAAATTGTATGTCGTGTGTGTATGAGAGGTGAAGATCATCATCATTATTATTGTTTAAACTTTGGTTAAATTAATTTTTTGTTTTTCGATATTCATAGAAAATGATGATCATTTCAGTCTGCTTTGAAGCATCAAACGACTTTTGTTTTTTTTGGAAAACAAAAAGAAACAAATCATTGAATACCATTCAATGTATTACAATGTCATTGAATATCATTTTTAAAATTTGATAATTTTCAAATGAATCATACACACACACACACACGCACAGTGAATCAGAAAATTGACTGACAGATTATAGAAAATTTGAATTCATAATTTCAAGTCATATTCAATATTAATATTCACCTTTATTCATTCGTACATTCATTTATTATCATTCAAATTCATTGAAATTCATTGTCATTAATTACACTGAATTCATTAAATCAAAAAACAAAATGAAAAATAAAGATAAGAAGAGGTTATAATCTTTCATTATTCATTATTATTATTATTATTTGTCAAATTAATTGTTCATATTGTTCACATTCTCGAAAAAAAAACATTCATAATAATAATAATATTAGGTTGTCCCATAAGTTCTTGTCGATTATATCGTAGGAAATTATAAGAAAAATGGCAAGAACTTATAGGACAACCTAATAATAATATATCATCAAAGAATAATTTCAAAAATTCTTTCATTACAATAATCATTATTAAATTCTGGCATTTAGATTTTAATTTCTAGGTACAAATTATTATTATTATTTAATTTTATATTCATTTAGAAATATTTTTTATTTTTTTTATCGGGTATATCTGTCAATGTGTTTATGTTTATGTATTTTTATGAGTTTATATGTGTGTGCGTGTGTATGTATGGAGAAAGTATTGTGTTGTCCCATAAGTTCTTGTCGGTTATATCGTAGAAAATCATTACAAAAATCGACAAGAACTTATGGGACAACCTAATATTTAATACTCATATGTTAGGGCGATGATAACGATAAATCATATTCATTCATTCATTTTCATTTTTTTTTCAAAAATATTTGTGTGTTTTCATTTTCATTTTTATAAATATTATTTATTATTTTTCATTTATATGTATGTGTGTGTGTATTTGACAATTATGAAAAGAGAAGAAGAAAATTGAATTTATATTTATATATATATTTTTCTAAAGATATCATAGTATTAATTCATTAATAATAATAATAATAATAATGAAATTCCAGTAAAAAAATTAACAGAACCAAAGCAGTACCAATGTTTATGAGCCTAGAAAAAAATCAACGACAAATATCAATGAATATTGATATATATCACAGTGGTATTAAATTTTAATTTTTATAAGAATCTTTACGAATCTCTTTCTTTGTTTCATTCATTCATTCATTCATTTGTCAATGAATATTTGAAAAATGAATGAAGGAATTTGAAATGTGAGAATTTCGGTGGAATAAAGAAAAACGTGCAGATAGATAATAATACGGCACACAGAGCAGATGAAAAATTTCAAAAAAAAAAAAAAAACAAATAACTCGGTTATTATTCGGGCGAATAATTGAATTTAATTCAATTTTGAATTACGAGAGCAAAATAGCATGCATTATCGTCATCCATTAGCCATTGTTTTGAAGGGTTTTTGCCTTCAACAAGCATTAAAAAGCTGCAGCAGCAGCAGCAGCAGAAATTATTTCATTTTGAATTATTTTTTAATGAAATGATTGATTGATTGATTGATCGATTGATTGACTGTAAATTGATCAATATCAATCAACCATATGTCAAAGCAAACAATTGATATGTTTTAAAGCTTAAAAATTAATATTTATTCATCTATTCATCTCTCTTCGATTATTAATTGAAATGATAAATTATTTATTTTTAAAAATGAAAAAAATAAAATTCAATGTTGTCTTCACTGCAATAAAACACACACCCTTAATACAATACAATTACATGCTAATTATTTTGATGTTTGTTCATTGAATGGCGATTTGTTTTCATTATTATATGATTGTTGTATATCATCAAATAACAATAATCCAAAAGCAATCAAACACTATTTCATTAAATTAATCATTAAATTTCTAATACTTGAAAAATATTTGTTCAATTTAGAAGCGTAGTGTTTAATTCTACTGTCGAAAATTAATTTCTTTAAAAATAAAGGATCGAATACGAAATTCAATTATGAAATGAAAATTCAAATATCAATGAAAACATTGTCAAACTATAACTCAGTTATACAAACTCAAATCCGATAAAAAGTGAAAAGTCGAAAAACATAGAATAAATTTGATGATGATTTAAGGACGTATTAGGGACTATTATTTTCATAATAATCATAATAATAATAATGCTAATAATGACAATAGAAGCCAAACATATGGACATATATATATATATTCGATGAATAACTGTGATGTTGTAATAAATGGAGATTTATGCTTCCTCAAACAAAAAATTGCAGAAAAAAAAAATCTAATCATTCCCTCAACTGATAATAGGGATGATTATAATAATAACAATATTGGGTTGTCCCATAAGTTCTTGCCGTTTTTTAAGAGTTTTTTTATTCAAAAAACCGCAAGAACTTATGGGACAACCTAATAATAAGAGATGATGAATTTTTAGAATTTGTAAAAAATATTTTTCACATTATTATTATAATAAAGCTATGTAATCGTACAAATTATTCTTATTCCATAACCAAATGCATTAAAAATAGTCATTTCTACCATTAGTACTAATGATGATGATGATAATGATGACAATGTTTTGTATAATTCAGCTTTTGAACGAATACGAATAATGACTATTTTCAAATATTAATTATCATCATCATCATTAATATCAGCATCGATAGAGCTAAATGAGCAAATGAATAAATTGATTGGAAAAAATAAATGAAAATTACACATAGAATAACAATTATAATTTTGACCTCTTTTCTCTTGATTTTTACACACGACGAGCTTTTCGAGCTGATAATTGACAGAAAATAATGATTATTTTTCTCACATTTGAATCGTTTGATCAATCGATTGATTGATTGATTGATTGATTTATCAATTGATTAATCTGAGCAATAATTAATGATAAATTTGTTGGTGTGCGAACAAGATTTCGTTTGGTTTCTCATGTGCTCATTGCACTGTTTTATGCAAAGTGATTTATGAAAAATTAATTTTTTTCTTCTTGCTCTTCAATTGTCTTTAATTGAAAAAACACTTTAATTATACTTAAAATAAAAATAAAATCGATGCCTTTTTCATTTTTAAAAATTTCATACGCTTTAAAATTTCCTGGTTTAATGAATTTCTGGGAACAGAAATTGGATTTTTATTTTTCAAAAAAAATCAAAAAGTAGAAAAATTTCAATACATTTTAAAAGGCAATTATTTTCAAAAAAAAAAAACCAAGTCAATTAGCACGATCAATTAGTTTAAAAAAAGGGTTTCAGAAGAAAAAAAATTGTCTGTATTTTATGCTTTTTTTGCCATGTCAAGGGTTTAAATTTTTTGAAATTTTTGAAAAATTATTGAATTTTTTTCCCAGCTCTAACACTGGTGACAAAACAGTCTCAAATCGACAGTTTAATGCTTTAAAAATTATTGAATTTACAAGGAAAAAAATTGCAAAATATGTCTTGAATGATTTTGAATTCAAGTGGCATTCAATTCGGTTTTCAATTCAGCAGCTTCTGGATTTTGAAACGAAACAAAATGAAATACGAATCTTGAAATATTTAAAATATTAGAAAAGAATCAAAGCACTTGAACCTGCCAACAATGATTCATAATTGATTTTGCAATCAATGAAATCAAAAATACATCTAATCCTTTGGTTACTACCAAAGGGGCATAATTTTAAAAATTTAAAAATGACATTTTATTTCTAAATTTTTTTTTTGTTCTTTCAAGGACTATTCAAATCATAATTTATCGATATCATTAATCATGTTAGCTCATTAAATGATAATGTTAATCATTTTGGTTTTATGTTTTTTGCTCTGAATATTTGAATTTTTAAATATTTTAAATAACTTGTTCAATCATTAATATCTATCCACTGAATTTGATCATTAAAAATGAAATTGTTGCATAGAAAAAATGCATTTGAAAATCTTTGAACAAAACAAAAATTTAAATCAATCATTTTCTGATCAATTTAATCAATCAAAAAACATTATTAATTAACAGCAATAAGCAACAAAAAAAAAGGCAGACACAACTGAAAAATTATGATTGGTGACGATTTAATTAAACATTTTTTTCTTTTTTTTTTTTTGAAATAGAAAAACAAATATCATCAATCGTTGCATCAATTGAGACAGTTAATCCATGGATATTGGTTGGAAATGAATGGAGAGAGAGAGAGATACAGAGAAATAGATGAAATAATGATAATTAAAATAATCAAAATAATCAAAATAATCATTAAATCAACCAAAAAAAATTGATTGATTAATCATTTATGTTCTCAAACGTTTTTCTACAAATGTTTACATTGTTTTAATCATCAAAAATCGAAAAAAACTTGATTGAGAAATCATTCGTATGTAAAAAATGTTTGTTTTTACAAGTTTGAATAAAGAGAAAACATAAAATTTTACATAAATTCAAAATGAAATCATCTTCATTTTCGATCTAAATTGATTGAAACATCATCATTATATCGAGACTAATTAATGATGGTATTTGGATTTAAAAGAAAAATTTGGATGAAATCAATCATTTCATTCGATATCGGTAAACGACATTCCATGAGAAGGTTTTTTATTTTATTTTATTTTCATTTTAATTAATGATTTTTTTCAATGAAAATGAAATATTAAATTACATTTTTAAAATATTTTCAAAAACATATTCATTCAACAATTCAATTTTCGTCTATTTAAAGAGCTTGATTGATTTTCAAATTTTAAATGATCAAATTCATTTCGATGCATCTCATCAATCAATCATCTTTCAAACAAATCAATCAATCGATCAATTTGGCTGTTTGATCAATTTGGTTTTCAAAAATTATCATTCATAAAGTGAACGAATTTGGCTAATCACCGGTTTGGCATTATCGGGGTAAGTTTTTCGATGTTTTTTTCGCATGTTTTTCAAATAAATTTATTGCTAATAAATTCGTTTAGAATAGCTTTTGGTTTAACCATTTTCAAAAAAAAAAAAAAAAAAAAAACATTAGAAAATATTTGATTTTATAGAATTATTATTATTATTGCTTAACATTAATCCATAATTTAAACTAATTCAATCGTTTTCAACTCTCTATATGCTTGTTGTCTTTGATCGTCATTCGAAACCAATTATATTGTCATTAATTTTTTTTTTTGATCTTATATAACCAAGATTTAAGTCTTAACCTTGCATTTTTATTTAATTTCTTTCATTAATTTCTTTTCTTTTTTTTTATTACATTTTCTATGACATTTTTTTTATTGGAATTATAATGTGAGATTATATTTCAGTTTTTTTTTCTCGTTTTCATGCTTATTTTCACATTCATAATAATAATAATAATAATAATAATAATGTCATAATAACGATTGTGAATGTAAATAATCATTAAAACGTGTTTATCTTTTCAAGTAGAAATAATAATAATAATAACGATTATGATCGTTAGAATAATTAAAAATTGAATTGCTTTTATTTCGGATATTTCGATATTTCAAATATTAATCTTTTATTTATTATTGTTTTAATATTATAATTTTAATATATATTATTTTAGACATAATTCAGTCTAATTATGAATAATAAAAATAATTAAAAATAGAATCTATTATGAAATATTATATTTCAAATGTTTCACATGCATTGAATTTGCTTCTTAAAAAAAAAATTAAAATCAAAATTCAACAAAAATAAAAATTCTAAATCAAAATCAATAATCATCATCATTGTTGTCGTTGTTGCCATTATATTTCATTATTATTATTATTATTATTCAATGTTGACATTAACATTAATTCCAGCCGTGAGTGTCCTACCTTGGATACATAATTCATATATTTTAAAATAAATATTTTTAAATGAGAATATGTTTTTTTTTTTATAAGAACATATTTCACATTTAATATTTATTTATTTTGATAATACAAAATAAAATAAAAAAGTATTCAAGGTAGTATACCCAGTGCTGGCATTAATGAATAATCATCGAAATTTAATTTCAAAAATTTTTGTGTCCAAAAAATGTAATTGTATAAATTGAATATCATGCTATTTTCATGCAAAAATTGATCAATCACTATTTCTATGTTAAATTTTCAATTACAATTCAATTATTATTATTTTTTTTAAAGACTTTTTTTCAAATCCATCTCGAGAAATTGAAATGCGCGCGAATATCCAATACACAAAACCAAAAAAACAAGGGAAAAAATATCAAATTTAATAGAAATGAAATGAAAAATAATTGAACAATCAATCGATCAATCAATCAATCAATCAAAAGGAATTTGGAATTCAATTTTTTTCTTAAATCTTAAATAGACACACTCGCACACACACATACACAGAGTGTAATCAAATAAAATTTGATAAATTTTGACTTGGATAATAATATTTAATAATCCAATGGACGATGATGAAATGGGAAAAAATTCCAATTACATGAAATTTAAAATTGAATGAAAAATAATTCTTGGATTTCTCGGATTTCTTGGATTTATGTGATCAGCATTTGTCAGTCTCTCTTGGATAAAATGACAGCAAATTAAGCAATGAGTGATGTAAGACTAAATCACTTTGAGAACTTTAGCTGTGTACGAGTCAAATTGATCATAGTTAGGATTTATTTTTTTTCTCACTCATAAAATTGTGAACAAGAATATGATTCAAAATGTGATTTTGATTTTTTGAAAGTTTTTAATTCAAAGAATTTGAAAAAATTCAACATGAAAAAAAAGAATGAATAAACGATTGCACCTACCTTTTTGATGGATTGGAAATAGACCGCCTAACAATATATCACCATGTTCAGTTGCTTTATTATTACACAAAATAAATGTTGGTATCATAATGATTATAATCATAAAATTTAATATCATTAATGATATTGCTGTTTTAATATTATTAACATTTGGTGATAATAATAATAATAATTTTTTTGATGATAATAATGATGATGTTGATGATGTGTATGTTGATGATGATGATGCGGCTAATGCTAGGGTTGTTTGATAATTATCAAATGACCATGAAATTTCATTTCTATCATCATTATCATTATCATTATCATTATTACTATTAACATCACTATTTTCTATTTCATTTTTATCATTATTTTCTTTTTTATTTTCATTATTATTATTATTATCATTATTATTACTATGAATGGCAGCATATGGTTTTGTATTACAATCATTATTATTATTATTATTATCATCATAATTATTATTATTAATATAAAAATAACAAGAACAAAATAAGCGACAACATGTTTGATGATAATTAAAATTATAATTTTGCTGTTGATTTTTTTGCTGTTGATTTTGATGTTGGTAATGTTGATGCTGGTGCTGGTTTTGGCGTTGATATTCGTATTGGTATTGGTATTGGTGTTGGTGTTGGGGTTGTTGTTGTTGATTATCATAATGATCATAATGTATTTTCATTTCATTTTTCATCAAATAATTTTCTTGTTTTTGGCAATGTTTTATTCGATGTTGATGGCGTTGATCATCGTGTTGTTGTTGATGATGGTCACTGCCATTCACAGCAGCAGCAGCAACATTGAAATCATTATTATTTTTATTAATATTTAATGTAGATTTTATTTTATAATAATAAATTAATGATAAATGATTGAAAATTTTCATCATTATCATCATTATAAAATCAACTATGATGGCTAATAATAATAATATTATAATTGTAAATTTGGCAAATTGTTTTTTAATTTGTTTTGATTCCATAATGCTCTATTTTATTTTATTTTATTTTTATTTTTTTGATATTTTCAATTTATTAATTATTATTATTCGTATTTTTTTTTTTTAATATCAAAATCTTGCTTTAAAACTTTTTAGTCGTCTACCGAAAATGAATAATGTTTTGATTGTTTTGTATTCACCACAAAATAATAACCATCATCATCATCATTGCCACCATCATAGTCATACAGTCATACAGTCATAACCATCATCATCATCATTATTATTGTTATTGTTATTATCACTAACGACAACGATGACAACGACATAACTTTGAATTGGTCAAAAAAAAAAAAAAAAAGCAAAAATAAAATGAAATTTGACTTGAATAAAATATATTTAAATCAAGCAAAATTTCAATGTAAAATGCAAACATTTGTAGCAAACATAATTATTAATAATTTCGTTGATGATTTTCAACCTAAAAAATGTGGTGGAAAGAAGAGGAGAAAAATGAAAATTAGTCAAAAATCACACAAACAATTTCAATGTCGAATTCAATGTGTGTGTGTGTGTTTGTCTGTTTGTCTGTTTGTGTGTTGGTTTGGTTTGCTTGCTTGTCTGAACACACATGCATATATTGTTTTGAACATTAATGTATTCTGGTTAAATTGTAAAACAACAAAATGACACCAGCCATCACCGTCATCATCATTCAACATGATGATAAAAAAAAAAAAAAAAAACACTTTATAACCTAAATATTTCAATTCATTTTGAAATTATGCATTTTTGCAAATTCGTTGCCTTATATTCTATTCTTCCACAACCACAGAAACAACCACAGAAATGAAATGAAAGAACAAAACAAAAATCAAATTTCCTGGATTCAATATCAAATTGAAAGTGCAAAATAAAAACAAAACACAGATTTGAAATGAACAACAATCGAATTAATATTACAAAAATATTCATAGAAATCATCAGAAAAAAAACATATGATAATAAATGAAATTCAAATGTCGAACAATTATTCGACATATTTCTACTATTATTGTTTAATTTCATTGATTGATGATAAAAATAAATGTGATTTGAAAATTAAATTAATCGAATCAATTCTAGCCAAATCAAATCAAATCAAGCAATATGAATTGTTATAAAGTATAGAATATTGAGTGAATAATGAATTTCTCATATTTAAATTATCATTGATGATATAACCAGACATGAATGAATATGAATTATGAATATTGAAAACAAAGGCAAAAAATATGTTTAAAAAAAAATATGTCATGAATTATTATGGATTGAATATTGAATATTGATTTGTTTTTTCAAATTTTGTTTCGTTTGTTTGTTAGTTTGTTTGTTTGACATTCAAAAATATACATGATGATTGCATATTTATTGGGAAGAGATTGTAATCATCTCTATTATTCTATGATCGTATTGTTAATATTATTAATATTTTTTTTTTCTTTTGCAATCTTCGATACATTGAAATTGCATTGAATTTTGGATGGAATGAATCAAAAGAATTGAATTGAATTGAATTTGGGAGATAAACTTTTATCAATTTGTATCATTTCATTTCAAGTCAATCACTTTTTGATTTGTTTTCACATTTTCATTTCTTTTTTTTTTCAAGAATTGAATTCATCTCAAATTTTTTTCTCTTTCAATCCGATTCAAATCATTCAATAGCATTTCATTTCATTTCATTTCATCAATATTTATTCGATCATCATCTCGATCATCTTCATCATTTTCAATTGAAAAAATATATACAAGGATCTATATTCTTTGATATGATTTTTTTTCAATCATACGATGCTTTGTTGATACTCAAATGTGAATTCATTCGTGTATTAATATGACAGAAAATATTCAAAATAAAATAAAATGAAAACTTTATTTTCATTAAATTTTGAATATTGAAAAAAATATTGAATTTGATATGATGATAATAACGATGATGATGGAAATGATGATGATAACCATCAATACAATTTGTTGTATACAATACAATACAATCAATTCAATTTGCTATTTTTCACAATTGATTGAATACTTGACAAAGACGAGTAAATCATATAAAATATTATTATTACTTTCGTTGTTGTTGATGATAATAATAATAATAATAATAATAATGTTGATGTTGATATTGATTGCAAGATGTGCTTTGTTGTTGTTGCTGTTATTATTGTACTAAATGGCAAAGAAATAGAAAAGTGAAAACCCAGATGTGACCATCAATCGATGTCAACTTGTTTTTAGTCTAAATATAAATGAATTTCGCTTCATAATTTCATCGCTATTAAATTTGAGATTTGCTCAATTCAAAAAAAAAAAAAAAAAAAATCAAAGCAAAATGGCCATTTATTTGTTTAAAAGAAAAAACATTTGTTTCATGTATACGAAATAAACGAAATTTTAAATGAAAATTTCAAAAATATCAAAATCAATTCAAATTTTCTTCTCGTTCAATATATTTTTCATTATTTTAAAAAGTTTGTCACTTTTTA
Organism: Psoroptes ovis; assembly: GCA_002943765.1. Classification (NCBI taxonomy): domain Eukaryota; kingdom Metazoa; phylum Arthropoda; class Arachnida; order Sarcoptiformes; family Psoroptidae; genus Psoroptes; species Psoroptes ovis. The sequence continues at coordinate 3,638,032 of PQWQ01000004.1, read as the reverse complement.
AAATTTTTTGAAAATATTAGGTTGTCCAAAAAGTTTTTGCCAATTATATTGTACATATTAATGAGAAAATCGGCAAGAACTTATCGGACAACCTATTATTTTGAAATTTGTCAAAAAAATGAAATAATTTCAAGTTTGAAAAAAATTAAAATGACGAGTATTGAAAATTTTCAATTTTCATTCATTCATTCATTTTTCATCGTACATCATGTCGAGTCCAAAATGTGCCGAAAAACAAAACGAAAAAAAAAAACAAATGTCATTGTTTTTTTCGCCCAAGTTTCGATCAGTATTCACCATTCAAAATTCATAATTTTGAATTTTAAAATTTTAAAATTTTTAAAATTTCCAAAATTTTAAATTTCTTCAGTCATTTAGCAGCGAAGAAAATGACCAGCTTGAAAATTCAGAAAAAAAATAATAAATGAAACAAATAATGATTATTTGACATTTGATATTTTCTTGTTTCACAGAAAAAGCATTTACCAAGCAAATCAAAGTGATAAATTTATGATTTCTCTTATTCATTTTCTTCGGTGTTTCAAGAATTTGGATTTGAATAAGTCCCATAAGTTCTTGTCGATTTTCTAATGATTTTTTTTACGATATAACCGGCAAGAACTTATGGGACAACCCGATATAAATGTGCGATTTCGAGGTTCGATCAAAATATTCATTTGGCCTAAAATGAATATTTTGTCAATATTTGCATTTGATTTGTAAAACGAAAGGGGGCGAAAGAGAAAAAAAAGACGAGGAAAAAAAAATCCAATTTCAATTTGAAAAATTATTATTATGCAGATATGAATTTTATTGTAAGAAATATATTATATATTTGATTTATTTTTCATGGTACCCACCATTCAAAATCAAATTATCGGAAACATTTCATTTTGAGAAAAAGAAAAAATTGTTCATCAAACACACACACACACACACATACACAGACAAAGACACACATTTATTTATGTAGAAATGTATGTGGAAATGTGTGCGTGTGTGTACACACATTTTCGTTAAATGTTTCGCATTACCATTCATTTCAATTCATTTTTCTTGTGGTAAGAAAATATAAAGAAAAAATTCAATTTGTAATTATGATTCATGACACGAAAAAAGAAAAATCTTTCAAATTTTCTTTTGTCTTTGTACGTTTTTCTTTGTAAATTTCGTTTTGGAAAGAAAAAATATAAATAAATATTAACCACCAACACCACTATTAACACACTGTTCAGTGTATATAACCGAATAATACTGATTAAATTTTATTATTTTCAATTTGATTTTTCTCCTTTTTGTCTTATTTTTGCTTTTTCATGGAGAACAAAAAAAAAATGAGAAAATTCAGCGTGAAAACAATATTGGAAATTCAAGTGATGAATGAGCGGTGATGAATTGCGGATAAGATTCTATCAAAATTCAATGAGAAATTCATCGTTGAATCTTTCAAATAAGAATTTTCATATGGAAACTAAAGGAAAAAAAGAAAACCCAGCTAAAATAGGCGAGAAAAATCTTTTATTCATTTATTCTATTTTTTTTGCTTTAAAAATTCAATGCTTTTTTCTTATGAAAATAAAAATAAAATCAAATGATATGTACGAAACAACTGTAAGAATTTCATAAAAGAAATTGAATTATTATTTCATACATATGAAATTGAATATGGAATAATAATAAAAAATTTGAAAACAAAACAAATTTTAAGAACAAATGATAGCTTTGAATCATATTGTTTGTTTGTTTGTTCGTTTATTAAATTGGCATTTTTATTAAAAATTTTTTTTACTTTGCCAATTTTAAATTTTTTAGAAAAATTTAAAATTATTTTGAAATTTATACACTTTTACAAACAATATGTTGTTCCTCACTGTGTTCTCTTGTTTATACGTTTATTTATTATTTTTTTATTTTTTTTTATATCACTCGTATCGTATGATGCAATTGAAATTTGGCAACAAGACTTTAAAACCTTATTATTATGAGGATTATTATTATTATTATTATTCATAATCATTATTTCTATATATTTATATTCATAATTTTCAAGTAATAAATATACATTTTTTTTACATTTAATATATGTGATGACTAAAAGTCTAAAATAGTAATAGTTTAAAAATTTAAATGTAAACAAAAACAAGTATAAAAACACGTTCTTCTAAAAATGTCAATTAACATATTTTTTCTTGATTTTACACTGTAAATAATTTTTAAAATTTCAAATAATAAATAAAATTGATTATTAAGTATTACATATATATTATATTTGTTGAAACAAATACAAATACAAATACAAAAAACAAATGAAAAGCAAGCAAATACAAATACCATATGTTCAAATACATTGATCACATGTTTGATATATTTACGGGTAAATAATATGGTTTAGTTCATGTTTTTATTTTTTTGCCATTTGTTTGTTGTTTTTGCACAAACAAACAAACAAAAAACATTCGAATAATGATAATAATAATCATGATCATCATCACAAATCTCATCATTATCATATATTATTGATCTTTAGTCTTAGTTTGTATTAAAATAGAGAGAAGGAAAATAATAATGTAAATTACATCACATTTTATATGTGTTTTGGTATTTTTCTTTGAAGAACAAAATCATTTGTCTTTTTAAATCAATGAATGAATGAATAAATAAATTCAATTTCATTCTTCATTCATTCACATCTTAAACATATATATATTAACGTAAAAAATAAAATTAAATAAAAATCATAAATAGTAAATAACATTGAAAAAACATTATTATAGAGATTATATCTAAAATTACAAAAAAATAAGACAAATTAAACAAGAGTTATGAAATTGATGATGATGATGATGACCATGATCATGATTATGGATAATAGAGTGGCAATGTCTGATGCTGCTGGTGGTGGTGGTCGACGAATTTCAATTTTTTTTGTGTTCATTCTAAGGCTCTTAGAATACAAATTTTCAACTATTTCAATTTTGAAATAATTGAAAAATAAAATAATGATGGTGTTTCATTTCATTGCAACGATTTACAAATGTTACAATATTTGAGATTTGTTTAGCAGTGGAAAAAATAAAACCTTGAAAAAATTGAAATTGAATTTTTTAAAATATTATTTCATTCGCATAGAACAAGGTGGAAAAAAATTGATGCCCAGATAAATCATGGAAAAACTAAATCAAATCAAATTGAATCAAACAAAATTTTTTATTTTGAATTTCAATTGCAATTTTCGTTTATTTCAGTGATTTTTTTTTTATTTTCATTTGAATTAACCAGAAAAACAAATAAACATTTTTTGTTTATTTTGTGTTCATTGATTTATGAGTAAATATAAATGTAAATATAAACGGAGTGAAGCACGAGTGATGAAAATTCCCGATGAAAATAATTTAAAACTTGTTCAAATTCAAATTATTTGAAATTATTTGAAAATTTCACTGAAATAATATGTCAAATGATTGATTCATCATATGCATTAATTATTATGCAATATTTATCAATTTCAATGAATTTGAATATTTTTTTGAATAAAAATCAAAGAATTAGGACATGAATTTCAATTCAAATTCAATATTTTCAATATTTTCTGTCTTGTTTAAACATATAAATCTTTTTTTTCCGAACAAAAACTGAAATAAAAATTGAAAAATTGAATAAAATAAATATTGTGAACATTTGTCTAGACAAGACAAACAAAATAATCATTTTAATTATTACAGGTGAAGATTTGAATTTTCATACAAATTTCAATGACAAAAATGTTTCGCATAAAACATTTTTGATTCATAGAAAATTAATAAAGTAAAAATAATATATGGTCACTTATATGACCAATAGAAATATTATTGAGGTGAATGAATGAATGAAAAAAAAATTGTATTAATTCAATGACCACGATCGTGGAAATTGATTATCATCAATAGATATTTATATATATTTCAAGAAATATTTTCATATTTTTTCAAACAATTGCAAATTTCAATAATAATAAATAAGTTTATACATTTTTCTCTCATTTCAATTCAATTTAATTCAATTCAATTATTCGATTATCTTTCATCTCATTACTATTGTTATTATTGAAATAGGGTATTTCATATAATCATAATAATAATAATATTAGTGATAATAACAATAACGATAATAAAACGATAATCACGTTTCAATTCATTCAATAATCGACAGAGAGGCAATAATAAAAAACACCTTTAAGTTCATTTCTCTTCAACACTAATTTCATTTTTTATTGATTCATTCATTCATTCATATTGATATCAATGATACATTTTCAAAAGTTTTTTTTTTCTTTTGAAATGAAAATAATTCAATTCAATACATATTTTAATAAATTGGATATATCTCGATTCGAGGCACACACACACACATATATATATATATTGTTCACTCTTAAAAATACAATTAAATGAAATTTATTTTAATGAATCATATTTCACCGAGAATATTTTCTTTGAAAAATTATCATTTTTCAAAATAATTTAAGAAAAACATTTTAAGAAAAATATTTGAAATTTACCTGCGTGTATGTATGTGTGTGTGTGTGTGCGTGTGCTATTCAATTCATCTATTCATTAAATTTGAATTTAGAAAAATAGAAACAATCAAAAAAATAAAAGAAAAATAATGCTATCGATCCTTATTTTCAGCTGAGAAATAATAATATTAGGTTGATGAAAAAGTAATCCATCATTTTTATACGAACTTCAAGACTTGATTTAACATACTTAGGATTGTCCGATTTTGATCAAACAAGCACCGATCTGTTTGATGATTTGTGGCCATCATGAAGGTAACTTCATAATAACCCTTTTGTAGAAGCCTGGGCCCCTATTTGTGAAAATCCCCAGGAGTCGATTTTCACAATCGTTCCTAGATTCGAATTTTTCACCATCAAAGAAATTTTGCAATCAGAGTAAAACATGATAAAAGCTTAGTAACAAGTCCGTACTGTATTGTGGATACATCAGAACCTCCGAATCAGGCCCCCTTAATTTCCGGTGAGTCATCAAAGATGCATGTTAGATAGCGATGTCTTGATGAAATGCATCACCTTTCTTGATGGCAGTTTCTGGCCGATCGCTATCTTCAAACGGTCCAGTTATTGATAGTAGAGATCAGAATTGAGCATTTGGACCATATGGGAGCAATCCATATTGAATAATGTCCTTCTAGTCCCACAAAATGCATAGCAGAACCTTAAAAACCGTTAGTCAAGGTTTGACCATCGTAAGTCGCTTAACCACTCTTTGACCTCGATCGTTTTCGCACAGGATTATCGTGTGTGATCCATTTTTGATATCCAGTAACCTTCCGTTTGAGAAATGAGTCCATTTCTCACCGTTTGGCCAAGGCTTCACTTATGGAAATTGGATCAATCATGTTTTTTCAGCTAAACGGTGTGGCACTCAAACATAGAGCTTTTTTCGGATTAAGCTTTGTGAGAATGATTCGAGCTGTTTTATGGTCAATCTTTAGTTCTTGGGCCATGTCATGACTGATAACATACCGGTCTACCTCGATAGGTTCCACGATTCTATCGACATTTTCAACGGTCGGTGGGCCTGACCTTTGACATCGAAAATTTCTGAACAGAATCGACGAAACCAAAATAGCGCATAATGGGCTGATACAGTATCTGACCCATAAACATCATCCACAATTTCAGCCGCGTAGCTTGAGTTTACGGCTTTGTCCAAAAAAAAAATGGAAAATGTACCCAATTTTTTCTTTGATTACTTTCATCTTTGACCCGCTGTATCTCACGACCCAGTAAGCCTAGCAAAAAACAACAAACGAATTTATGTACAGCAAAATATCACCTTTCCAACGAGTCTAATTTCAAAATTGTCAGATGAATACTTTTTGAGATATTCATCACCAAAGTCATATAATGAAAAAAAAATGGATTACTTTTCCATCAACCTAATAATAATAATAGCCGAAAATTAACTGATAGAAGAATGAAGAAGAAAGGTAATAAGAAATGTAATAAGCAGTAATATATGTTTGGAATATTGGTATAAATGTGAAAATAAAATAAAATAAAATGAAAAAAACCATTAACCTAAACATTGATTATAATAATAATGATGGTAATAATGATGATAATAACGATGAGAACGATAATATTTGGTTGTCCTAAAAGTTCTTGCCGATTTTTTAATAATTTTCTACGATATAACCAGCAAGAACTTATGAGACAACCCGATAATAATAATAATAACCATTATTATTATCGTTGATTATCATTTTATTTCTTTTATTCTTTTTTTTTTTTTTTGAGAAAAAATTGAAAGCAAGAAGAATGATGGAAATAAAATTGATAATTTTTTTTTATTTTCATTTTTTATTTTAATTTCATTTTAAAAATATATTTTAGAATAATAATAATAAAATGATATTGGTGAATATTGATACGATATTGTATTGTTGAAAATTTTTGAAATTGTTGAAATTGTGTATTAGATTTTTAAATTCAAGAATTTTTTTCCCCTCTCAAATCAAAAGAAATTTCGAAATGAAAATTGTCAATCAATCAATTTGATGATAGTGAATTTGAACCATGACTACAACGAATTTCAATCAAACCATACGTATTCTTACCAGCCACCAATCAAACCAGCTGAAACCAGAGCCTTGATACATGAAATGTACTCCGAAATAAAACATACAAAGGAAACAGGTGTTACATTTTTTTAAAAAAATTTCTTCAATCATTGCAATCATTATGAGCCCAAAATAAAATAAAAAATCAAAAATCAAAATGACAAAATGCGATCGATTCATCGAAATTAACTGATTGAAATTCAATTTTTTTTGACAATTTTTAAATTGATGATTTATAAATCAAAAAAAATTGGAAATTGAAATTTTGAAAAATAATAAAATCAATTTCAAAACAGAAATTCCATTGAAACAGAATGAGAATCAAATTCTTTTCGTAGAAATAAAAATTGAAATCAAATCGTTTCATTACTTTTCGTATTATTATTATCATTATTACTTCTTCTCTTATTTTCTCCGATACAATTTGTTACATTGTTCAATTATTTTTTACACGAAAAAATCATCGAAACCTATTGGAGAAACAACATGACTTTTTTGATTATTTGAACATCAAACATACAAAATTTACTCAATTTCATTTCAACGTATGTGTTTGTACGGGTGTGTGTGTGTGTATGGCAACAATATCTTGCCAATAACAATTGTTTTTACAATTAAGATGAGAAATTAACTAACATTTGATCAAACATGAAAACATTTCTCGTTTTTTTGAGAAAAATATGTTTTTCTCAAATGGTAACTTTGAAATGGCAATAAAGACAACGGGCAAAAAACATTTTGATGAAAACATTTTGACCAACATCAATTTTTTTTTCACAATTGAAAATTGAATTTCCACACAAGCATAGCAAAGATCCATACAAATACACAAAAGACAATAAAATCAATGGGCAACAGCTGTTAAAAATTGATTGAAGAATTTCATTCCCTTTTTTTTCGATGAGCTAAAAGAAAGTTGATTAAAATTAATTAATTAATTTGAAACTTGGACTTGAAACATTGAAAAACTAAATGAATTTTTGCTTTTTCACTAAAAGTAATTAAAAAATAGAGAGAGAGAGAGAGATAGTGAAAGTCAAAGTGAAAGTCAAAATCAAAGTCAATTGATATTGGTCAAAGTTGGCTTCACTGCAATGAATAATTTACACTTTAATTTTATGAATAATAATAATTTTTTTTTATAAAATAATTTCACAGAAAACATTGCAACACATTTGATGACATTCAAATGTAAAAAATGTAAAAAATTGAAAATTTCAAATTTTACATTTGAAATTCTGGGAAAAATTTTCAAGTCAGCAAAATTTATTGTTTTTGGAAAAATTGAACAAACAAAAATTTGAATTTTACATTGAAATTCAATTGAATTCGCAAGAAGAAAAATTCAATGAAGCACTCTTTCGCGCTTTGTCCAATCATTTCGTTGCTGCAACATCAACTTACGATCGATTGAATTCTATCTCTCTCCTTCTGCAAAATTCGATAATCAATTTGTTTATCGATAAATTGTTTTTCTCATCATATCGCTCTCATTTCTTGCTTCGATTTCTTGCTTCAACACCACCATTATATTATCAACAACAGCAACATATTTACTAACAAAACAATAAACAAAACAAGCAAAACAATCACAAGTAACATATACTCATCGATGATGATCAAATCATCATCCATTGAACATATGAAATGTTGATAATAACAATGTTTGTTCTGTAATCATCATTATTTTTTATTTTTTATTTTCACTCTTCTTCCATAATAAAAGTATATGATTAAAAGTAATTTCATGTCAACTAATAAATTACATTATTTATTTGTTTATTTACTCACTTTCGTTTTTTTTTGACTTGTTTACTGACACAATATTTTTATAATTTCTACGTTCATTTACCACTTTGGATCATTTTCATTTTTGTTCACTTTACATCATCTGATCATCATTTGATCATCACTTAATTCTGCTGCTGTTTAGTTGTAGTTTGTCGAAATTGTGTTTTACATTTGTTCACCGATGAACTTTGTTTCAAAAGTGTTTGTTTTTTCTTTTTTTTTTTTAAAGAGAAACAAAGAAAATGCTCCATGAAAAAACAATGACATACGAATACTACACAAACACACGATGAAATGGCTTGAAGGCCATAAATAGAATGTCGAGGAAAACGACCGAAACATTCCAGGCAGTAAATATTCCAGTATTCAAACGGTTTTTTTAGTAATCAATCAAAGTTTAAAGTTTTTTGATTATGGACAGCTTGAGAAAGTAGGAAAATGAAAACATGGTGAAAATCGATGATCAAATCGATGAAATGAAAAAAAAAGAAAAATACGAAAATCAATATCGAAAAATGGCCCTCTAAAATCGATGAAAAAATGGATAATTTTGATCAATTTTGAATTGGATATCGTGTCGAACCAAAGCATTTTTAAACAGACATTTCACAAATTTCAGATTGTCCCATAAGTTCTTGCCGTTTTTCACATTTTTTTTAATTCAAAAAACGGCAAGAACTTATGGGACAACCTAATAATATGGACACACAAACATCGAATTGAAAAACACATTAATATACTTAGGACTGAATTATATTTGGAATTTTCAATTAAAAAAAATTTTTCTTTACACAATTTTTGTTTGTTTTTCTCTTCGAACAATAAGAATTTCTTCAAAGACATACATACAAGAAACGATAAGACGACAATTTTTCAAAAAAAAAAAAAAAAAAAAAAAATTCAGAATTCATTTGTCTTGAAATGTTGAAAACTTGTACATTTTATTTTTGTTTGTTTTTGTCATAGATTTTTTTTTTAAAATATATTTTCACTTGATTCATTCATTCATTTATTTGTACAATTAATGTTTTTTGAATTCAAACAAAAATTTCATTCATTTCATCTTATTTATTTGGCCAACTATTTGAAATAAAATAAAATAAATAATGAAATTCTTTGAACAAACGAAAAAAATAGAGAAGAAAAATATGAAATCATGAAATTTGAAAAATTTTTTTGTTTGTATTTAGGTTGTCCCATAAGTTCTTGCCGCTTTTTCCGAATTTTTTCCACTCAAGAAACGGCAAGAACTTATGGGACAACCTAATATTTATATTTTTATTTCGAAGAAATAAATAAATACAGAAATATCATAGAATATATCTGTGCTAGACGAATGAATTTTTTTTTTTTTTTTGAATTAATTAATATTTAATTTATACGAATCTTTGTTTGTATTTTTGAGAAAAATTGAATTTTGATTCACATTTGAAAAAATTCACATTTCAACATGAATTCAATTGAAAACATGATTGCCTATGAATGAATAGCTTTGATTACAAAGCTTAGAGCTTATTCATTGATAGAAATTCATTTAGATCATATGAATTTGGCAGACTGATTAAATTATTGATAATAATGGCTGATATATCCGAATTCAAATTATTTGAAAAACAGAGAAAAATTCGAGAAAAAAAATAACCGGATTTGTTCAATGAATTGAATTGAATTCAATGATGATGATGATGATGGAGAGAAAATAATTTTCCAATCATAGAAAATTACAAAATTTTCATATATTTTCAATTCATTTAATTAACGATTTAATAATTTAAAAATTCAATACGATTATAAAAAGAAATATATATAGCGATAATCATAATTCAAAGAAGCAGAAAAAAAAAATCAAATTAATGCTTTGGAATTAATTTTTCAATATTCTTTCTTCATAAATAATATCTAATTTCAATTTTTTTTACGAAATATATTAAATCTTATTTCTAGCTAGGGTTATTATATGAATGAATGAAAAAAATTAATAATAAAGATGCTAAATCATTTCGAATTGATAATAATAATAATTATATAAATTGTAATTATAATCATTGAAAATTAATGAGAAATAATAATTGAATATGATTCAATCAATTTTTTCAAATAATTTAAATAATTTAAATAATTGATTTTTTTTTTCAATTATTTATTCTCTTAATTGATTGAAAATTTGACACAAAATTACCGATATAATTGAAAAACAACAACGGAAAATTGTTATTATAATCAAATTGACGATTAAATTTTATCATTTTCATTATTCATTTCATTATTTTCATATATCATATTCATATTTTATGAAATAAGCCAAAAAAAAAAACAATGTAAAATACAAAATAATGAAAATTCAAAGATGTTTTTTTTTTTGGAAAAAAATAATTATTATTCAATTTGTGTTATATTTTCGATTGTTAAATATGAATGTACAGCTATCAATTTGTATATCAAGAGAAAAAAATAATAAAACAATATTGGCAATCAGGGAAATGGATATTAATGATTATTTAATGGAAGAAAATTTTCGAAATTTTCAGTATGAAAATTTAGAATTTTCATATTTTTCAAAAGAATAAAAAAAAATAAAAATAAAAAAGACAACAAGGATCGAAAAGGATTGAAAATATATCACAAATTATCACAAATAAAGGGTTTGTCGAAATTCATTTTTTGAAAATCGATTGAAAATAAAGAATCAATTTCACATTCATGTTATGGCATTTGGTTTCAAATGAATATACATGATAATAGGAATATCATTGCCATCATCATTATTATTATCATTTTTTTCACCATTTTCTGCTTGTGCAATGAATTCAATTCAATTCAATTTTTTTTTTCAAAATCTTCTACGATTTATTCATGCACAGCAATATGAGATTGTAAAATTTGGTACTGGTGAAACAAGAGAAAAAAAAATTCATAAAATCGTTACAACATATTGTTTTTTCAATTCATTTTTCATTTAAAATTCATTTGATTTCATTTAAAAGAGATTTTTTTTTCGATATTTTTATATGATTGTCATTCTATTTAAAAAAAAAATTACATGTATGTATATAATCGGCTGTCCCATAAGTTTTTGTCGTTTTTTTTTGATTTTTTCCTATTCAAAAAACAGCAAAAACTTATGAGACAACCTGACATATATACATATATGGATATGATTCGTAATGATTTTTTATTTTCCACTATTTTGATTTAGATTGTTGATTATTCAACCGAAAAACACCATCATATACCATATTCCATATACCATGTATTTTGTTCTGTTCTGTTCTGTTTTTTTTTTAAAGATTCAATTTTATCATTATTTTTTATTATTATTTCTTAAATTAAATATAATGTTTTACATGAATAATAATAATCATAATAATGGTAATAATATAAGTAATATAAGTAATAATTGTAATAATATAAAGATTATTTGGAAAATAGAAATACAAAGAAAATTTTTTTCAAAAAAATGAAAATAAAACATGAAATAACAAATGATGAAATCATATATTTTTTCATTTTTTTTTTTCGAAAAATGGATATGAAAACTATGTATCTATCTATCTATCTATTGTATGTGTGTGTGTGTGTGTATTTAAAATTGAAAATGATTCCAATTTTATTATTATTTTTTCATTCTCATAAAACAAATCATTCATCCATATACATTCATTCGTTCATTCATTTGTTCATTCATTCATTCATTTATTCATTTATTCAAAATCTAGAATCATTTTCAAAATTTTCAAATATATAACTTGAATTCAATGTTAAGCATTCATTATTATTATTATTATTATTATTAATTCAATCTTTTTCTTCCATCTTGATTCATGTTTCTTTTTTTCTCATAAGAATTCAATATGAATCTACGAAAATTCAGATTCAAATTCAAATTCATTTTGAATTCTTTCGATTTTTTTCACTGATATTTACGTTGAAATTTTTGTTTTGTTTTGTTTTGTATCAGTTTACTTTGTGATTTTGCTCTAAATTTCTACTGAATTCCTTCGATGTTTTCTTCCAAGACTTTCAATTCTTAATTTTTCACTTTTACGGGTTCCACTCTTTGTGAATACCTTATTTTCAAAGATTCAAATTTTTTCAATTCATTTCAGATACATGAGTACCGGTATTTTAATAGGAATTTTTTTTTTTTTTGCCAAACTTGTTCATCATTGTCATGTTTGAAATCAAAGTTTTTCATTATAATTTTTATTTGAATTTTATATTTATTTTAAACATTTGCTCTCTCTCTCTCTGAAATTCTCGATTTCAATAGAAAATTAAACCTAATAATATAAAATCTATTGACAATAAGAAAAGCGACATTTATGGTTGATATTCTATGTTCTCATTCTAATTTTTTTCAAATAATTGTCTCATAAATATCAGCCATTTGTTTGCTTGGTCATAATATATTCATTGCTGTCCATTTGTTTATTATTATTATTATTATAATTATTATTATAATTATTTGAATATAAATATGTCAAGGATTGTTTGACAAATTCATAAATATGTTTGATTATATTTAATGAAAAAACAAAAATAAATAAAATAAAATAAATACAAATGTGTTCGTTTAGCGCGAAAGTGTTTGTAAAATACAAAACAAATGGACCAAGTAAAAAAAAATAATGACAATAATTACCGTAACAATAATGATGATGATGATCGAAAATTTTATTTACGGTTATTCTTATTATTATTATTATTATTATCATCTCTCACTAACTGTCATTCAAAATCATAATATTAAATATATATACGTGAATCATTTAGAATTTTGAAACATATTTTTTTTACATATATATTTATACGCATATATACACATGAATCATAATCATTCGTTTAGTGTTGTTAAAATTATTTATTAATCATTGTGATCATTATTAATGAATATATAGTGACAACATTTTACATGATTTTATAATCATCTAAATCATCATTATCATAATCATTTAGAATTATTAATTCATTCATATTGCTCGATGCTCGATGTATGAGAGAGAGAGAGAACTGGGAATAATGGGGAAAATATTGAATCATTATGATTTCAACGATTAATAATAATAATAATAATAGTAATAACAATATTTAACACAATGGAATAATCGAAAATTATGAATTATTTCAATATAAAAAAAAAGTGAATAAATTCATTCATATTTTCGATATTTCTCTCTCTTGATTAATCTCATATTTTTAATTGAATGGCAGAACGAAATGATGGAAAAAAAATTAATTAGTTTTTTTTTCAATTATTTCTAGGCAATTATTATTATAATAATTATCGAAATAATGATTATTGCTATTAGCATTGTTTATGTGGTACTGTCATACTGTTAAATACATATTGGTATGTATTTAATTTCAATAAATATGCAGCACTGCTACACATTAAATCAAACAATGACACAACATATTGATATGGAGGAAAAATATGTATGAATTTATTCATATATTTTATTTTATTCGGTTGTCCTAAAAGTTTTTGGCCAATTTTTACATGTTTTTTAATCAGTGAATCGGCGCAAAACTTTTCGGACAGCCCAATATAATTCAAAAAAAAAATTGGAATTAAAAGATGAAACAAAAGAGAAAAAAAATCTATTAACAATGACATTAATTATGTAAAATGATAATGAATAATTAACCAAAAAAAAAAAAAAAAAATTAGGCAGAAAAAAAAGCAAATAATTGAGTGAAACAACAAAAAAAAAATCATGGAAAAATAAATAAATAAATAGTATGAATGAATGAATGAATGACAATGAACAAGCAATTTGATAATTATTATTTGTGAATAAACGTGAAAATTCAAAATTCAATACATGCAAAGCAATTCAAAAGAAAAACGTGTGGTGGAACAATTCAAAATGAAAAAAAATTGATTAAACATAATTGAATGATAATGAATTCGATGAATTCAATGAATGAATGAATGGCTAAAATTTGAAAATGATTTTCCATGTTCATTCATTCATTCATTGTTTTTTTTCTGGTTGCTATTGTTTATTTATTCTATTGTTCATTATCAGCTCTTCAGAAAATAATAATAATAATGATAATGTTCAATTTCATTGTTCATCAATGGAAAATATATATATTCATTTGAATTAATTGATATTAATTAAATAAGTAAAAATTTTAAAATTTGAAATTTTGAATTTTGTTTCGTTTGTTCAAACATTAGTTCTCTGTGTCATAAATTTTCAATGTAAAAATTTTGATCGACCATTTTTGACCATTTTTTTTTTTTTTTTTTGCTGTTTCAAGCGAATTTGATTTTTGATTTTTTTTTTGCTCTGGCAAATCTCACAAGTAAAACAGCAGCAAAAATACAAAACAAAAACAATAATCTGTTCTGCAAAGTGTTTCAAATCAGATGAAAAAAAATTATGAAAATTAATTTCGATAAATACATCGAGAAGAAGAACGAAAAAAAAAAAAAAACATTATCGAAATTGAATATCGATTGATAAATTTGATATTTTTGTTTTTTTTTGGGGTTAAAGTTAGTGCAAATTGAAAAAATGAAATTGAAATGAAATAATCAAAATGAATTGAATAGAAATGTAATATTTTTTCTCTTAATTTTACATTTCATATTTGTCAATTTGAAAATGAAATTTTTGTTTTTTTGTTTGTTGCTTGTTTACTCATGAAAATACTGAATACGAAAACTAAATAATGATTAATTATCACCCACACACACACACACAAAATACAAGTGAAAATTGATATATATATCTGGTTGTCCGGAAAGTTTTTAGCCGGTTATATCGTAGAAAATAATTGAAAAATCGTCAAGAACTTTTCGGACAATCTAATATATATATATGGAAAATGGAAATTCTTAAATTCTTTAATTTATGATTGAAAGAAAATTATGAATTTTCATATCGAATGGCAAAAATGATGAGAGAGAGAAAGAGTGAAAATTTCCAATCACAAAATCAAAATCACAAAACATTGACAAATTGATTTGATTTGATGGAAATATATGAATCGAGTTGAATTTGAATCGATTGAATTGAATCGATTGAATAAAATTTCAAAAACAATCAAAACTGTTTGATGACAATTTAATCATCGAGAAAAAAATAGAAATTTAAATAAATGATATTCACTGATGATGATGATCAATAAATCGATTTCATTCATTTTTTTCAGTTTTTTCTTCTCATTGAAATTAAAAAAAAATCAAAATCCATCGAGAATAATGAATAAGTAATTATGATTATTGGATTGAATGAAAGATTGATTTAAAAGATTGATTTGAAATTGAATATCGAATATTCCAATCGAAGCAAAATTGTCAATGAAGGGGTGAAAATTGTCATAAATCAAAAAATTGACTAATTTTTACAAATTAGAAATTGAAATTTAAATAAAATCGATGATTGAATATGAATCATGGGCTACAAACATGTACAAAAAAAAAAAAACAAAACAGTAAATGCAATCGGATCCGATGTTTAAAATCTAAAGAATTGAATGGTAACAAAAAATGAAACGAGAATAATGATGGCACAACATGGCTTTTCAATAGATTTTTTTTCCATGGAAATTTCTATGCAATTTCTTATTACACAACGAATGCACACAACAAATATGTGCTGTTGTAATTATATATATGTGTGTGTGTGTGTGCATGCATGCATGTGTCAAACTTGTGTGAATTTAGATAAATTCATAATAATTCTTTCATTTCATTTCATCGATTCATTCACAATTCATTTCAAATTTCAAGTTTTTCAGTTTTTAAGTTTTTCAATTTTTGATCTTTAATTTTTTGTTTTGTTTTTTACTAATCTTTTTTTCAACTCTGATCAAAGAACATTGCGTGATACAAGATAGTTAAGATGAAGATATACAGTATTTATTCTTTCAACTTTTGATTCGAAAAATTTTTTATGGAAAAAAAAACATTCATTGATAATGAATAAATGAAACAAATGACACAAATAAATGAAATAAATAAATGAAATTAAAGAAAAATGAAAAAGAATTCCAAATAAATAAAAGTTCATTGTTTTTTTTTTTGAAAACAATTTTTATAAAATTGAAAATTCATTGATTCATTGATTTTATTTATTTATTTTTATTTATTGATGATGAAAAATTCAAAGAAATGATTGAATGATTTACAATTTCTTCATACAATCTCTCAATCAAATGATTTCGGTGCCTCTTAATTTCAAAATTTTACTTTGAATTTTCAATTTCTTTTCAGCAAAGATTTCTACCTGAATTTCTTGAGTTCAAATTCATTGAATATGAATCATGCCATTGAGATGTCATTGGAAAATTCAGGACAAGCAAAAATTGTCAACATTCATTGATAAATCGATCAATCGATTCATTGATTGATTGATTGATCTATATTTATTAATGTTTTTCGAAGAAAAAATTCACGACAATAGTTTTTTTCGCTTCATTTTTCTTCAAATACATACATACTCTCAGCGAAAATGAAAAAATCCATTAAAATTTTTCAAAAAAAATAAGGCACAAATATAATGGTAGATGAACAAGCCTTCAAAAAAAGAAAAAACCATGGAAAACCAGAATTCCTGGAAAATTGCGCTCGTTACCCAATAATGAAATAATTTTCAGAGAATACATGCAAAACATTAGGCTTGAAGCTTTGAATATGAATATATTGTTGTTGTTAACCCTTTCGTTTATTCGTATTTTCGTTTTTTGTTTTATGTTATTGACATTTTCTTCATCATTTTCTTCATCATTTTTTTACATGTTTTTTTTTACATATTTTTTAATTATGAACTTTTATTCATAGAAATGGAGAAAAAAAAATGGAAAAATAAACATGATCATCATTATTACATTTATCATTTTATTATTATCATTATTATTTCGAAAAAAAATAATGATTTATATGTATGTGTAGAGTCATTTCTTTGTGCAAAAAAAAAAAAAATCAAAAATAAAAAACCAGAAACCCAAAAAAAATCATGAAACAAAATACGGAGAAAGAAGAGAAAAACATGAAAATAACCGTAGAAAATAAACCAGAGTTGGTTGAAACAAATTGGTTGAAACAACACAGAAAGAATGAATATATATGGGAAAATGGGAAAAGTTTCCCATATTCCATCATATTGTAAATGATGTTCTTTGATTTCCGTTGAATTTAATGTTATGATAATTATTTCTCAGTGGTTTTTTTTATTTTTATTTTTTTGGTGGGGTTAACCCTTTACTTTGCTTTCGAATTCAAAGTTTTACATACTAAACATGTACATTCAATTTTTTTATTAATAATAATAATAATAATAATGATCATTGTAATAATTTGAATCTGTAACATTCTGAACCCTTTTAAAAATTCTTTTATTTCATGTTTTTTTTTCGTTGCATTCATTCATTCATTTATTCATTTATTCGTTTATTTATTTTTTATTGAGTTGTCCAATAAGTTCTTGACGTTTTTTAGATATTTTTCAATCTCAAAAAGCAGCAAGAACTTATCGGACAATCCAATATATCATATTTACCATCGTATTTCATTCATTCATTCATTCATTATTATTAACCATTATTATTATCATCATCATCATTATTATTATTATGACTAGTATTTTAATGATAAATTTTTATATGAATGTAATAATGGGCAAAAAAATAAAAAAATATGGAAACAAACAAAAAAATGAATTTTTCTTTTTTTAACTTGATGTTCGAATTTCAAATTGAAATTCATTCTGTAAAATAATAGTTTTAATGATAATATTGAGTTGTCCCATAAGTACTTGCTGGTTATATCGTAGAAAATCATTGTGAAATCGGCAAGAACTTATGGGACAATCTAATAATTGTACATTGGATCATCATTGTTATTATATCATTATTATGATTATTACAATTATTTATTTGTTTTCATTCATAAATTTTTATGTAAATCCATTCATTCATTTATTCATTCATTTATTCATTTATTCAAACATTATCATCATCATCATTTAGTGGTATTATCATCATGATTACAATTATTATTATTACGAATATAATCGCATAATCATATTAGAAATTAATTCAGGAATTTATTTTTTAAATTTCTAAAATTGATTCTCATATTTTTTCAATTATTCAATAAGGGTAAAAATTGTTTTTTTGATTTAAATTTGTTTAGAAAAAAAAAACAATTTTCGTACAACAATATTTTATGAAATAATTTCATATTTTTCAAATGTTTCATTCATTTTGTTGTTGAAATAAATACAAAACGATTATACAACAACAACAACACCAACAACAAATAGTGATATTCATATTAAGAAGAACAAATGAATAAATGAATTTCGTGAAATTGTTTCTGAACTATTTGAAATTGTTCATGATATACAAATATTAGGTTGTCTGAAAAGTTCTTGACGATTTTCTTATAATTTTCTACGATATAATCGACAAAAACTTTACGGACAAACCAATACAAACATAACAAAAAGAAAATGTCCACACACAAACACACACACATTCATTATAACTACAAAATTATTATTCGAGTAAAGGTGTTTTTTATATGAACATGAAATATACATTTTTATTCATAGAAACAATATGATTATTATACAATCATTTCATGATCATGATGATAATAATAATGATTATAATCATAATAATAATAATGAGAAGAGAAGAGAAAAAAAAGGTTCAAATGAAACCTCAAATAATGGAAATAATAATAATGACAATAATAATGATTATAATGATGATGGTGATGGTGAAATTGAGAAAATATAAATGATTGTAATGATAATAATAATAATAATAATTTTACGCCCAATGCAATTACAATTGAAAATGTATTTTCTTTTCATTTTTGAATATTTTAATTTTTTTTATTTTTTTGAAATGAAATATTATTATGGAATATTTTAGGTCCTAAGGTTTAAGAAGCCCTGTTTTAGGACTTGAGAATAATTTTGTTCGAAAATTTATTCTCAAATTCAAATTTGAAATTTCAAAATTTATGCATTCGTCGATTCATTCATTCATTGGTCAGATATACACTGGTAAATTTCATTGATCTTTAATAAATCACATTTGTTAAATTTTACATTTTTCACATTTTATTTCTTTACATTCTCTCTTTCTCATAAATCAATTAATCAATTAGATTCTAATTAGAACAGAGCTTCTTAAACTACAGTTTTTTACCCCAAAATTGCATTGAAATTCATTGCAATGCAGTGAAGTTTAAGAAGCCCTGAATTAGAATATTTTCTCTTGGAAAAAAAATGTACATTTCTTAATAAAATAAAAAATTGCTTGGATTCACTCTTTGAATAATTTTGCTTTGAAATTTTAAATCATTGCTTCAAAAATGTATTCATCAATGAACTTGAGCTTAAATTTTTCTTTGATTCTTCAAATTAACTTTGATTTCTTTGATCTCTTTCTTTCACCTCAATTCTATTAGGTTGTCCCATAAGTTCTTGCCGTTTTTTGAATAGAAAAAATTCGGAAAAAAAGGCAAGAACTTTTCGGACAACCTAATATTTAATGAAATAATCTTTGTTTTTCTTTTTTTTTCGTATTATATCTATATCAAAATATTTTATTTTATTTTCGTATTTTACTACTATCAAATATCTTCTCATATATCTTATTATATAAATTTTGTTTTTTTCTTTTGGTTTCATTTTATTCTTTAATTCATTCGAAATTCATTCATTTAATCATTGTTCATTTGTACAGCTTTATTTTTTATTTATTTATTTATTTATTTTGTTTGTTTCTATTTCAATTTAATTCTATTCACAATCACAAATATTTTTTTGTTTCATTTATTTTTTTCACATTCAGACACATTCAAACATATCAGCACTCAGTGTGTGTGTGTGTGTGTGTGTGTGTGTATCAATATAATTGTATGGCAATATCGAAACAAATGTAAAACCAATATATACTCTTAAAATCCTGGAAAAATAAAATAGAAGACTCAATAAAATTTATTTTTTTTGGTTTTTCAACATTTTCAATTTCATTCGGAGCTATTCGATGATGACAACAAACTAACTAAACTAAGCTAAACTTTGGAATAAAAAAATAAATGTTTATTATTGTTTTGTATTCATTTGTTTTGTCGCTCATACATACATATGATGAACAACAACATACAACAACAACATACATCGAAATGCCAATAGCCAAACAAACAAGTAAACATATGATGATGATGATAATAATAACGATGATGATAATAATAATAATAAACTATACGCATCATCGAATATTTTGAATAGTATCATCATCATCATCAACATCAGCAACATCATCATCATCGAAATCGACGACTTTATAATTTTTAGGTCAATTGGACAATAACAAACAAACAAACAAACAGCAGTCAACCGATGATGTAGGGAACCAAAATGAAGGACCATGGACCAAGAAATAGCCAGAATAATAATAATGAAAAAAAACTTGAAAATAAAACCCAAATGTAAAAATCGAAGAAACATACACAGCAAAAATATATTTGTGATGATATCGATGATGATGATGATGATGTTAAATCGAAAATATCATTGAAAATATCATTGAAAATACCAATGAAAATAATGAATAAGTAGAATAAAATACGATAAAATACGATTAAATAAAATAAAATAAAACTAAATGAAAATAAATAAATAAACTATTGATGGATATTGTTTGTTGCCATTGACAATGTTGTCTCTATATATATAGATATGATTGAAGCTTGACTTATTTCAAAAAACAAAAAAACAAAAAACTTGAGTAAATGAAAAAACAAATTTCAAGAAATAATAATAATGATAATAATGATGATGATAATAATAATATGGGAAAATAACATTGATAAAATATTAAAATTAATGATTATTATTATTATTATTATCATATTATAAATATTATAAATAAATTCATAGATAAATCGAAACAAATGCAATGAAAATCTACGGGAAAAAGTTGAAAATAATATTGGAATTTTTTATTTTGAATATTAATCTTTTAAATCAATTTTTAATTATTTTTTGATTTTGAAGAATTAAATTCAAAACGAAAGAAATATGAGAAAGAAATATGCAAAGAATTAATAATAAAAGATTTCATCAGTAAATCGGAAAATTTCAAAGCTTATTCGAACTGAAATAAGATTGATTGATAAATAATTGATATATTAGGTTGGGGAAAAAGTCATCCATTATTTTTATACGAATTTTAAGACTTAATTTAATATACTTAGGATTGTCCGATTTTTATCAAACAAACACCGATCTGTTCGATGATTTGTGGTCAATTTGAAAGTAATTTCATAATGACCCTATCATAGAAGTCTGGGTCCCTATGTGTAAAAAAACTCAAGGGTCGATTTTCACAATCGTCCCTAGATTCGAATTTTTCACCATCAAAGAAATTTTGCAATCAGAGTAAAACATGATAAACGCTTAGTGACAAGTCCGGACTAAATTAAGGATACATGAGAACTTCCCAATCAGGCCCCCTAAATTTCCTGCAAGTCATCAAAGATGCATGTTAGATAGCGATGTCTTGGTGGGATGCAAGACCTTTCTTGCTGGCCGTTTCTACTTAATCGCTATCGTCAAACGGTCCAGTTATTGATAGTAGAGATCAGAATTGAGCATTTGGACCATATGGGAGCAATTCATATTGAATAATGCCCTTCTAGTCCCATAAAATGCATAGCAGAACCCTCAAAACCGTTAGTCAAGGTTTGGCCACCGTTTAAGGTGCTTAACCACTCTTTGACCTCGATCGTTTTCGCACAGGATTATCGTGTGTGATCCATTTCTGATATCCAGTAATCATCCGTTCAAGAAATGGGTCCATTTCATTCCGTTTGGCCAAGGCTTCACATATGGAAATTCGATCAATCATGTTTTTTTCAGCTAAACGGTGTGGCACCCAAACATAGAGCTTTTTTCGGATTCAGCTTTGTGAAAATGGTTGGAAACTGTTTTATGGTCAATCTTCAGTTCCTGGGCCATGTCATGACTGATAACATGCCGGTCTACTTCGATCGGTTCTACGATTCTATCGACATTTTCAAGGGTCGATCGGCCTGACCTTTGACATCGAAAATTTCTGAACAGAATCGACGAAACCAAAATAGCGCATAATGGGCTGATACAGTATCTGACCCATAAACATGATCCACAATTTCAGCCGCCTAGCTTGCGTTCACGGCTTTGTCCAAGAAAAAATGTAAAATGTACCCAATTTTTTCTTTGATTACTTTCATCTTTGACTCGCTGTATCTCACGACCTAGTGGACCTAGCAAAAAACAACAAACGAATTTTTGTACAGCAAGATATCACCTTTCCAACGAGCCTAATTTCAAAATTTTCAGATGGATACTTTTTGAGATATTCATCATCAAAGCCATCTACTAAAAAAATAATGGATGACTTTTTCCCCAACCTAATATAATCATCATCATATTATGATCATTGAAAACTTATTAATCAGACTACAACAACAACGCTAAATGATTTGAACAAATTATTTGGAAATCTAAACAATGAACAAAGCAATGTATTTGATGTACAATTTGCAGTGTTGTACACATCAACCAAATACAGTAATATTACAATACAATGAGCACAAACAAGCATTCGAATGAAAATTTTGAAAATAAATTTCAAAAAAAAAATTAATATTCCAGACTAAACAAATGGGTCATACAATAACAAAATAATGATATTTTGTTTCTCTGATTTTTGTTTTGTTTTGTTTTTAAAATTCCCACAATGGGAATTATCGCAAAACTGGTTCTGGTACTGGGTCTTCGCTGCTGCTGCTGTCGCTGTTGTAAAATATCCATAATTCATCTTGAATAATTTACTTTTTTCATTGGTGTAAGAGTTATGTCTTTATTTTTGAATTTTTTTTTTGAATTTTTTTTTCGTAGTTTTTGTTTACTTCGTTAATTTTTCTTTTATTGATCAAACAACAATTTTGTCTGTCATTTCTCTGAATGGAGCTTCACTCTATGTGAAGAATCATAATTTCATCTTTGATTTTATTTTTTCTTAAGTTTTTCATAGAAGAAATATTAATTTAAGATGAGGAAAAATTTTGTTTTTCTACGCTTCAAAAAATCAAATATTTTTCTTTTCTTCTTCTCGCGTGTATATCTTAAATATGACATGAAAATGTACGAAAATTTTTCATTGTTTCATTGAATTTTAATTTTTCATTTTAAGAATATTTATTTCTTTTTATTTATTATTTCTCAGTAAGAAGCCAGAAAAAACAAAAAATTCAAGTTTTTTAAATAATTTCAAAGAAAAGAAATGAATGAATGAATGAATGAGGAAAGAAAATATTTTTTTCGGGCAACAAAAAAAATGAAAAAAAAAATCGATGAAATCATTAAAAATCATTGGAAATCATCATTTGAAAAAAATCATTGGAAAAACTTTCAAAGAATTTTCATCATCGACGAGAAACAATCAACCAAAATTGTTTTTAAAAAATAATATTTATGAAAATCATTTCACCGAGAATAGTTTTCTGAAGAAGAAGAAGAAGAAATTCAAAAATTATTGTCTCGAAAATTATTGATGAATGAATGAATCAAAAAAAATGGAGAAAATTTAATGAAAATTTTTGTTTAAACCAAAAAAAAATATAAAAAATTTGATCTTCATTGAACCCATTCATTTCATCGATTGATATGATATCAATTCGATATCGAACTGAAAAGGATTGGTGATTATCGATATAATTCTTGGGATTTGTTTGCTTTTTGCAAATTTTCCACGATTCTTCTATGGTTCCATGATTTTCACCATGATCATGATTCAATGATTTTTTTTTTGGTTCAAACAAAAATAATCGATATAATGATTTTTAGCAGCGAAACAAAAAAAAAATATTGTCGAATATCATTATTATTATTATTATTATTATAAATATTCGATCATTAAAGCAATCATCATCATCATCATCATTATAATCATAATAACTGTTTAAATTATAATAATGTAATATCATTATAATCGTTTCAAAGTTTAATAATCTTTCATTTTTTTTTTTGTTTTCGGCAGTATTATTATAAATATAAGTTATAACTCTTTCGTTACACACATACATACACACACACACACACACACACACACACACACACACACATAGTTTTATTTTTAATAATTTTTTATTTATTTTTCCATTTATTCATTTATTTATTCATTCATTCATTCATTTCTATTTCGACGCATATTTTACATCATTTTCATCGATTTCGATTCATTAAAATTGAAATCACTGAAAGACATAAAAGATAAAAGTGCGGGAAGGAGAGAGAGAGGTGAAAACGAAGAGAGGTTTTAGCCCCTTAAAAACTCGAAATGATTGCTTGCAATTCACCGATTCAATTCGGTTATATATTTATGCTCGTTCAAATATTTCCCGAATGCTACGAGCTATAATTGTATGAAAACTGACAATTTGCGTATCGAATAAAATGAATGATAATGATATTTATATGGAATAGAAAATTGCTTAAAACACCATATAAAAAAAAATCAAAGTAAAAATAATATTTGAACCAGAAACAAAAATATATATTTGGTGCATTGCTTTATCGTCATCATCGTTATTAGATGATTATTAATAATAAAAGTTACTGGTGTTTAATGTTGGTTTTTTTTTCTCTTTTAGGTTCTGATCCTTGTGCTATTGGTGTTTGGGTGCACAAGAATTATTTTTCGGTTATTTGTTTCTGGTTTTTTTATTTATTTGAAATTATTTAACCGTAAATATCCGGCATTTTTGCTTTTGTTTTGTTCGTTGTTCTTTTTTTTTTTTTTTGATTTGTTTCAAAGCATCAATTTTGACTTTCGAATCTCTGCTGAATCTAAATCTCTCTCTATTTTTACGAGGTAACCTTTTACAGCTTTGTTTTTCTATTTGAAGTATCAAAAAAACATTTTTAAAAAAACATTTCTGGTAATATTTCCGACCAACAAACACCAAAGAAAAAAAAACCATCTGCTACCCTTGAACAGGGTGTTTTTTGTGTTTGATATTATGAAAAAAACAAGGGACAAATCTTTGCAAGAAGCGAACATGAAAAGCTAGGAAATAATTTTTTTTAAATCATTAAAAAATGGGCAAAATTTTCTCGAAACAATTCAAGAATTTGCTTGATTGAATCATTATGATTATTGTTATCATCATCATCATCAGTATTATTTTCATTATAATTATTATCATCATTTGATACGATTTATAGATTGCATTTAATTGCAATATTTTATTAGAAATGTTTGTTTAAGTTTATTTTTCAGATTTTCTTTTCTTTTTTTAATGAAAAACAATGGTATAACTTAAGATTTTAAATTTCTTTCAATTTTCAATTTCTCTTCAATATTTCAATTACATTTCATATTTCAAATTTTTTTCCAATCAAATCAATGTTTTATTTTGATTCATTCATTTTTTCATTTATTAATCATTCAATATTTGTATTGGAATTATATGTCAGTATCAAACTACGAAAACGAAGAATTTAGAAAAAAAAGAAAGAATTTAATGATTCAATTTCAAATTTTGTTTCGAAATTGAAATTTTATCATTTTTTTCAGTATTTTTTCAGGTTTCAATTTTTTTCTCTTCTCTCTCGGTTATTTGTTTTAAGATTTGTTTCAATATATATCTTATATATTTTATGATTTTTCAATCATTTAAGGATTATTTTTTTTTTATTTATTTGAGCAGTGATTGACCAATAATCATTTTTTTTCAATGTTTAAAAAGGTTGAAATTAGAATCGTGAATCAGCATGGAAGACGAGCAACCTTAAAGATTTCAAATAATAACATTTCAAATGTACGATTCATTCAATACATACAGACATATCATCATTCATTCGTTAATTTATTTTGTATTTGAATTTCATTGGTTTTTTGTCTGATCTCGTTTCAAGATATAATGATGAATATGAAAAAATGTAAATATTTGTAAAAATAATAAGAAATGGAAAAAAATGATGAAATACGATAAAGTAATCGTTGTATTTATTATTACCTCATGATCATGAATCTCAAATTTTTGAAATTCAAAAAATTAAATTTTCAAAAACTCAATTTCAAACCCTTTTGCTTTTTTGCTCTCATCAATAGAAATTCAATTATAATATTGGGTTGTCCCATAAGTTCTTACCGTTTTTTGAATGAAACAAACATTTGAAAAACGGCAAGAACTTATGGGACAAGCTGATAAGAAAAACCCTTTTTGAAAAAAAATGAGATAACTTGAAATAGAGATAATTTCATTTCGATATCATTCAAATAAATCAAAGCATCTTTCAATTTGAATTGGTTCGGTAGAAATTTTCTTCGAATTTAAAATTGAATTTTGAAGAAATTTCATTGAAATTCCAATGACAAATTTAAAATTTTGTTTATTTATTTTTTTTGTTTTTCAAAAAAGCAATAAAGAAATTGTGAAATTCAAAAAATATCTACTCACATTTTTATCTTCATTTTATCTTCTTCAAAATTTCATTTTCATTTTTTCGTTTCTTCGTGTTTGACTACGGGAACTCGTTTTTGTATTTTTAAAAATTCAAAATTTTAAATTCATCACCGTTGTTTTCACTTATGAAAAACAACAAATTATTCAATGATCAATTGAACAAGTATTTCAATGGTAGAAATTATATATTTTCAAATGTTTTCAAAAGTTTAAGTATTTGAAATTCATTTGTTTTCTTTGAAAAATTTTAAGACATTTGTTCGTTTTATTGTTCGAATATATATCGATGAATTCTGATGTAAAATTCTTGACTTTCATGTGCAGAAGAAAATTTTCTTGTTTCACAAATTCACCGGATAATTTTTTGAAATCAAAGATGAATAATTGAAATTTTGAATTTAAACAAAAGCAAATAATTACAGAAAGACAATCATATTTGCCATACAATCATATCATAGAAAATCATTGTATTTTATGTATGGTTTTCACTGTGAAAAAAACAAAAATTTGTCACATTTTGATATATCAATTGATTTAAATGAATTTTAAAAAATTTACTGGAGTTTTTATATGGAAAAATTGTGGGAAAAAAATTGAAATTTTTTGCAAATTACCCGATGAATCAATCATTGAATGAATGAATGATGTTTGACACGAAATAAATTTTTCAAATATTCATGTTTAAAACATTTAATTTAATTTTTTTTTAATTTTCAATGTTTTTAAAAACTAATTGTCAATTTACAAGACTTGTTTATCAAACATTTGCTTATTTGCGCAAACAAACACATCGGAAATTTCCCGGCCATTCAAAGTCAATGTTTGTGAATGATGAATGGTGATTTTCAAATGTTTCAATTTCAAATTTCATATGTGTCTTTACATACATGCCAAATACAAAATAACCAAAGAATGAATAAGTGAAGAAATTGAATCATTTTTTTCGAGCATTTTTATATTTTCGAAAATTACATAATATTTATATGTACAAAGACCTTTTTATACCGATCTTTTTTTCGATTTTCGTGTGTGTGTGTGTTTTTTTTTTAAATTCCATGTCTTTAGATTTGGTTTATTTTTTATTTTTTTCAAATGAAACCAGAAAAAACCATGCATACAACATACGAATTGAATGCGATTGATTTATTTGTACATAAAATTCATACAATACTCATACAATACACATGCACAAAACGACAGTGAACAGACAGAAAATACTGGCTATCATTAAACCAAAGCCTTAGACCAAATAGGAATCAGAATAAAATATAATACGAATATATTCCCGTTACTTTATTGTATCTCAAAGTAATATATATATATACGATTCTAATATAGAAGCCATAAAGAATCTAGGAGGAAAATATTGGAATACAAACACTTAGACGCATGCATTTATTTATTTGTTTATTTTAGTGCCTTATTCTACATTCATTCATTCATTCATTCATTATTCTCGTTTTTTTTGCCTTTATAATTTCATTTATCTATTCAATATATATATCGATGTGTGTAAATAGAGTTATATATCATAAATAAATGTTAAATATCGGTTTAAATACACACACACGTACACTTTGCACACACATAAATGATATATCAATGATCGGAATAATCGGGGAAAATCGGGAAAATTAAAATGAAAATCAAATTTTCATCATTCGTTTTTTTAAATTTTCATTTAATATTTTTATATATTTCTAATATTCTGGGTACAAGTGATTTCTTTGGGTCCTTCTGTGTTTATTTCAATAATTATTTGATGGAAAACGAATAGGGAAAAAAATTCAAATAAGAATAAACAAAAAGAAAATAATCAGATCAGATTCAATTTCAATGATTCAAGAAGAAATCATTCATTCTTCTTTAATTTTCTTAAATATTTGATTTTTTGTCATTTATTCAATCATTTATTTGATCATTTTATTCTGTAATTCACGCATAAATACTATATAATTTTCTTTAATTTTTTAAAGAAAATATAAATGAATAAATGATTAAATACTGATAATATTGGGCTGTCCCATAAGTTCTTGCTGTTTTTTTCAACGAATTATTAATTGAAGAATAATATCGAATAAAGAATTCAAAAAGAAGCAAGGAACAAATTTCTCTCCGTTTTCTTACTCCTCTTTCAAAAAAAAAAAAAAAATTCTTATAAATCCACCATGAAATAGAGCGAAGAAAAAAATAAAATTAGGTTGTCCCATAAGTTCTTGCCGTTTTTTAGATTTTTTTTTCATCCAAAAAAACGGCAAGAATTTATGGGACAACCCAATATATAAATGACGCCCGGCAACAATTGATATTGATTATTTTTCATTTATTTATTTATTTCTATTTATTTTATTTTATTTTTCTTTTTCAAATAAAATAAACAGAAATGAACAATATTTATATGAATTAAATAATAATAATAATAATAATAATGATAATGACGATTATTATTATTTTTCTATTAATAAATGACACATTAGTAATGTAATACCGTGGAAAAGAAGAATAAATGAATGAATAAATAAATAAATAAATATTTATATTTATAAATATTTACGTTTCCTTATTTTATCTTGTTTTTTTTGGCAATTATATTAGATTGTCCGATAAGTTTTTGCCGATTTTCTCATTATTCCCTACGATATAATCGGCAAAAACTTTCCGGACAACCTATTAAAAGAACCGAAAAAATTAATCACCTTCAAATAATGAATAAATAAATGAAAAAAAAAAATGAAAATGAATGAATGAATGAATGAATTTAAATTTAATCGTATGTTTATGTTTTGATATTTACTTATTTCAGATATTTATAATTTCTCTTCATTGAATTTGGCTGAGAAAATGAAATTGATTTTTTTATACAATCGATTTCAATTTTTTTCAATTTTTTTTTCTTTTTGAATCAAAATCAACAATTTTTCGAGCTGTTTCAATCGGTAGTTTTTACGTAAATAAATATCTATGGATATATTAGGTTGTCCCATAAGTTCTTGCCGTTTTTCAGAGAAAAATACATTCAAAAAACAGCAAGAGACTTATCGGACAACCCATTATTAGAATTAAAAATGTTCTAAGACTCATCGTCAACATATGTTTGTTTGTTTGTTTATTTTTCAAACTAAATAATTTCAAAATGAAAAATAATTTTAAATGATGATTCGAGTTAATTATTTTTCATGTTTTTTCATTTTGTTTTTGTTTCTCTGAATTTAAACACTTGAACACGAAAAACATGTGAAACAACATTCAACACAATGTTCATAGTTTAGTTTAGTTTTAGTTT
This sequence comes from Psoroptes ovis, assembly GCA_002943765.1. Lineage (NCBI taxonomy): Eukaryota > Metazoa > Arthropoda > Arachnida > Sarcoptiformes > Psoroptidae > Psoroptes > Psoroptes ovis. Next base: position 3,607,838 of record PQWQ01000004.1, on the reverse strand, counting down.
TAGTTTTAGTTTTATTCAAAATTACAAAATTTAAAATTTTAAATTTTTCAAAAATTCAAATTTTGAAAATTCAATTCAAACATATTCTTGCTAAATTTGAATTCGGATTTCGGATTTTCTGGATTTTGTTTTGTATTTTTCGTCAATTTTTGATTGCCATTCTCTCATTTGATATGAACAATTAAATTTCATTTCATTCAATTGTAACATTCATAATAATTTTTCTGCCCGAATTCCATTTTTATTAATGAACATTTGAAATGTGATCAAATAAAATGATTGAAAAATGATTAAATAAATATTTATAAGTAAATAAATCAAGTTTTTTTTTAAAATATCGAAAATTGATTCATTTGTTTATCATTTCAAATTAATGTTTTTTGATTTTCATTGATTTTCAATACTTCTTGTGTTTCACTCAGAGCACGGCTTATTCAAACTACAATTTTTTCACCCCCCAATTTGCATTGAATTTCAATGCAGCTACGAAAGTAAAAAAAGTGTTGTTTTAAGAAGCTCTGACTCATTGTATTGCATTGTTGAAAACAAATATGATTGATTCTAATTGGTTATTTGTCAAATTATTTGTTCGAATAAAAATGTTTTGGATGTTTTTTAAATCAATTTTCACTGCATACAATGATCAAATATTTTCTGGCTTAATCTTTTACTTTTACTTTACTTTAATACTACGAAATATGATACTTGATTTTTAATTCAAGTTTTTTTTTCATTTAATTTTCTCTGATTCATTGTTTTTGGATGGACAAAAATCAGTCAAATACATTTTTGTTCAAAATAGAAATGAAATGTTCTGTGTACACATTTTATTTTCTGAACAAATGTTCAGTAAACATTTATGAAGAAATAAAATATTTTTGTTGTTTGTTGACAATCATAATGATTTGGAATCGATTTTTTTTTTTTTTTGTCCAATCGATTCCTTAACAACTGTCTTGTTTGTTTCTTGTCTCTGAAATTTTTTATTTTTTTTATTTTTCACACCATTTTTTGCCATCATTACACAGCTGCAATAATTATGATAATAATAATAAAGATTCATTATATTTTCAGTGATGGCCATTCGATGAGTGAATGGTGAATCGAAAGACATCGATTAATTGTCCGATTAGACATTTGCACAATTATACAAACACCAAATGAAACCTAAATGTGTTTGATGTGAGATCATATACTTATTGTTATTGTTAAGTTATTTAGTGAATAGAAAGTAAAAATTTCGTCGATATTAATTGGAATTTTTTTTCTTTCATTTTCATTTTCATTTTCATTTTCACATTCATTTCATTCATTCATTGTAATCATTTCATATACTTACAGTGTCTATCGATAATATATTTCAAGCTTCGAATATCGTTTTGAAAAAATATTTTGACTGTCCGAAAAGTTCATTCAGCTTAATCAATAGAGTTGCTCATGAAAAATTCAGCCAGAACTTTCCAAAGGACTATCTAATATATATTTTTTTTTAATACCAAATAATATTTGCCCAGCGTATATAGTCGAATGAATGGCAAATGTTTTAAATACAATACACATACAATACACTAAACCAAAAGAAAAATTTCAGTATTGTCATTATTATTATTATCATTTTTAATATATTCAATTTATTTATTTATTCATTCATTCATTCATTCAATGATATTGATGATGACATTTATAGAAAACCGGTGTATACACACACACAAAAAACACACACATACAGAAATATAAAAAAAGAAATTGAGAAATTGAGTGTAAAAATAGTACCCAAAACAACAACAACAACAACAAAAAAACGAAAACAAATGAACAATTATTATTATTATCATTCATTATCATCCATTATATCCATTGTCCATTATTATTATTATTGTTATTCAATGACTAGAGAAAACTACTGTTTATATTTAGATTAGATTGATTTAGATTTAGATTTAGTTTGACTAAATAAACTACTATTTATTTCTATTTATTTCTTTATTTTTTTATATTTTATCCATCGATTCATTTATTATTATTATTATTATTGTTCTTTTAGTTTGACAAAATATAAATAAATAAATAAATCGAAACCATTTTTTTCGATAAAATAAATATATATTAATTGAAGAATTGATAGCGATAAACTTCGAGTAATTAAGTGAAATTATGTCACAATATTTTTTTTTTTTAAAGGAAAATGTACAAATACTTTTCACAGATGTAATCATTTGTATATATACAAATGATTTTGAATGAATATAAATGATTTTGGAATGAATAAAAATTTAATGAATTATGAATATATATTTATATATTTACCAGAAATATATATTTCTCGATTTTTTGTTGATCTAAGAATCATAGCGAATCACAGAAACACAGAAAAAGAAAGAAAATTCATCAAATTCAAGCGAAATGAACATTTTTCTTCATTTTTATTCTGAATAGAAAGATAGAGAGAGATAGCACACCATAGAGTACCCAATGACCATTTGGATCAAATGTATATTTTAGATTTTGAAAGGTGGAATAAAAAAATTTTTCGATACCCAAAAAATAAAAAACGATGTATTATTTACGTCTCTCTCTCTCTTTACCGTGAATTACCATTTATACATTGAATGTATGGTAAAATTCGGGGGTAAAAATGCAAAGTATGTCATTTGGTTGTATATAAATGACCAAATTAAACAAACGAATTTCGGTTCTTTTCGGTTGTTTCTTCTTTTTTTTCTCATTCAATTGAAATGATAAAATCTCATTTTTTTCAAGTAGGAGAAAACAAAAAAATAAAAACCAGAAAACAATATAATTGCACATTGATCATTATTCATTGAATTGAAAATAATGAAAATAATGAAAATAATGAAAATAATGAAAGCAGCAAAAGCGAAACATAAAGCAAAGAAAAGAATGAAAATCCATCCAAAAGGTGCCAAATCTTTGGTATTTTTTTTTGTTTCAGACCAAATGAACCAAAGAACCAAATAGATAGAGAAAAAATCATAAGGAGAAAATGAGCAAGAAAAAGCATTTACCATGAAATTTACCATGAATTCAATTGGCATTATTTAATGCAGTGAAGACAACTTTTACATTGAATTACCATTATTCATTAGTAGTAGTAGTATTTTTTTTCTTTGAATTAGTGGCACTTAAATTGTCAAAAAAAGAAAATCAATGAGAATAATTGCAATAATTATGATTATGAAAAAAAATAAATAAATAAATAAATAACACAACGGATGATGAACAATGAAATCTTGGACAATGAATAAATGGACAAATGAAAAAAAAATGAATGAATGAATTAATGAATGCATTAATCAATACACAAAGCGACAAATAAATAAAATTGAAATTATTGAATGAAATGAAAATTTCTTGAGCTCGAAAATATTTAGACTTTATTTCTATATCAATGAAAAAACAATATCTTGTTTGAAAAAAATAAAATAACCAAGTGTTAATGTGTTACTCTATGCTCATGATGAAATTAGAAGAAAAACGGAGCAAAAAATTCAACTCAAGTTTCTCTGTTTTAAGTTAATTTAATAATCGATAATAATCATCATCATCATCACACACATACGCGAAACACATGGACCATATTCATATTTGAACCATATTTTACATTCAAGAAATGAATCGAATATCGATTACCTTAAATGATGTTTATATATATGTGTGTGTGTGTGTGAATGAAATAATATTTAAGGGCTATATTTCCTTTTCATAATAATGAAAAACAAAAATAACTACAAACAAAAATATTATTATTCAATTTAAATCATGTTCATCATGTTGAAGTTTACATTCATTTCAAAGTCTTCAATCGATGTGTAAATAGTTTTTTGTTTTGTTGAAAATAACGAATCGATTGAATAAAATGAACGAAAAATGAATGAATGAATGAATGAATGAATGAATGAATGGGGAAGGAAAAAGTTTTTTTTTTATTTTCGGTAAAGCATTTCATTTTGTTGGACTCAACAAAATGAAATTGTAAAAATATAATGATCAATCAATGGATCTTAATGATGAATATGAATGAATGAATGAAATGGAACAATTCGAATGAATTAAGTTCAAGTTGAATAAAGTGTATCGATAATTTCGTCAAATAAACAAACAAACAAATATAAAATAAGCAAATGGCCAGAAAATTGTTGCCGAAACAATAAGTGAAAATGTTTTGGCGAGAAAAAAAAATGGAGAGGTGAAATAAATTTTCAATAATAATAAAACATCAATGAAATCGATGCAAATCGATGCATTTGTACAATGTAAAAATGTTGAAAAATGTGAAATGAAAACAATTCAATGTATACGCCCATTGAACAATTTTGGATTGTATTATTATTAATGATATCGTTTGAATTCGGTTGAATTGGTATTTTATATTTCAATATTGATGATCTTTATGGGGTCAAAACTTTTAAATTTGATCATCACTAAACTAATGATTTTCGACCGATTGTTTGTTTGTTTTTTTTGCTTAAATTACACCAAAATAGCTGAGAGAATAGTCACTGTAAACAAGTGAAATCAAACTGAATTGAAAATAAATTATCATCATCACAGTTATGAACTCAATGTGTGAAATTGTAACGAAAATAGACTCTTTAAAAATTCAAAGTGGACTCGATCCATCAACGAGACAATTTTACAGGGTTTTTTTTTCTTCTTTGGTGTCGTCTCTGAAGGCTTTTAGCCTTTTATTCAGAATTTTCTGCTAAATTTATTTCTTCTTTCTATGCAATGAATAATGTACAAATGTACGCTAATAAACAAATGATTATTAATGTAAAATTATAATTGAAATCTAATTATTAATCGATCAATTTGATTTTTTTTCAATTCGTATCGAACTGATATGAAATGTTTTTATACATTTCACTCTTGTTTTTTCTCACTTTTCTCGCACTGAAACACCCCTCTTTGTCTTAATTTAAATATTTTCTGCATCCTATTTAATTGTGATGAACATGAGAAATATTCATTCATTTCGCATAATGAAACAATATATATATATATTCACAAACATATACATTAAATATTCAAATTCATAAATTCATACACATACACACACACAAGCACACACAAACAACACTTCAATATCGATACAATCGATTCAATCGATCAATCAATCAATTAATCAATTAATCAATCAATTCAATGTTCAAAAAAAAGAATAATTAATCAATCAATCAATCAATTCTTATTCAAAATTTTTTTTTTTTTCAAGGCTTTGCATTCACATTTATTGTATTGTTCCATTAAAAGTCAAATAAAAAAACTTAATGAATGAAACAAAATAAAGGAGAGATGAGATGGAAAAAATACTCCATTCACTTTTAATCAATGTTCTCTGAGTGACTGCAAAAAAATTTCTTCAGAAAGTATCAGAAGAAGAAAAATATCGACAAAAGTATTGAAAAATATTCAAAGTTTTCACTTTTTCTTTATTCTTCACTTTATTTTAGATGATTGCCTATTTTTTCAGATGGAATAAATTATAATTATCATTTTTTTACTTTTTGTTTTTGTTTTACTTTTTGTTTTCTTTGACATGAAACTTTATTTAAACGAACACACACACATACACAGAGAGAGAAATAGTGAAAAAAACAAAACACTTTTAGTTGTTTTGTTTCGTTGTTGACTGTTATTGTTGTTGTTGTTGTATTGGCAAATTTTCATCTTTAGTTTCTTTTCGATAAAATTCGATAAAACGAAAGAACGAAAAGTAATAATTTGAATTAAGAAACAGCCAAAGAAAAAAGTGAAAAAAAATTGGCTCATATTCATCACAATTCAATTAAGAAAGATATCATCATTCTTGTATGACATCGATAATAATAATAAGGAAAATAATAAAGATGAATCTTGATTCTAAGGATAAGGATAAGTAAAAATTCAAAATGTTTTACTCTCGGGTGTGTTTGCAGGTTTAACTTGCCTTTTATTCATATTTTTTTTGGGTTGTTGCTTTTGCATCTTTTATTTATTTTAATTTTTTTTTTAGTTATGTTTACCCTTAAAACAATACATAATTGATCATTCAATTACTTACTTTCAATTGATCATTGTCTTTGCCTTTTTGTTTTCAGGAATCATTTTCATTTTATTTTTGTTTAGTGGTAAATTATTGGTTTTTGGTTCAATCAATTTGTTGTTGTTTGATGAAAATTTTGATTACAATTCTATTTTTGAATGTATGCAATGCAAATACACTTGGCATCACTTGAATCATTCATATTCGATATTCGATTCGTTTATTTATTATTTATTTTTATTTTTATATTTATATTTTCGATTTATAAACAATCGACAAGAATTTGATGATTGTGAAATTTTTTTTTTTTTTTTTTTTTTTGATCTTCACATGTAAAAATATATATTACGCACATGGAAAATAATATTAATAAATCAATAATAATAATAAAAATTGAAGACATCTTAAATACATGAATTCTTGTCGTTGTTCTTGTCGTTGTTTTTTCTTCTTCTGGACAAATATGAAAATATATGTTTGATTAAAAAACAACAACAAACAAACAATAACCCTAGAAGGTTTTCGAAGAATGAATTCAAAAATGCAAAACAAGGGCCAATAATCAAGGGTCTTTCAAAAAAAAAAAAAAAAAAACAATTGAAAATAAAACAAACAAATAAAACACGATTGTAAAACAATTGACCAAAAACTAGAATTGATAAAACTTAAAAAAAAATTAATGTCGTTTTTGTGTGTTAGGGGTTGGGGGTGAGGGTTTATATCAAAAATTAAGGAGCTTTTCATTTTCGATATTTTCATTTCTTATATGTTTCTTGAATAAATTCATTTGTCATTGTATGTCAATGTCTTATTATTCGTTTTTTGTTTTTTTTAATTATGATCATTATTTGTATTTTGTATTTGCTTTTTGTTTGTTTTTTTATTCCATATTTTTTGAACAATAATCATTGAATGTTTTCAATCAATAAATAATCAATTGTTATCTCAAGTATTTTTCAATTTTTCTTTTTTTTTTTTTTTTTTTTTTTGGTTTCTGGTCATTTTCAAATATAATATTATTGTTTTTCTTCGTATTATTTATTTATTATTATTATTATTATTATTATTTTTTCTAATGTTCATTGAACATTAATTTGACCACACTCAAGTTTGAATGAATGAATGTTCAATCAAAATGATCGATCAAAAGGTATGGATACAATAAGAAACAGAAAAACAAAAAACAAAAGCTCATGGTTATACTATCTAAGCTTTGCTAAAACAAAAAATTATTAGTTTTTAAGTTATTATTAGTTTTTATTACTCTCCTCTCTCCTATTTTAAGCTCATGACAATAATTACAATGAACAAATAAGCGTAAATTAATAATGATTGGAAATATTGAAAATTGATCGAATGATGAAATTCATATTATAATGAACAAAGATTAAAACCCTCAAATGTCATGACAAATATTTATCATTTGAACTTATCATTAAGTACAGCTAATCATGGACAAAATAATTATCAATGTATTGTTTGAAATTAATAATTGGACAAAATGTCAATAATCATGACCATAATAATCATGATGATGATGATGATGATGATGATGACAATAATAACAAAAATATTTGACTTATTGATTAGTCAATGTTATTTGTATTTCAAAAAAAAAAAAAATTTAAATTTCAAAATTTTTGAAAATTGAAATTTTCAATCAAACAATTTAACAATTTCAATGAATTCATTCATATCTGAAATTCAGACATCAATTCTGATCGGTTTCAAATGTTTATATTTGAAATTTTTAAAAATAAAAAAAACCAGTCGAATCAAATCAAAATGGTCT